>JABSTQ010009092.1:600000-1013045 GCA_013358835.2 Ixodes persulcatus
AGAAGCGCGGAGCTGGGCGTCGCGCCGTACGAGGACACACCACGCAAGTGCCGCAGTCCGCTTCGACAGCCGCGGAAGGCTCGTCTCCCGCAACTCCGCCACCGGAGTCACCTCGGCGACGCTGGGAGGCGCGCATGAGCGACGAGCCGACGAGGCGTTGTTTTCGCCCTTTTTGAACTTTAATTTGCAACTTTATTAGCTCTATAAAAACGACTTTTTGGAGAAATAATGACGGTTAACGTGTGATATACTTTATTCCGCTTCAAAATTTCTGGGACGGCTCTCGCCAATCACGAAACCCAGTGAATGTGACGTATAGTGAAAGGAAGCGCCGTTGTGCGCGCGCATTCGGCACCTCGCGGCGCCACCGTCGGAGGAGGTGTTTCCGAGTTGTCAAACTAAAATATGATGCGCTAATATTTTTAAACTCTTTCGTTGTCCACTGGGTTTCCGGGACCACTAGCGTGGAGAAACCGTAAAAAAAAGTAGACGCTCAAATACTGTTGGAGGGCCCCTTTAAAGTATCGGCACTCCGTTCTCCGACATTGATGGGGCGCAGCCATTTTGGTTCTAGTGCAGAGCAGACGCGTCATGATTCAAAAGTGCGACTTCCTCAGCATTAGATTCGGTGTTGGAAAGCTCATGTAATATTGCTTTGCTTTGTCGCGAACTGTTTAAACGTTTGTGGAGGACGGAAAAGCGTTTCCCGTGATTTCAAATAAAGCTTCAGATAACTGGCAACGATAAGTTTAAGCCACAATATGGTCACGTCTCGTTACCCTGAAGCGTAGCTTGTTTAGTGGCACTAGCTTTGACATCAGAGCCACAGAACGTTGTTCAAAAGGTTAGAGTGGTATTAGCGTAACCGCAGTTAAATGTGCCCGCGTATTACGTGTAAGCTTAAAATAAAACCGACACGAGCACGGTATACGCAGCGCATAAATCGGCGCAACGGCTGTCTTAAAAAAAAAATAATAAAAAAAGAACTCCGCGCATAATTTGGGCGAACTATGGCCGACAAACTGCGCACTTTAGAGGGTCTAGATCGGTTCATGTGTACCTGTTTGTATACTGCCCCACAATGAGCACAAAACGCCAATCACTCGGTTTTTCCTCTATCCTACTTAACTAATTAGGAGAAGAGCTTTTGGTATAGCGTCCCAACAGTCGTGAAGTTTCAGAAGCGTACCCCCACCCGCTTTGCTTTCAAGACCACACGCATATTGCAGCACGATATCCGGCGTCATTCTCTCTGGTCGAACACGTTAGGGAATAGTTACGATGGGTGTCGTTGACGCGGGACAGAGTGACCGAGAACCCGCTTGGTAACCATCATTTGAAGAGGGCATCCAAAAGCTCGTGCCACGTCGTGATAATGGCCTAAATCAGCGAGGTCATTATGTGTAGAAGTAGCGAAACTCTGTACGAAGGAGTGCCGAAATTGCATCGTCACTGCACTCGGCGTCTTTCGGTGTTTTCTATTACCGACTAAACTAATCATGCACGGGGGGAAAAAGAAGCGGAATCACGTTGCACTTTGCACCATTGGTTTAGCCGGAGATTTGAAATGCACAAGAACGGCGAGCGATGCATGACGACAAGCCTTTGACCCTGCTTGACTGCCTCCATCGGCTCGTGGAATTGGCTACGCTCGGACTTACAGTGAAGCGGAGAATCACTGTATGTATATAAATGTTTCGCATACTACAGCCTTTTTTATCAGTGTTTCTTTTTTTCTCGGTTCATCGAAGATTAAAAAAAAAAAAAAAACTAGCTTTTGTATATGTACACTAAGACAGTGTTTCCAAACAAGCCCGCTTTGCCCACACTAGGTGTGGGCACGGCGCCTGCGCAGACACCGAATTCGGGAGGAGTGAAGCATCTGCGCATGCGCAGTGCCGACAGCAGCGCCACCATAGTGGCGGGACGTCAGTGAGTTGAGTTAATCTATAGAGCAGCATCTGGCAGTCAGGCGCACTGCGCAAAGAGTCAAAAAGGGTCACCGCAAAGGTTTTGCATATGTTCGTGCGCCAAGATTTTTTTTCTTTTTACTTTTTTTTCTCGTTTATTTTTTGTCCCTGCCGTAAAACCCCCATACTGGCCGGGGCCGTCCCTTTCTTTCCCGCCAATGATTCTTCGACGTAATCGCGTAGTCGTGGTGAACGTGCTCGGACGCAGTTTTTCCTGAAATTACCGCAGCGGGAACGATCGAGCTTGATATAGCGACCGATAACCCACTTATGATGCACTCCATCGCGCGCTTACTGTCACGGGTGACGCGAGAGTCACTTCGCAGTGCGCACACTATGCCAATTGCGTCTTTCCCTCGACTATTTTAAGGGGTAGTACCGTAGTAATACTTTCAAGCTGCTGGGGACACAGAGGTTTTCCACAACCCGGTGAAATACGGAGTGTGACGTTGCTTAATATGCTCTTTTTTTTTTTTTTTTTCTCACGAAGTGTCGACATAATGCGTTTTACGACTCGTTGGAAAGAACGCCTCTACATTTAGCTTTCGAACGCTCGTGTTCCGATTGGGCAACATCTCAAAGGTGAACGCGCTCAGGAGCGTCAGCTTCTGGGAGTCGCCAAGCGTACGCTTGTTGTCATGGGATACAAAAAATTATTGTTGATAAACAATACAAAAAATAAAAGTAAAAAAAAAAAGCACACGTACAAGATTACCTAGCGTATACTTTCGACTGGTTTAACAAGTTGGAAGCTGTGCTCTGTGGTGTACGCCGTCCTTCTACCTGTCCTTTTTTTTTTTTGTGCTTTCATTTTTAAAATGTACTAGAACCAACTCGCCCAAGTACATACCAGCTTGCGATCTGCATAATCACGCGATAACTGTGGGCAGCGCACATTCACGTGCAGAGTACGAAATGAAGAGTCTTCGAATATGAGTCTCTAAAGCTTTGGGGCGCCACACTGCACATGCCCGGACGCCCATGCACAGTACGCCGCCCACAGCTCTTTGGGGCTCCCAAGCGTTAGGGCCCCCTATCCTAAAACTCCCTAATGACAGAAGGGCGCTTACCCAACGCCCATAATTTGCGCTCTAACCTAACGTGAAACTTTACGCGAACGCCGAAATAGTGTAACGTGATTTTTGATTGGGCTAGTTGGTTCATACTTGTCATTAATAAAACAGCGCAAACTGAACAAGGACGAAGAGTTCCAGCCATAAGCGTGCCTCTGTGTCCTTGTTCCTGTCTGTGCCTCTTCCTCCTTGTTCCCGCCGTAATTCCGTCGTATTTTTTTAATGCCAAAACAATGCCGCGGTCTCGGAGAATGTTTACGAATTTGCAATCCAGCGTGCGATCTCCCCATCTCAGCAAGCGTGTGTCCACCAGTCTGAAGCGCGAGCATGCAGTGTATACAAGCGGCGGCGCCATACGCACGAAGGTTGTCAATTACACAAAGGAGTAAGTCCCTTTTCACTTGAAAGGTCTATAATCAGTTCCACAATAGCTAAACAAACTGCGGTTCAAGCTACGGCAGCCGTTTTCCGATAAAAACGTCCAAGTGTGCGTACGTCACGTGTCACACTCCGACAGGACTTCCCGCGAGTGTATATACACTCGTTTGCACCTCAAGAAAAAAGGACGTTTTGCGCATTGTTCATACGCTGGGCGAAGTAGTTCTCACAAGATTTGGTTGTCGGAGGAAGAACCGATCCTTTTGGCGTTTGAAACGTATACGTCTTGATTATATAAAATATATCTAATCTAAAATGAACCTACATATATATTAATTCTCCTCGTAAAAGGGAAAATTAGTAATGCTCCGCGAGGAGCCGGACTTTTTTTTACTTCGGTTCTTGAGGTGAAAACGGGTATAGCTACATGTTTAGGCCGGAGAAGCCGTTGTCTGCGTGTAAGGAGTCGTCTTCTTCGAAATCAACGAACTTTAGATGAAATTTCTACTTCACGAAATTATCGCCTCATCGTGCACTAGACCATTCATACGTGAGCGATGCTATCGATAGAACCCCGAATCTGCGCAAGGCCAGGGCTTTAGTCTGAACGTTCCGACTGAACCGCTCGGGTTGTCTCGAACGTATAGTTTCGCTCTCGGTATTTCCCGTTCCATCGAGCACACCATGGACTGCAGCGGACGCCACCCGCCATTCCAGGCAATTTAATGGCGCGAACGTTTCACGTGTATATATATATATATATGTACGAACCTCGCGCGTCTTGGTACGCGCTTCCCGACGTTCACGTGACACTCGCAATGGCGTGGGATTAACTGGGATGTTCGTCGCTGCGTCCTCTCCGCTGTCCATCGTGTAAGGTGAAACGGGTTATAGCCTGAATGGAACGGAAACACGTAAGAAAGGAAGGGGACGAAGAGAGAAGGAATCGGCGTTGTGGTTTGACATACACCACCTAGAATAATCAAAGGCTTGCGCGCTGGAATTTTGACGTCATCGCAGTGAGATCGAGCGAAGACAGAGACTGGGTGCACGAGTGATGCGTCAGTGCTCGGCTCGGCCTCGTGTCCTTATCGAAGCGTCGAATGACGAGCGGCATCGGGGCTCGGGTCGCCATCCGACTGTGACGACGTTCCTTGGAGGAAGAGTGGGGCGTTCGGAGGCCTTCATTGTTCTAGAGATTGTGTTGGTTTGGCAGCCTGAAGAAAACTGCGCCGGCTACTCCATAAGTTGAAACGAAGAAGAAATACGACGGATGAAAATGAAATACGAGGTGCGAAGCATGTCTGGACAGTTGTTGCGGGAAAGATGGTTGTAAGGAGAACGTAACAACCGTATAGAGCTAATTTACACGTGCTGGTAATATAGGAGAGAGCGAACGCGAATATAACTTCATTATTTGAATATATGGTGAATGCTGTTTATTGTAAATTGCGTATTTTTTTAATTCTTTACGTATACAGTATTTATGTAAGAAACGTTCGGTAGTGTTTTATGCCGTATCATTTTAAACATAAAAATAAAAGTGTACGAACGAGTTTTTTTTGCCCGTGTTTTTTGTCGCGGTAATAGCGAGGTACTGTAACCTTCGTCGTTTGCCAAGTTATGCTGAAACAGCGTATCCCTGGTTTGGATTTGTGTCAACTAATCCGAAAAAAATGCATCTGTTGTTATGAAAAAAAACAACTAAAAATTACCTTATCCCGTCGGAAATAAATAAATAAATGCCCTATTTACGAACTTTCCAAGGCCGGAGTCGGAACTCTCAAGAAGGCTAATATTCGAACGACGATAACGACGTAAAAATAAATTCATCGTAGATTCGAAAATATAATGTATATAATTAGATGAATTACACCAATATTGCGCGAATATTAAAAGAGTCTGTGACAGTTTAATTTGATATGCAACGTATAATCCCGTGAAAAACTCCCAAGAAAGATATCCCCCCCCCCCCCCCATGCCTGACGAAAAGAACACAGAAAGCCAGACAAGTGGCTCTGCGTTCAAGTTTGAACGCTTACCGCGAAATAATAGGAATTCACTTTGCGTTACACAAAATTACCAGCAGTGCAAATTTTTTCTTTCTTTTTTTTCTTTTTTTGCTGCAAGGTTTTAGTTTGGAAGGTGTTCTCACAGGCCGAATGGGCCCTCCGATCACCACTAAGCTGATGGTGCGATGAATATTCCGCGCTCGCAGCACCAATGAACCGCCTCTCTTGAGATCGCGTGATCTCTGCTGTATGAATAAGCGGGAACTCAGTTGGCTAAACATAGACGCAGGATTGATACAACGAGCACGTAGTTCCCAATCAACGTCCCAATTGTCAACTATATCTATCTATATATATATATATATATATATATATATATATATATATATATATATATATATATATATATATGCCCCTCCTCCTCCCACCCCCACCTCCTCCTCCCTCCCCCACCGTCAACTCTTGAGAGAAACCAGATGTTTGGAATACCACGTGACGTAGTCAAGGAGCGTCAATCTGACATCTCATGTACCAGTCTCGAAAAAGGTCTGGCTCAGGCCGAAACGTCGACCTATATGTAATAAAACTCCACGAAAAGCTTCGAGGTACGTTTACTTTCCTATATATATATATATATATATATATATATATATATATATATATATATATATAAAGAGAGAGAGAGAGAGAGAGTTACCGTTTGTCTATTGGTGGATGCTTTCTACATGCATTTTGTTTTGTACTATTTTCTAGTTACAGAGGATTTAAATGTAATTATACTTATTTAAATAAAACAAAACACGATTTAAATCGAGTCAGTCTGATGCATTTCTTTTTTCTACCTGGATTGTTAGACTGGCAGCTTCGATGGTGTTGGTTTAAGAACGCGATGGCTCCTAGCTTTCATCGTGTTTTCTACGCACGCCATCAAACTGGCCGTCGCCACTGGCGATAAGTAGCCAGGATCACAACTCGTGACGTCACGGCGAGGCAAATCATGGTTGTGACGTCACGGATGAAAATCGTAAGAGGGCGCCACCGAAACATCTCAGCGCTAAGAGGCAGACTCTCCTAAATCCACCACCCCGCAAAAAAAAAAAAAAAAAAAAAAAAAAAAAAATTAAGTGCGCACATAAATTCTTCGACGAAGAGGGGGAAAAAAGTATATAATAAGAAGGGAGATTTCGATATTCCTCGAAGAGGATTTCATGATTCCGCTCTGTTCCAATACCGAGAGCAGACCACCACGGCGGCATCGGTCGCGCGGGGAGAGGGGGTCACGCACGATGGGCTCCGCCGCTGCATGTTGCTCGCTCTCCTTCCGTGACTTTGTACAGCCGTCGCCTTGAAGACTCCCGGCTCACGACTTCGCCACCCATCGCTTCCGTTTTCCGAGAATCCCCCGACCAGGTCTGCTGAAAAGACCACGGACACGATAGCTCTTTTGCACACGTGCACCTGCCGTCGCGAGACGCTTGGCGTGATGTTCACGCTTGAACGAGTCTGTACTGTCTTCACACGCCGCGGATTCATCAGACCCGTTCGGGCTCTGAGAGTACACGTGCCCGGTGACTCATTTCCCTGTATCCTGTTGCAGCGTGTGAACAGTAAGATGGTGTCCGCCGATACCACTAGCGATGACGTCATACGCATGCCAAGTTTTCTAGGAGGTATTGACTCCGCTCACGAATTCCCAGAGAAAAAAGGCGTCACTATACACCCCTCAGCACGAACGCAGCATTGTTATAACGTCACGGAAAAAAAAAAAGGGGGGGGGGAGGCATTTTTAATGATATTGGCGCTCATAAGGCCGAAACACAATGTGCCTTAACGTATCGGGTTTGCTTGCGGTCGGAGCCTTTTTGCTCTTTGTATGTTGCGACAGACATGCACAAAAGCATAGCACGTGCGCGTGACGTCGGAGCAAACCAAAACCAATCTAATTTTCACGTTTTACGAATACCAAATCCAAGGAAGACATATAGCTCGCCCCAGCGAAGGACAGGAGATTCATTTTGACCACCTCGGGGACCTTTCGACCTGCAAATGAAATCTTCGTTGCACGGCGCGTTCTCCGCAATGAGTCTCCGTCAGATGGTGAACCTCGGGGCCGGATTCGAGCCCACCAACTGGGGATCCGGAGTCCTGCATTTTGCCTCGGAGCCATCAAAGTTGTTGTGTGACGCCAAAGATTGGAAGTAGAGCTCTCCCGCGCCGACTTCTGAGATGGTGCGTGGGAAAGTGAGGTATGACGTCTTTCGGAGTCTCTGACGTTCCTCCTTAGGCACTAAAACTGAAAAAAAAAAAAGGAAATGGCCGGCAGAGATCTGTTCTCCGCGGAAAAGACTACGCGCCAGGAAAACAAGAAGAAAAAGAGACAGGGACGAAAGGTTTGCCTTTCAGTCTTCTTTTCACGCACACCCTTGGTGGTGAAGAACATTCTACGCTAGTCAAGACAACAGGTACCGTAATTAGATAAAAGCATTCCGTAATAGTTAAGAAAGGCTAAAAATATCAACATGTACCATAGGAGTCGAACTCTGAACCTTCAGGCGCTATTGGTAACGGACGTCTTTCTTTTTTTTTTGCCACTGAGACTGCATGCCTTTTGGAACTTGATACCAGTCGCCCTTCTCATGGGATGAATTGATTAAAGCGAGAGCCTTGATTGCCATTGGTGTTCCGAGTTCTCGTAGGTCGGTATAGACGGTTGCAAGCACGACCTCTGGGCGGCGCCGTCTTTCTGCTAGCGCGTGTAGATTGTCTGAAAGTCAAGCCTTGCTAAGTCATGTCCACATTTGCCAGACTAGGTCCCAAAACATGACTGGATGGATGAATGGATGCTAACGGTTGAACCCATTATAACGGGCGGTAACTTGTGCCACCTAGCCTAGAAACCAAAGGTATGATTTTTCATCCCCCCAAGTTCCTACCCCTCTGTCTCTTTGTAACTATCACCAGGCTATGGCGGGCTAGAAGGGGGAGGTGCATTGACGATCACGTTTGCGAAAGGGACTCAATGATTCCGCATGCGGAGCTGTGGTGGGCTTTAGCGGGACGGAGAGTCATCGATGAGTAGAAGAAAGCAGCTTCACCCTGCACTACGGGGAATAGAAGGTGAAAGAAGAGGTACATCGAGGGGCTTTACAAGCCCAACATAGCTGCAGGATCCCTTTCTGGAGATGCAATGTGGACAGCGGGGCACTGGCCGCCGGCGGGGCGCCACGAAGCGGCGTGTACGGGACGGCCAGGTGGGTTAATATCTTTTAATGAGCCATCCGGAGACTCGCCGCGAAGAACGGAAGGAAGGAGGGGCGGGGGGGGGGGGGGGGAAGGGGGGGGGGGGGGGTCAACACGCGACCCAGTGATGCACCCGCCGTCCGCCATTTCGCCTCCGAAAACGGCGACCCACCATAGCTTCACTGCCGAATTACGTTAGGGCTAACAAGCAGCGACAAATAACACTCTTGCGTCCCAGGCTGCAAGACATGGGTATGTATCCTGGAGATCTCCAGGCGGAAAGGCGACGTTGTTTGGCGTGCCCAAAAGAACTTGAAAGATTTCGAACATGGTAGTGGGCTATATTTGGCGCCGACATATGCTTAGAAACAATGTCAGCAGTAAGCGAGCTGCGTTTCGAGGAAAGATTCATTGTGTGGCACTTCACAATTGTGATCAACAGTGAAAACATTTTCTTTTTTAGTGTTCACAGTGCAGCGGAGTGCCGTTGTGGTGCTGCTGCGGGCATACCGATGCTAACGCTGCGTGCTGAAAAGCCTTGCCATTTTCTCCCGCCGGACGAAACCTTCTAGCGTACCATAACCAGGCGGTGTAGGGATAGTACCAAGAAAGATAATTTTTCATCAACGGTGGCCACGCTAACTTTCGAAGAGTGGCTGCTTGCAATCATCAATACGCCTGGTGACTTTTCAGAAATGAAAATCGAAAGGGAGAGCCAGCGGTGTGGCAACAAGGCGCTCACTGACGAACGCACGTGGATGGAGGTCAACGGAACATCTGACGCGGAGGTCCCTGCTTCCTGTCCGACCCTGCACGAGCCGCGTTGCCACCGTGGTCGCAAACGACTCGAGGTTGCGCCAACCCTTGGCGTACGTGACATGCGCCGGAACGACCAAATGAGAGGACGACTGACTTCGATACAATCGCCCCCCCCCCCCTTCCCCTCCCCTCCCAAACAAAAAAAAAAAAAAAAAAAAAAAACAAGACCGGAAACACGGTTGCGACTCCGTTTCAAAATGTCGTGTGTACTTGTGTGAGGTGTAAGGGATTCCAAGCGAGGACGGCTTATGGCGTCTCATTTAGGCACCAGGGCCTCTAAACTCGTCAAACACAAAGTCGGGGCCGAAGTTGACGGGAACGCACCGATTGGCTTATCACGACAATGACTTCGCGTTTTTTTTTTCGCCAACGTCCAATCGGCGCGCTCCGCAAACTTTCGGCTGCAACTTTGTGGTTGACGAGTTCAGAGCCCCAGGTCTTACTATGACCCGGTCACGGAAGACCAACGAACGAAGAATGATTTTCCTGTGATACGAAGTATGCGCCGAGAAACTGAAGGAGAGGAGGAGACGAGAGCGCGTGTGGACGTCAGAACGCTGGCCTCTAGTTCGAATTGTTAGTGTCAGACTCTCGCAGGCTGCCCCTTCCTGGGGCCCTAATCTGGACGCTTAGTGAAAAAGTCGGCGAGAGATCTGGCGGCCGTGATTGGCCAACGCCGCACTTGATCTTGGCGCCGCAATTGACCCTGGCGCCGGCCAATCAGAGCCGCCGCATTTCTCGCCGACGTTTTCGCCGTGTCCATGTTAGGGCCCCTGGACTCGCTAGGTCCAAAAACACCATGGTTTTGACCACTGGCAAAACAAAAGTCTGCGATGAGGCACTGAACATGTCAATCCATACGCACGTCGCGCTATGGCACATCGCACACTTCACTTTCTTTCTTTTTTTTAATTGAAATGTTTCCTTAGTTTTGTCATTCGCCGGATTCACTCTGTAAATATCAATGGTTGGCTCTCCGAGAGCCAATAATTTCACTACAGAATGGGAGATCGGTGATTCATATCCACTGAATTGCTGCACAACACTACGAGGCACTACGAGCCCCTGGGACTAATCAAACAGCATCAAAAGCATAACGTCACGGTGTTCGTCACATTTCTGTAGGTGCTCTACCATTGCTTCACCAATAATATACAAGGAAGGGCCGGTGACGCTTTCAGTATGTGTGTTCATCTGTTCGTGCTTCCGACTGCGCTCGGACACACGATGAAACTAATATATTATATATAATACCGCCATCGAGCGTACCCTCCCACTGCAGTTTTACCGTGCGTCAGTAATTGGTATCCTTGATTTTCGCTCGTTGACGTCACAACTGCGTAATTATGCGGTTCGCCGCGATCCTCGCAACGGCAAAGCGTTAGAGGTGGATTGGGCAGATGCCTGTACTGCATGAATATCCTCGCTCCGATGGCGGAACACTCCCGATGCCATGGGTTGCCGGAGGCAGACCTCATGCTGGCAGTTTAGCGGACACAATCAGAGTATTCCGAGGATTCGACCTCGCACTCATATACACCAACTCGTTATTTATTAGCAAGAGCGTTTGTCCACAGCAGCCACGGCCATTATACATGCGCAGAACCAACATGTAAATCCTAGACAACAAGGCCATATAGTGCTAAGTTTCTACGTCACGCACCGAAGGCCAACGCGAGCACGAGTGACAGTCGAACAACCCCACGCAGCGCTCGTCTCATTATCCCGTGCTGGCCTCTAGTAGCTGCATTGATTTCCCTACACATCCCCCAAGGGGGCTACACACTCCTTCTTATTTTTCTGAGGGCATCCTCTTAATTCGCAAAGACTCCTCTTTTCTCATTGCCTCCCCTAACCCCCCCCCCCCCCCCCTAAAAATTTATACGCCCCCCTAATTTCGATTCCTGGGGAAACCCCTGAGTAGCTGACGCAGAAACTCCAGGCCTTGCTATCGAGGAGGTGTTGGCAGTAACCCTTTGTGGAAAAGTGAACCCTTTGCGCACGCTCCGGTTCACAGTCAACGCCACAGCCTTGGCGTTGAGCGTCAAGAATCGGTTTCTGACACCATGCGAGGAGTTTCGTTGTCTACTGCCGCGGGCAGAAAAGCCTAAGTCCTCTGACCAACAGCGAAACTGCCAGTGTCTTTAATGGCCACCCGGTAAATCAACCTTGAGGAGTTAAAAAAAAATTAACTAAACGAGTTCGAAGCAGTTCACTATACTAAACTCGATAGCGACAGCTTATCGCCTAGATTACAACGCTCCCTCCTACTGAACTTAGATGCAATCGCTTCTTTTTTATTCGTTCGAGATAAAAAAGAAGGCTTCGACCGATACGGTTGCATTAGCACGTGATGTTTACGACGAGTTGAAATGCTATTTCGCTTTCGCGATTATCCCTTAGCGCGAACTTAGATTAGATTAAATACTTGGCGGTTCCTCAGGTGAACTCAACCGGACCAAGGGTAGGGTACTTTAAGTACATACACCGAGAAAAGGGCGTCTTGTCGCTTCCTTTCAAACACGTACACAGACGCACAAAGACACCGTCCTAAGCCAAAACAGTGTTTCAGTTTTAATCACCTCGCAAACACTTTTTTTTTCTTGCTTCCCGGTTTATTGTCTGATGACCGATAAGCGACAATCGAAGTTCGCTCCTGCGTTTATGGTTTAACAAACTCGCTGCGGAATGGGTGAGATGGAAGGTGTAGGAGAGCGAGGAAGCAATCGGAAGGCCAACCTCTTACTTTCCTGGCTTGCACAGCGTGAAAGCAACACCTACAGTGGAAAATGTAAAAGCGACGGAGGGACTTTCGATAGCGCAAGTATTTTTCCACGGACGAATAGTGAGGCTGATCACGTGCCGCGGTTGTCGAGAGGAAGCCGGTTAGAAAGTGCAAGCCCTCGCACGCCAACTTGCGGTCGGAGGGAAGGGATTAAGAAGATGGAACAACACTGGCAAATTGATAAAGGAAGCTGTTTTTGTCAAACTACTTTTCGATATTAGCGCCGAGATGCTTCGGTGGCGCCCCCTTATGGTTTCCGTTCGTGGCGTCACGATCATAATTTTCGTCGCCGTGACGTCATGAGTTGTAATCTTTGACTGCTTATCATCTGTTGCGAATTACAAGTTCGATGGTATTTGTAAGGATAACAATGGAAGCTTTGAGTCATCGCATTCTTAAATCAACATGGTCACAGTTAATACTCTGACATTGCGCTGGTTTAAGTTGACGAAAGAAAAGTTAATCCATATAAAGACGTTACAGTGAGCGTCTGGCCAATCGCGAATTTCGACCACAGCAACGCTTTTGGTCGCGTATGATCTGCGTCACTCGTGAGGCTGTACCTTCTAACAGTAAAATTGGTTGTGAAATAATATTGAGTTCGAATGTTACACACTTTACACAAACATTATACGCGTATATATGACTAAAAAAAATATCACAACATCTCCACGTGGTGAATGATGTTGATTGGGGCGAAGCTCTGGTGGTGCTGATGATACTGATTTTATTGTTCATAGGTAGTGCTGATGGTGCTGATTTGTTTTTATGCTCATAGGTAGTGCTGCGTTCCGGGTTGCGTTTCGACTTCATTATTACTGCTTTATGGTCGGTGAAATGTAGAGCCAGTGGTTCTTCTAGCGGATCAGCTTGGATCCGCTAGAAGCCGTGGGAACGCATCTCCACCGCTTAAGTCAACGGTCCATGTCAGAAAAAGAATGTGGGGTATGGAACGTGGTTATATACGCATTTGAGCATTTGACCGCAGCGCCCTCTCGACTATAAACGTTGAGCCAATGCATGCAAAGTTTAACGCGATTACATACGCATTTGACCGCAGCGCCCTCTCTTGTATAGACGTTGAGCGGCTACATGCAACGTTTCATCCATGACAGAAGATGGATGACACATGGCCGAGTGGTTAAGGCGATTGGCTAGAAATCCATTGGGGTCTCCCCGCACAGGTTCGAATTCTGTCGACTGCGCAAACATTTTTTTCTTTTTTTAAGAAGACAGATGAGATGGCAATCGATGTGAGCACGGACGCCGGACGTATGGACAAGGCCCTAAGGCCTTTTTAGGGGCCTTTAAGGAGCTTCGCCCCTAAACAAATACTCGCAAGCTTGCAACGCCACTGAGTCGGAGATTTCTTTGTGGTGCTGGAATTTCGAGAATAGAAACAAGCTATTTTGTTCAGTCTCTCCTCAAAGCTCGCTGACGTGGAGATCAAGTCGTCTCCCCGGGTTGAAGACTTCATAACTCTACGTCGTGCGGCACACTCCGTTCAATTCTGGTCCGTATTGATCACGACACGTATCGATACTACACACACACTCAGGCGTACGACGGTGAAATGTGGCCCATTGATTAGACGCGAGCACTGCGTGAGCACTCGACTTAGGCCTGTTTATGCAATCAATATCGCGGTGAACATTCGGGTTGTGGATCGTGTCCAATCGCTGCGGGGACGGGAACAGCCGAACCCTAGCGATGTCTGAAGCACATCCCATACCACATATGCACACACCCTTGGCACCAGATCAGGTGGACGCTTGTTCTGGCTTCCAGTCAATGGAGTAAACCATTTACTCGTTGGTTTTCTCTCACTTTTTTTTCTGTAACTTTTTTATTTGGTAGTTGGAGAAAAAAGTGTGTAGAAAACTGCTGCGCAATTGTGTTACACGTGAAATGTTCCGGTTTCGCTCCGGAACGTTACCGAGCCCGGCGCCTATACACCTTTTCTACGTGGGCGCCGCCATCTTCAATTTTGGAACTTCCGGTATGCGTGAAAACATCGCTTTCCTCTCGCCTCGCCAGCAGAACATGTTAACATTTTAATTGCAACCGTCATTCTTTCTTGTTATGTCCTTTCTATTATTTTCCCCCTTTTTCCGGGTTGAAATCTCTTGCTCTCTTTCGGAACGCATACCGCATATGGGGACAACGTGGCTGGGTACGAGGCTAAACGAAAAAGGTCTATAGGCTCACGGCGCTCTTCATCAGATAACTTAACACGCGGCATATAAACCTGATAGCAGTTCCTGGAAGGAAGATACTGGCGCCAGTCGGGTTTTTAAACCATGCGGTTTTCCGGAACCTACAATACACTCACCAGAATCCGCCAATCAGCGTTGATCCCGTGACCTTTCCCCCAGCCAATCAGTGTCGAGCTTCGCGGTCAATCTTTATGGGGCCTCGCTAAATTTGGCTAGCCAAATAACACTTAACATTTAAAAACTAAAGCTGATTTTTCAGGGTACGAATATCCTGAACACTATTTAGCGGAAGTAAGAAAATATTCTCATCGGCCCCTTTAACACGTGCGTAGTGCAGCTTTGCGTGAAGAACATCGCTCTGACGATAATGGTGTCGTATAGTGGCGTGCGGAAAACTCGTGTGGGGACGAACATCATAAGGCAGACGGACACGTACGAATAAGGTACAACGGCCCGTGCTCATCAGACCTTGCGGTTTCTACAATGACGAGCAAGAAAAACCCGGCATCGCGTGCCGTGTCGTGTTCAAAAAGCTACATTTGTTGCAATGCGCGAGCCATTGCGCGCGAATCATTACAGCTGGTGGCCGTAATGACGACACTCACGCGAACGTGTACGTTTAAATCCTAGCTTAGGCACGTGAAGCTCTCATGTGCAGGAGCCGGCACGGTCATGATGACGTTTCAAGCCCGACCCGTCCAATTTGTTCGTGTTTGCGTACAAGACCACGCTCACAGGCCAACATTCAATGAACTCTGTTCGCGGACACGAGAAGGATGTGTCGTCCCCAACCCGGTCACGCTTGCGTCGTGGCGCTTGTGAACAAACATGTCTGTTTTGTTGTGTTTTTTGTGTGTTTTTTTGCAGTGGTTGGTGAGAGCTTAGTTCCCCCATATCAAAAGCACTGCGCGTTCTCTACTTGCACATTACTATGTTTCGGTATTATAATGGCAAGGAGGAAACGAGGGTAGTCTCAGGGTAGCCTGGCTTCCAATCAAGGCACGAATGCCTCGGTCTCTCCTCCTGAGGAAGATTGACTTGGCGCAAGCCTACCAGCAGCTGCGGCTACCAAGGATGTGAAAAGAAGAGAGAAACGTCTTGTTGTCAACGTTCACTGCACCTTCGATGGCCGTTTATCCTACGGATCTCTATCGCGTTTTCCCGACCAATAAAGAGCACGGTTGTCGGCAAACCTCTTGAGCTGATGCGTATACCTTGTGCCCAGGACAAATGAGTAGATCTGGGTATCGATTACAAATAATAACCTGATTAATCGCCACCCTTTAAACGATTAATTAATTATTCGATTAACCGGTCTCGTTCATTTCCTCGCATAATATTTTTAGAACGTCAAAATTATATATGTTTTGCCCGCTGAATATGTGATAAACGGGGCAATATGCAATTTCGATTATGAATGAGCCTCGATGTGTGGTTGAGAACAGTTCAAAAGCATTCACACTCACAGATTCTTACTTCAGCTGCATGAGGCAAAGGTGTTCATTGATATTATACGGCAAGAGTGACCACCTTTGATTGTTCACAATAATCTCTGCTGCGCTAAATGGACACTTTCACGGCATTGGAGTGACTGGGACACGTGTAACCTTCTGCACTCGTCTGAAGTGACTATAATCTCGCCTCTTACAGTTTACTTTAAGTTAAACTTTCACCTAACGTTTGCTATTCATACAGGTGTACCCGTCCACGTCTGCGTGGTGAAAGCGTTTAGTTTTTACTTTCTTTCGGTTCGTCAAAATTTTACCGATTAACCGGTTAAAAAATTTAATCGTAATTAAAGCGTTAATCGAATAATAGGTAGGCTCATCGATCAATTGCCCAGTACTACAACGAGACATGTCACTTCACTTGTGCAATCTAACACGGATTATACGGGAATGGACGCCGACGCTTTGTTTCGTTATTCTCCGGGATGGGTAAACATCTATGCTGCGTTTCACCTCGCGATGGGCCGCAGCGGAGGCTGCAGGACATTCCAGCCGATCAGGCGCTTTGGACCTTGCACGTGACAACGCGCCTCGCGCGTCATTGCTCCCCTCCCGAATGTCACGAGAGACTCACACGGCACTATATTATTGGCTTCGACGGTTCGTGGTGTCGTATGTGGTTCATCGCAAGGTGTTACGCAGTGTGGTGTGTGAAAAATCGGGGCACAAACGAGCTGGCGAAGATTGGACATAACAGAACCCCGACACTGCGGGCAAACAAAGGACGACACCGAGATTTTTCGTGTTTGTGTCGTCCTTTGCTTACCTGCAGTCTCTTTACGTCTATAGATGTAAAGATAGCTGCCAGGCCTCAACGTTCTGACGTCACCGCGCGCTCTCGTCTCCTCCTCTCCCTCATTTTCTGCCCGTATAGGCTGAGAAATGCAGCAGGCAGAAAAGAGGCTCGTGCGCCTCCACAGAATAGTATGTTTTAGTTCGTATTTTCTTTCTCCTTCTCTGCGGTGTGCGCCGCCACCGACACTTCGTGGTCATCGGACCCTGTTACCTAACTAAATTCTCGATTGAACTGATTAAACAAGATATTAATGGTTTGAGTGTACAAAAAAAGCGCCATATTTAGTGGCTAGCTCAGACCTCTTAAAAAATGCAAAAAAAAAAAAACAAGGGTCATCCTGATCGGACGTACACTCGCAGATAAACGCGGGGTGCCGACTTGCCAGGGTACGGAAGAGGCTCATGCAACGTCCTGTGAAAAATGGACGTGTGCTTTGGATGGCGCAGCGTGCTTCGACCATAAAATTGATGGTGACCTGGAAATGAACCCCGCCGGATGGCTGGCGCGGCAGCGGAACTTAAGAGCCGGTAGCCGGAAAACTTCTCGCCACCAAGCAGACATCATCGGTGCCAGTCCGCCTTTTTTTCTTTTTGTGTGCACATGCGCCGTCTGCATTATTTCGTATGTATGTTAGTGTACCTGCATGTATATTATGTCCGTGAGTGTTCATGCAGGTACACAGACAAAGGCCATGGGAAGACAGTCGAAGAGACTTTGAAAAGAAATTATTTCCCACAGTTTCAAGTTAATGTTTATTTAGTGGAGTGAAGAATGTGTTTCCAATGTTCTAAAACCGGCTACTTCGAATCGAAGAATACGTATCTGATGTATAGCAGGCACGTAGCCAGGATTTTTTTTTTTTTGTGTGTGTGTGGGGGGGGGGGGGGGGGGGGGGGGCGTTTATGACAAAATGCTGTATGAGGGGAAGGGGGCCCAGGTCCCAGCAAAATAAAAAATGTTGACGGGGGGGGGGGGTGGCCTGGCCCTATGACCCCCCCCCCCCCTCCCTGGCTACGTGCCTGATGTATAGTATATCCATATTCAAATATATTTCAATATCTACAATATATTAACTAATTTCCATCTTTAAGTGCAAGATGGTAATTCGGTGTTTTTGATGAGGAATCTTTTTCGGCGTACAGATTTCTTTCGTCCCTAAGAAATGTCGTGCTGCACTACAGAACTGAAAGATACTCCTCAAGGCGACTGAAGTCAAACCTTGCAGTTCTGTCTTTGGTCACCATTATACCATTATGCGGTTATCTCATCCATGTGCAACCAAGATGAACATATACGCAAAAGTGTGAACTGTTGCGGCTGGCTGTGCGACCCCCCCCCCCCCCCCCCCCCCTCGCTTTTTTTTTTTCTTTTTGCATGAGAAAAATATTTAACCAAAAAAGAACTTAAATTTTGTTTTTGTGAAATGCGATAAAATAGAATGCTTAAATGCCCCCCTCCCCACTCCCCCCCCCCCCCCCCTCACCCTTTCTCCCGAATAATTTCAGACTAGACAGCCATGTGGTTCTTTACACACAATACAAAAAGTCAAACGGAAACAACTGTGGTCGGTGACGTAACGTGGTACCGCCGGAAGAGGTCGGGGCAGTCAAAGGTGTTTTACTGCAATATTCCAAAGTGTGCCTCGGGGTTCCATTCCTCGTAGTCCCTGCCAGAGCGTGAAAGACTCTTTGTTTTCTTTTCTTAACCTCCACTATCTTCCAAACGACTGCAGCCGACGATGTTTCGGACGCCATTTCTCGTGTAGTTGTTTTCTACAATATATAGGCGTCGTTCAGCTATAGGAGCGGGATGATTGGCTGCTTTGTCGCTTTTAAAGCTAGAGATGTGGTGGTACCTTATCTTGTAGGGAAAAATAAATACGGAAGTATTCTCACGCCACAATCAAATGCCGGGCAAAAGGAAAAAAAAAACAGAAGAAAGGCGTGTCAGTGCAACTTTATAAAGTAGCTTCCGCGGCATAAAATTGCAAAGTTTTGAATTGTGGCAAGACCTCAAATACATTCGTAGATACGCTGATAAAACAGCGCGGGAGCGCGATTCGATGACTGCTCCCGCGCAGACTTGAGCACGTTACTCCAAAAAGTCATTAATTACAATTACAATTACTTGGCCTAAGAAGTAATGGATTACTGTGACAAACTACTTCCCGTTACAAGTCAATGATTAATACCTTGTTACTTTACTCGATTATTTTTGCCTTACTCCAAAGAGACGCCCAAACGACATGCAATATATCTCTCTGTGCTTGAGGGAAGAAATTTTGGGCCCCATTAAAAATGAAACGCAAACAAAGCACATTGTGTAATATCTACCCATTATTTTAGGTTAATTATTTTTAGGAGGACGAATCTGTAACGTTCTAAGGTACTTAAACAGGTGTTCGAGATAAACGACTTTTGCGCTGTCCAACCGGGCACAGACAGAATTAGATCCCATGAACATGCGACGAGTGCACTTGGATGGCGGAGGTACGTAGTGCGCACACCATTCACATTCATCCGAGTTTGGCGTCGGCGAACTTCAAAGCACGATGATTCTTCTAAGGATGTGGGCTTCCATTGGTTGCTACATGTTGCCTAAATAGAGGCCGGTTTACCCACTAAAACTGACTCGCTGTGAGACAAATATTCGGTACTTGCGTTTGGGTATACATTTCAAAAACTCCTGCTTGATGAAGGTTGTTATCCCCCCGAATGACCCACTTGGTCTTCTTTCTTGATAACCAAACATTTCAGAACCAACACTTCACATGAGATTTTAATGCACAATTATTTTTCCAGGTGAACGGATTTTGCCGTTTAAAAATTATTAAAAATAAACCCAATTGTCAGTGAACAGCAGGCTTCCGTGTACCTTACGACTTTACAGCCGCCTTACGGTGTCTCAACTACAGTGCCCAAGGCAGCCACTATTTAATAAAAAAACAAACTCGGTATGTGTTTTCTTTCTCTAAAATTTCGGCCTTAGTTCTCGCAGGCACAATCCGCTGACGAGGACCCCAGCATTCTTGTTTCTAAACATATGGGTTCAGCTTCGAAGTCCCAAGCCGTTTTGGTTGTGCTCCCCGGCCAGCTTATTGCCTGCTGCCGAAAGTCAGTGTCTAAACTGACAGCCGGGCTGATGCTGCATTTTTTTTATTTTCCAATGAACTGCTGCCATTGCACCCCTCAACAGTTCTATTCTGCCTTACGCATCCCGAATGCGTAAGGCAGAAACATGAGGGGTGCGATGGCAGCAGTTCACTTGACTTCGCGCTAGCGGATGCGGCATCCGCTAGCGCGAAGTCAAGTGGCAGAAGCCACATAGCTGGTTAGTCCAGCCAGTATTTCAAGGATGAGCAGGAGAGAGATCTCATTAGAGCTTTTCCTGTGTTTGCGGAGTGGGGGTGTGTAGGCAGATACACCGACAAGCAAATATCGGTTTCTTGTGACAACGACTAAAGAAAAATGCTAATTGTTTTTTGGGGTACAACTTACAAGGTGCAGAGGGCTGGAAAGAGAAGAAGGAGGGGAAAGGGAGGGGGAGGGAGTGGACACCATGGTCACGGTGTCCACTGTCCGACTCCTCACGAACCCCACCCGACGGTTTTATGGGGGCCATTAATTTTCTGCTCTTTCGTGCACTCAAAGCAGTCCGTTCGTTTTCCAAGAAGTCGAAGCCTGTTGCATCCATGTAGACACCCGAATCCTCCCATCCTAGTTGACCGTACGAACGGTCCAGAAGCGTGCTCTGGCTGGGCATATATACCGTGGCCAAAAGCACGAAGGCCATTGGATCGCCCTTCTTCCACTGTAACGAGTAATTTCAGTACTTTGTTTTAACGAGTAATTTCAGTACTTCGTTAGTGAAAAAGTAAGGAAATTACATTACAAATTACAGTTTAAAAAAGTAATAGATTAATTAGGAAATTACAAGAAAAGTCATGAATCTTTAGTAATCCCGTCACTTAGTCGTAACGGACTACTTCCAAGTCTGCTCCCGAGCAACGAGCAAGAAACCCTCCTGAACGCTCGGTGACGATTGGCTGACGGCGCGCTTCCGCCCCGGCCCGGGAAACGCGTCATTGAAAACGTCCTTATTGGCAGACTCTAAGTGAGACTCGTATCGTGCATGCACTGTGAGTAACGTGCTCAACAATGACGTCCAGTGAATGTCACCGGCGGTCTTTCTCTATTTTTTTCTTTATTTATTGTTCCTTCTTCGTCGAACAGCCACTACACAGAAGCCGCACTTATATTCCTGGCAGTGACCACGCACACTCGCCGTCGGTGCGCACGCATAGAGGATGCAGTTAGGCTAATGCACTGGCTGACCGCACGCTAATTCAGCTTTATCTAGCGAGCACCTAGAATCCAGCGCGCCGCACAGGTTCCATTTGGACAGACCCGTGCAAGCTAAGTATATACGGCGCACGAAACTAAAATGCGATCGACACATTTGAGGGCTGGCGAATGAAGAATGTTTTAACGCCGCCACTACGGAAACTGCCTCTTACATTGGAGATGACGTGTCTACACAGCGCGACACTGTTAGCACAAACAAGCAATCGCCGGTGTTCTTTTTTTTTGTAGAGCGCAGCTCTTAGGCGTCCGTTTCCGGGTTGAGCGGCGTCGCCGTCGGCGTGACGGCGTGACGACGTGACGTCACGAGGGTCACGAGGGTAACGAGTGACGTCACGAGGGTCACGATTGACGACACGAGGGTCACGAGTGACGTCACGAGGATCACGAGTGACGTCACCCTCGTGACGTCACACGGGCATACTCTCTCCTCCCCCCGTCCTCAAGAGCTGCGCTCTAATTCGGCCTTACAGGGAATTGTAAACGTGTTTCATTTTTTTCTCTCTCTCTTTTTTAGAATAGAAGGGTTGTTACCCAAACTACTATAGTGTGGTGCAGAAAAGTGCCCATTGAGGGCACCAACTTACGTGGTAAAATTTAATTCCCACCAATACCATTCGGAAGTAAAATAAAAAATAAAGGTGACGATTTTGTGTTCGCAATAACAGTGTTGAGCAGTGTGCTTTACAAGTTTGAGCGTGACATTGGTTGAGCCTTCGGCTAGTAAAGTAGCTGACGGGATGAGAAAAGCAGGGCGTCTTTCTGGAAAGCCCACAACCTCCAGCAAGTGCTCATTGCCTTCCGACGTGCTAATTGTATGTGCGCGCACGCTCGAAGTTCACGAGAAGCCCGACGCGTTGCCAAAGGTATATGGAGCTAAGTGCGTAAATGAATGAGTACAATAAATGAGCAACTAGATGTTCAACGCCAAGAAAAAAAGAAATTAATTAAAGAAATCCCCGGGAAAACCACAAAACGGCAGCCGGCGTTTTAAGCTGATTTTAAGACTGGTTCACACATTTGCAACGGTTGCGCTCGCAAGCAACCGAAAGGTCTGTAACGATGAAAACACCGCAACAACCGTGACTCATGAATTGTTTAGCGAAGCGACCCCTTGCATCACTTGCCAGGCTGTGTATACGGCGAACACTTGTCCCGGTGACTTTTTCGTTACTCTCGTTTCGGTTGCATGCGAACGTAATAACCAACGCAGATGTGTGAACTAGCCTTTACGTGTAAAGGTCTAACACCCGATCTCGGAAGTGTGTTTGTCAGAAACGTCCCGCGTGAGAGGTGTTATGTCGCACTGCCAAGAGATTCTGAGGTCAGAGATATGTCACGCCCCGCCAGATACTTCCAAGCTTTAACAGACGTTTTATAACGTCACTGCTTCATTTTGCTTTGGTTTCCGACCATTTTCGTGCATACACACATGCTCTATCAAGAGCTAAGTCGTTACTGTGTATTGCGCGGCCCGCTCTTAGTTCGAGCGTACAGTTTCCGCAGTTATACCGCCTCGCCAGTCAGAGAGCGTACTGTCGTTCGCGTCTTTAGCGTGATCGTGTACCTGCAAAGATGGCTCCCCAACCTGGACCCGTGTTGACCTTTCTACCGTCCTCACCCTCTGCGAGAAAGCGGCCCAATCAAGAAATAATATATGTGCGTGCCACACCTAGGCCTGTATTTATAATTCCCTTGGCAAAAAGCAAAACGTTAGAGGTCCACTCATTTTGTACTTTCATGAAACAGCGAAAGCGTACACTTAAAGAATACATTTAGCATACTTCCGACATCTGAGCATAATTTTATGATACTTTTAGTGTACTTCGCATTTTAGCGGTGCGGACCGTGCTTCGAGCCAGGTGCGCACACTAGAAGTATACGTTTTACGTACTATTTGTAAACTAGTCATATACTTGATGTAATCTTTGCGACCTGTCTCATAAAAGTGCGAAATTAGCGTTGTTTTGTGTATGGCTTTTGTACGTTGGGTTGAGCTGTATGTAAAACAGAGCAGCATATCCATATTTTCGAGAACGAGCATTGAGAGTTCTCGGACTACACCATGTGTCGGACTGCGTCCGACACACGGTGTAGTCTGACTCCTTGTGACATTTCGTTCAGTGAAAAAGCTTGTCAGTAGAAACAAAAACAAGATCGCCGTTCTTGCATACAAGTCCTTTTTTTTTTTTTTAGCAGTTGCTTGTGGTGGCATTTCTAGGTTTGAACGATGTTAGCCCTAAGTTCGCTCGTAAAGAAAATTAATTTTATATGTTTTATCTTTGATCTATGTAACGTCAAGTTTTCACATATTCACATTCTATCACCACCGCTAGCGTCACACACTCGAAGTTTCAGCTTTCTGCGATGCGTAGTTTATTCATGTGGCCCCGGAAAACCGAATTTCATTTTCTCTAACGAACCCTGTACAGATAATATGCAACTGTCAGGTGTCAAAACGCTCGACGTATCTGTTGTCAAATAACCCTTGCATACAATTAATATATTGTGGAAGTAACACAATGCGCGTGTCCCGTCCGAGACTTCAGAAACAGCTCTTCGATTGTCAATCTTTTCCACCGAAAAGGGGTTGGGTGTCCTTGGGGTACGACTCACTCTATGAGAAGGATACAGCCCCGTTGCGCAGTTACTGTCCGTTGGAAGGCATCTTAAGATCTGTATAAAACACATTGTCTAGACTCTATAGGTTCCCACATCTTATCATGAAACGTCATCACGGTCGTCACTGCAGGCCTTCAATTCTCGTTTTGTTTCTTGGCTGTGTCAGCCAGTTACAGCGAGCAGTTATGACATAGTTCAAAAAAAAAAAAAAAAAAAACTCTTGCATAAACAATTACTTTGCTTTTCTTTTTTTTTTTCTTGCGCTAGCACTCTGTTTATAGGGTAGTGTTGTTAAGTCGTAACGTGCAAAATTTCCAATCAAATGCAACAAGCAAAATGCCGAATCAGTCGACAGAATTTGTTTTCCGTAACTTTCGAACAACTTCCGCACTATACGCAGATCGCAAGAGTACACCTACACAAGGCAATATAAATAACGTTTTAACAATAACAACGCCTGTATGCAAAAAGAAAAAAAAAAGAAACGAAACAAACATGGGAAGAGCAGACGACTTCCACAACGGGGCCAGGGCTGCCAACACGGAAAGTCAGAAGTTCCCTACCGAACGCCTGAAATGTCCCTATTTCTGCCAATATTTCCCTCGCCTGCCCAAATAATTACATAATACTAAATATTCGTTGTTGGCTTCTTTTTTTTTTTTTGCATCATTTTCATTTTTACGATGAGAAATATATTACGTAGCCTTTACGAGGCTTAAAGGCTAGATAATATATCTCTCGTCGTAAAAATGAAAATGATGCAAAAATGATGCAAAAATTATGCAAATTTGCTTTGGGAAGCATACGCTTCCCAAAGCAAGTCTGGCGACGGCGGCAGCGACTTCCATAGGGAACCATACTGTGGGCAGGTCGGGATTGCAGTGAATCGTGGCAGAACCCAGGATCTTTGCTCCCTGCAGCACTCCTTCCACCTCCTTCCACCTAGTTGAAAGTTAGCGCTTGTCCTGTTTACTTCTTGTCCTTGTCTTTTTTTTTTGCGCTATTTTATGTGTTTAACTAAGATGAACCAACGAGTCCAACAACGCACCCTACTATCCTTTTTCCAGCATACACACATGCTGGAAATGAGCAAAGATCCTGGGTTCTTTGCTCATTTCCAAGCAAAGTAGTGTTACCGGGAGATTCAAACTGACGAAGGAAACCCTATCTTCACTTTAGGTGCTATGCATGCCATTAGAGCATCGTACTGCTTAATAACTTCGATATCGCTTTTCATAATAGTCAGTCCAAAACGAAAGGTGTAACACAAGCGAGAAATCTCGAACTCGAACACTGGGAACACGACATATAGTAAGTACCATTTCGTGCACGGCACTTCACGAAATATTATTACTCATGGTAAGTCCGAATCTCCAAACATCCGCAGTATTTCTTCTTGTACTCAGGCTTTCTTTTTCGAGAAGGCACAGCGGCGCTCTCAGTAGCCTCCACTTGGTTGATCCCTTCCTCCATAGCTTTCACGGGGGCGATGAAAAGAGATGAAAATTAAATTTGCCGAAGAAAGATCTTCGAGTACTCAGTGTTTCCAGATGGTCGTGCAACAAACCGCCAAACGACTGGAGGGAAACAGTCTAAATGTGGTCAAAGCAGCTAAAATTCGATGTTATCTCGAAATAAAATCATGACCTGACCTAAAACATTTCAGATATATGAGGTGCCCAAACTTTCCCTCAAACTAGCAAGAATTCCGTTATTACCACATAGACCTGGATATTACCTAAATCAGGGAAATTTCCCTCGGGTTGGCAGCCCTAGATAGGGCCGACGACCAGCGTTGGCGGGAACGCGTTACATGTAATGGAGTTACCGGTAACGAGTTACTTTTTTCGGTAACATAGTATCGTACTCGTTACGTTTTGCAAGACAGTAACTGGTGACGTTCTTACTTTATTAATTTCGAATAGCGTGTAACGTAGCTACGTTACTCGTTCCTTCCTTCCAAGATTTCCACAAAATTACGCTTCAATTTTTTTTCTGTGTTTCTGGGCGCCCAATTCGTGTGAATTCTTACGTTTTCGAGCTTTTTCCTCGCGTTATTCTTTGTAAATATTTAAATAAAACCGTAAAAAAAAAAAAGCAATTTTGCGAAGTTTTTACATTTACATAATGTTTCTCTAAATATGGGGCGTATGCATACCCGTAATATCCAAACGGTAAAACGCTTTAAATCATAAGTGAAAAGTAAAGCAAAAGTATCGTTGCTTTACCTTTTATCCGTAATGGTAGTGGTACCGCGTTCCATTTATGTTGAGGTAACGTAGGTAGGCAACGGGTTCCCTTTACTTGCAAGTCACGATGAGTAACGTATTTCGTTAATTTCTTTTCTGGAACGCCTACAGCGCTGCCGATGACGATGGTGCCGACGCGATGACGCCGAGTCGCACGCCCAACGCACAGCTCGGCCGCTCTCTGCTTTGTTCCCTGCGAACAGCGCTGCATCGGGCGCTCGGTTCCCGTTCGAGCGAATATCCGCGCTCGGCCCGATGAGCGAACGGGAGGATGGCTGGCGCCAAGGCGGCAGCAGGGGCCCGCTATCTGCGTCGCCGCCGTGCGTCGCCGCGCCGTCGGGGCCAGCAGCGCGAACTAACCGAAGCGCGCGGCGACCGCGGACGACGCCAGTGTGGCGGCGGCAGCGCCCTTCCCGCTGCGTTTTATCGGCGCTCCGCTGATAAAGAGGAGCAGGTAAGAACACGCCTCGAATACAGGATGAAGCGGGCGGCAGGCCGGCCTACATCGACACGCGTCGACCGGCGCACCGCTGGCGCAACACCGCTGACCGGTCACGAGCGTGCGACCCGCCGTGCAACCGCCGTCGTGGTCAGGACCGAATTTGATATCCAGTTCAGGCTGCGTCGGGTGATCCCGTTGACAGACTGTCTGGGTGGCGTATGAAAGGGAAATAATTTAAAAAAAAGGACAAAAAAAGCAAGTGTGAAAAAAAAAAAACTTAGCGTGCAGATTTTCTTTTCTTTTTTTTAACAAAGGGGCAGGGAGGGATAGCCCTACCCTTCCCAAGTATTTCAGAGATTTCTAATACACAATTCGGCGGAAAGGGGGGGGGGGGAACCTCCCTTCCCCTCCCGCCGGTGACAATCAGTTCGTCGAACTAGGTTTTATTGACAAATCAATTCGTTGACATGCGACGTTTCATCGACAGACCTTGCGACCTTTCGTCGAGCACAGCCTTGCTGTTTCCGTAACAACCTTTTTTGCGTCTCGCCTGGTTATGGGGAAGGGGGGGGGGGGGGCTTAAATACGTAGTCAGCGAGTCGTCGAAGGGGCATGTGTCCACGAAATGAGCTTCCACAAAACGAACAGTGTCGGCGAACCGTGCGTTCATTGTCCACGAACAGTTGTTCACAAAACGTGCTTCTACGAAATGTATCTCGACGAAACGATAGGGAACTCCACCCCGTCCTGCTGCTCTCCCATCTCCCAAACATTTGCGGCGTGACTACTAGAGAGGTCTCATGGTCAGTAGAGGCTTCCACCACTGTTAGCATAAAGGTCAATAGCAGTATATGTGTTAACACTGTTTGGGGCGCTTGGCGGGGAGGATGAGACGCCTGACCACATGATTTTTCACTTTCTGGTGGCATATTTCGGGGGAATGGCGAATATTTTTTTCTCTTTGTGGAGATTATCATAGAATGTTCGAGCTGCATGCAAGAGATACTTTGCGTTTCATTCTACATTCCGTCTTTACATACACAGATGTACAGTGTACACGCTACCAGATTCTCAATTTGAAAGCACTGGCTACCTGGTACAAGTCGCCGCCCAACTGACCCTTTCCGAAAGTCAGTCTACCCACCCTGTGCAGAGCCAAGCCCGATGCTCTAATGGCGGCACAACACAGCTTCTCCACACCAGAAAAAGCGAACTCTTCGAAAGCATAAAGCAGAAAGTCTCACTCGGCGAATGATAAAGAGGAGAGAGGTAAACCTTTCTGTTTTGTCTTCGTATTTTGGTCCTGAAAAGCACACCTTTCCGGCTCCAACGCTATCGGCCCGGCGCACGCACTGGCGCTCCAGCTCACGCTAATCTGGTTTCTGCATACGCGCCGTGCCAACACCTGGCGTGGGCGTACGCGTGCTTGTTTGTAAACAGCACACAAGCTCCTCAGCGTTCTCGCAACTCCAAAAACATATTACCCGCGAAAGGAAGAAAAAAGTTTATTATTGTGTGCGTGTTTTTTTTTTTTTTTTCAATAACTATTCCAGGGTAGACCAGCTGGATCTCGACTGCGCGCAGGAAGGCGTGGTCAAGTGTGGGCGCAATTGACTGACCTTTTGCTTTCGCCGAGTGCCGGCAAAACGACCGACAGCGTCACTCACATAACGTGATCGCTTTTAACGAGCGCTTCAACGATCAGCGGACTAGCAGGAAAGATCGATAAAGAACAAACAAATGGCCGAGTCGCGAGACCATTCTGAATGATGAACAAAGTGTCGGGCGGTGTCAACTCTCGCACTGTCCATGGGCGCTCGGGAGACGGCTGAGGTCATCGCCATCTCTGAGGTGTCCGCGCTTCGGGGATCACAGAAAGAACCATACTCCGTTTCACCGTTAACAATGTACCACTTCCGACGCTGCCACAAGCCATCCTTCCCGATTCAGCGCTACGAACATATCGCCGACGCACTTCTCGGAAAGGTCACGTGATACTCACACGGCATTGGATAGGCATCGATGGCTCGCAGCGCCTGCTGCAGTCCATCTGAAGTTGGACTATGCGGAGAGCAAGTTCGTCTGCTTCTTTTGCATTGGTTGTGGTGACGTCAAAACGCCGAGCTCTGATTGGCTCCGTTTTGAAGGATAGTGGGTAGACCTCAAGGCATGCGAGCATTGAGGTCCACAAACTATCCTTCAATCAGAACCAATCAGAGCTCGGCGTTGTGACGTCACTACAACCCCTGCAAAAAAAGCAGACGAACTTGCGCTCCGCATATAAGCGCACACCGCGCGCGTCTGCTATGCGCCTTAAAGCTGAGGGAGAGGAGGAGACGAGTTAGCCGTGGGTCTACCCACTAATTACGCCAACTAGAGCTCGGCGTTCCGACGTCCCTGTGCGCTCTCGTGTCTCCCTCTCCCTCAGTTTCTCGGCGCACATATACAGTCACTCCCCCAAACTGTGTAAGCGCTTCTGAAGGCGCACGGCGAGAGAGCATTGCTTTACAAGGGGAATTGCTTTCGCGGTGCCGCACCACTGTCGGGAAAACATTGCTGCATTGGACTGATGTATGTACCACCAAGTTTCAAAAAAAAAAAATATATATATATATATATATTAAGAACGAGACATTTGTCGGTAATATTTTGTCGGTTTGGGTTTATCAGAGGCGCTCCAATGTAAAAATTCACGATGTAAAAAAAAGAAAAAGAAATGTGGGACATTTTTCATTAGTCTCGGTCACCGCTGCTGAGGTAACACCACACCATTCTCCTCTGTAAACCCGGACGATCCAGATAAGGAAATACCGCCAACGTCTAAAAAATCAAATCACGCAAAAAGCAAAAAAGAAAAAAAAAGTAATCTGGCATGAATATATTAATAAAACCCATTGGATGTTATTATTTTTGTCGAATTTCTTTCATAAAACAAAACGTTAGTTTCGTGGATAATTCATTCTAATCGCGGGACCCTCGGAACTGCCCGTTTAGGAAGACCGCCATCTTTGAAAGATCGGTGGCGTAATCTGCCTCGTCTCGTCTCTCTGTGTGTCATGCGCGTATCTGCCAGTGCACCTAGCGGCGTGGCGGCGCAGCCGGACCAACTCCGGCCTTTCACTCGCATGCAACTCGCGGACTGGGCTCTCTCAGCGCTTTAGCTGCTTCGGCTTCCTGGTTTCCTTCCTATTTTCGAGTCAATAGAGTCTACGGCATCGCTCGCGTCGTCGATCTCCCAGTTTATCATATACAGTTTGCCAACTGTAGGATAAACCTGTGGCAATCGCAAACCACGTGATCGAGGATCTTTTTTTAACAATAATACAGTGTATTCGTGCAAACTTATGCTATATTATTTTAACTATTCAAATTACATTGCCAACTAAATAATTAAAAGTTAGCGAGAATTCCTCAAATAATTATTTAAACTCGTAAAACCGCCCTCTCACCCCGTACCGGGAACTAACCCCTTTCTATATTTCGGATCCGTTGTTTAGGTTTCAAAGGTGGCGGCCCCCGTGGGATTTAGTTCGTTGGCTTCTCGCGCTCGCTTGCATTGCGTCTTCGCTTTATTGTGATGTGCGCACCACTAGAAGGCAATCGCGAGCAATCGATTCAAACATGAAAAGTTATTTCAAGCAGGCAATTGTTTATTTTAGCCCTGCATAGTGTAATCTATACGCAGAAAGTTACGAACAGCACATGCAATGATGCGGTGGTTGAGGGGTATCAGTGAACATACACGGTGGCACAAACAATGTGGATGTTCGTCTTCAAGCTGTGTGCACACAAAGGGTAAACCGATGATCAATCAACATAGATTAAACAGGTGAGGTAAAGGGAAAGTCGCAGTTAAGTACACGGGTAAAGGTAGTGTCGCAGTAAAGTCATTACAAGATAGCCATTCGCTTTCTTTTTACAATGCTTCGCATAACTATGGCGATTACAAACCAGTTGCTTTAACACCAGAGGCTGATGCGGTTAAGAATAAAGTTGTGTTTGGAGGTGCATTAGATCTAGCCCTCATTTTCCCCGAGAAGAACGTTCGACATACCTGATTAGTTTTCTAGGAAATATGTTGAATTTAGCCAGTCGATTTTTTTTTTTTTTTTGCATCATGTCTAGATGTTGATGCCAACTTTTGTGATTTGGCAGATTGGTGAACCCCGGAGTCGTTCCTCATTAGCGGGATTTCCTACGATATTTTCGATTTTCCCTGTAAAGTGACGTGAAACTTTCCCTACCTTTTTACAAGCCACGTCCGACGTACGGATAAGAAATTAACCGGATCGCGTACAATGTGCTCGAGAAAAGACGATCGTGTCCTGCCTGACGCGGAGGAAAGCACGGACACTCCAGGAAACGTTGGCACCAACCGGTAACGAACTTGAAGCGGAATCCATACCGAGGGGCCAAATGAGCCACCGGCTTGTTGGCTTTTTGCCTGAGGAAGCCCATTTAGAACGCATTCATGGCGTGATTCGGTAACTCACATGAAATTTAAACACCAAGCGGGGTTCCAAACGAGACAGAAGTATACTTGGAAAGAGACTCATTCGCAGAACCACAACACCGACAACGCGAACGGCGTGTTTAAAAACATGGCTTCGGTTGCGGGCAAGGAACTTGTAAAGCTAACGGTCACTGCCCGATTTTTCCTTTTCATACTGGTTCATCGTCATAACCGGGTTTTATTTTATTTTATTTTGTTTACAACATACTGCAGGCTAATAGTTGACCCAAGCAGGAGTGTAGAAAAACAGTACACAAATAAAATGCTTTGAAACCAAATTAACAGAAAAAGAGGTTGAATCATTTCCATGCACAAATACGCATACAGATGCAAAATGTTCAGTTTTTAACAATCACTATTCCAAGGAAATAAATATACAGTACAAATACTTAATACTTCTTGGCTCGGAAATTCGCTTATATGTAAATTACAACAATTTTCAAGAATAAAAAAGCATCAGCATCATATTGCTGGATGGTAACTCGTTCTATTGAGTCGCGGTGCGGGAAACGAAGGAAAACTGGAAACGATTAGTGCGAGAAAAGATTGGTGTGAATGAGGTCTGATTATGGTGCCTTGTGATTCGTTTTATCAACTCCTGTATAAAATAGTGTATACATGAAGCCTAGATTTATTTTGTAGCAGAATAGAACATAAATTTCAACCGGGAGATTTGCCTTCTCAACTCTGGAGTCGTAATACCACTTGTTTGTACTAGCCTTCTAAACTTTCTGCAGATAAATCTAACCGCACGTGATTGGACCCTTTCCCGCTTAATTTTTTTTTCTAAGAATATAAACATTAGAGTACTCAACTTATATTAATGCCATTATTTTCACCTTGTCTTTCTTTCTTTTCTTGTCTTTACACACCCAGTTGATAGCTAGGGTACGGCTTGAGGGGCGCTCTCTCTCTCTCTCTCTGCGCGATTACCGGAAGTGTCCTGGAGTGGAACGCCTGCATATCATTTCACAGTGGGCGGAATCTTTTCCTTCGGCAGACATTGAGCAGGCAAGGAGGCCCAGAAAAGAAGAGTAGCCGCATAGCGTCTAGTATGCGAGCGTGTGAGCTCGTCACGCTTTAGCGTGTTTGCCGATTGCGGCAGGTCGGGAACCCACTAACGATAACGTCATCAGCACGGCCCTAGTCCTAAAACGATGGAACGTCAAACTACGCACGATTACAGTCACGTGGTTCGTGTGCACCATTATGTGACTATTTTGGGAAGCTTGGGGCAGAATGTCTGTCGGGGTTACCTTGGCGCCAGATGCAAATGATGATTGACGTTAAAGGATTAATTCGTGTAATTGCTAGAGCATTAAAAATCGCGAAACTTGGTGAGCATATTAAGTAACATAGGAGCATGCATTTCATATCGACAGTAATATGCCTGTTTAATTTTCGTATCCCCCCGACTCCTTGAAGGAAAAACGTACCAAGAGTGTTGTGTGTCTGGGTTTCAATGGAAATCAGACTAAGAGTGTAATTATATAGTAGCCACTCTTCCGATTTCGAAATCGGACCTTCATATTTTGACTTTTAAGGTAACATTGCATTCCTCTTTCTATCTCTCTTCTTATATAACCAAAAAAAAAGTTATCCCGAAGACCTCATGTAAAAAGTACTGCTCACGATTAAAACAAAAGTGATGTTTGGTTTGTTTATTTGGGGAAGCTACTTCTTTTTATTCGGGTCATATTTATAGGAGGTATAATAAAATTAAGCACCAAGAAACGCCGAATATACCAGAGTTTGAAATTAACCATACGTAAACCGAAACTCTGATGAACGCCAAATTTTCAAATAAAAATGTACTCTGAAAAATATCATCCATATTTTACACAAAAAAAAAAACTGAAAACTTATTTAAAATTGTATTGCAGAGGATGGAAAGCAACAACACGTCCTCAAAACGAAAAGGCCTGTACTTTATCAACGTAAAGCGTTTAGGAAGTGGGGATGTCAACGGTGATGACGTATTTTAATGGAGACACCTTATGCGTCTCATTTTACAGTGTTGGCACAAACATTCAGTTCTCTCTCAGGGAGGAGTTTATCTCTTAACTATAGTTGACTCAACAAGAATGTAAAGAGGCGTTTTACTCGCACATTCCGTCGGAGTCGCGATAAACATTTGCTTCCTCGTAGATCGACCCCGCGGAATCGTTTTAAGCAAACCAAGCAGCATTCATAAAACGCAAACCCTGCAGTCCTATATAATTAGACGCACGCTCGCGCGTGAGTCTGTTTGTGCTTCACTCTAAATATAAGACCAGAGAGCCGAGGGGACGGGGGGGGGGGGGGGTGCTGAAATTACGCAAGCAAGTTAAAATTCTCCTCGCGTTTCTGTTTCCTGCCTACGCTGCCACCCAAAGCTGCTAGAGTTCGCAACAAAACCAAAAAAAAAAAAAGCCGGTGGAAGGTACGCACCAGCTAACGTAAAAAAAAAAAAAAAAAAAAAAAGAAGGATCGCATCCCGGTGTCAGATCAATCAAAATATGGCCCGAAACCGGGAACTGCGCAAACATCGCGTGACCTCTTTGAGAAAAGTGATTTCTCGCGTACGAACACAGACACACACACACACATAGCCACACGAACATACGCACGCAGCCTAACCTCGTCCCTCTTTCTTTTTTTTTTATATTTACGAGCTGCCAACAACATGTCGAACTGGAAAGGCGGACGATGAAGTGAACAACAATACAAGCAAAGAAGACAAAAACATTAGCGCGGCAGCAGCCGCAAGCGTTAAAGCTCTATACAACGTTTCATTTTTTTTTTTTTTCCTCTTTCATCTTATTCGGTAGTTTAGCGAAGCCGAAACGACGAGCGCAGTATATTGAAAAAGAAACGAGAAAAAAGAAAAAAACAAATGGGGGGGGGGGGGGGGGGGGAGGAACACAAAATGATAGGTGGAAGAGTGTTGCTGCGAAAAGAAACACTATCTAAACAAAAATATGGACACCGCATATCCTGCGGAGACGGAGCATTATCAACAACGGCGTTGCCGTAGAGAGAGAGAGAGCGCTAGAAGGAAGGCGGGTCGCTGGTGGGGTTAATAACCCCTTCGAAACAACGCGTGCATCATCCCAAGAAATATAAAGTCTCGGCTTCCTCTTGCAGCGCTGCTTGTAGGGCTCTTTTTCTTTTCTCTTCTTTTTTCTTTTCTTTTCTTTTTTGTTTTTTTCCGTCTTGGTGTTTGGGTTGGCTGTTTGAGGCTGAGCGATTTGTGCATCGAACAGCAGAAAATCAAACCGAGTTTTGAAGGGGACTCGAGGAATGATCCGCGGCATCACCAATATAAGCGTACACGAGGGTATGTATATTGCTTGCTTTCTTTCCTATTGGTCGCCTTCGCACATGGACGGACACTCGCTCACGAACACATTTGCCGACTACGCACACACATGCACACGCTCACACGCGTACATGCAAAGACACCCGCACACACATAGATATATACGCACACGCATACTAACATTCACGAACACACACACACACGTATGCACATATATCCCCGGACGACTGCACAATAAAACACACAGGCATGCACACATGTATACGCACACGCGTACACAGATCTACTAAAACATGCACACACGCGCCTACACGTATCCAGATATGCACACCTGCATGTCATCGCAAGTATACGCACACGGATACACGCATCTACTAACACAGGCATGTATGTGCGCACATACGTACACACATCCACCAACACACGTACATGTATGTACGCACGCGCATGCGCGCATCCACTAAGAGACTCACACACGCACACACATACACGCTTAACACGCGCACGTTCGGACACAAGAAGGCAAGCACACATAAACGCACGCGTGTACACGCACGCACGCACACGCGCATGCAGAAGTAGCATCGGTGGCTCCGAGGCAAACGCCGGTCTGCGGTTCCCCCCAGGTGGCGGGTTCGAATCCCAGCCTCGGTGCCCGCAGTCTCACGGAGGCTTATAGCGGTGAACGTGCGGTGTAACAACCGACCTGTCGGTCGCACGTCAAAAGATCCTTCCGCATACGAATACTTGAAAGGATGAAACATCGAGTACGGGGACAGAAACAACGGGACTTCTTTCAGCCACCCCAAAAAGTCCTGTTTCTTGATTATGATGTTAAAATACTGAGACTGGGAATGAAAATTGAAAGAAAAAGTGTAAGAAGACATAGAAATAAGGGAACAGACAAACGTTTGTCTGTCCCCTTATTTCTATGTCTTCTTACACTCTTGTTCTTTCAATTTTCATTCCCAGTCTCAGGATTTTAACTCCTGCACCTGGACAATTTTTTTCTTTAAGTCCAGTTACTGTCCCCGTCCTCGATGTTTTATTCTTTCAAGTATTCCTATATACTCACCAACACGCTCGTTTTAAATTATTAGATCCTTCCAGGTGGTCGAAATTATTCCTCAGTCCTCCACTGGGGAGTGACAGGTGCCTTCGTTGGTTTGTCACGAAAAAAAAAAACCCACCAACGTTGACTTTCGCGATCACACACACGGGCGTAGGAATGTGTCGCACGCATGCACACGCCCAAGCTGCACCTAGACGCGCACACACAGGCAGGCATGCACGCGCACGCACACATGGACGCCTACAGACGAACACGTGCGCTCACAGACGTGCGTGAACGACACGCACACAAGCGCAGACAAATACACGCGAGACACACACACACACACCAAACAATAGGAAAGGCACGAACGTCTCAGCAGATGTTTGAGTTAAGCGAAATGGTTATTCCCCTTCGAGCTTGTAACGCCGCTCCTCTTCGGAGTGGAAATATAGTTCCATAGTACATGCGCCCATCTTTCTGTCTTATAGTGATTATTTTTTTTAGGGCGCGAATGCACCGTCCCGTTTCATTGTTTCGTCGCGCTTCGCATACACTCAGCTTCTAAAAATAAACCCTCCAGCTCCAAAGTCGTCGCGGTCGACGAAGATCGAAGTCAGCAGAAAGAACGCCTACAGAAAATGAATAAATAAAAGGAGAACGTTACTTTTATCCATCTCAAATGGAACTGCGCGTATTTACTGATGGCGAGCGAGGGGTGCCCGCGCGGAGCACGCGTTTGCGAAGACTCTTTTCGAAACGTAAAATTCATGCGAAGAGACTTCCCGGTTCACCCGTGTCCCTATTCGACAAAAGGCGCAAAGTGGCTTTATATTTTTGCACGTCCGGGTATAAGTTTTGCGTGACGCCTGTCCGCAGATAAATTTGTCATCGTGTCATCATGTCATCAAGATGCGTGACCAGCGTGACCGCCGCTTTAAAGCGCAAACCGCATGGCGCGTTTTTCTGCTCGCGAAAACGCGACGCGCTATGAACGCTCGCGCGAAAGCTGCCGCGGGGGCACCCGCATGCAGACAAAACCAAGCACCGCCGGCCGTGCGTTATCAGCGTTGCCAGATAACAGAATTCTCAACACGCGATGTAAATGTTGACGCAAATACAACAAAATGAGAATTAAATGAACAAATAAGTAAATAAAACGGATTTGTGCGTCAAAAGAAACACCTTTTCAATTTTTATATGGAAAATAAAAATGCTTTTGAACACTTTGAAATGCGCTGAATACGAAGCAGCGTTACTGTGCAGGATCACGTGATAGTTCGACCGACCCTCATTGGGCGAGAGCCGCTTCGACGCCTCGGCGCGCGCGTCTTGTTCTGGGTCGGCTAGAAGTAGAAAACAACGCTCCCGCGAAAACGCACGCCCGCGCGCAGGAAATGGCGTCAGTTTGACGCCGACGCCCCTGAATCGCGAGCAAAAGCGCGCCATGCGGTCTGCGCTTTACCCTAACAAAACGTTTGCTGCAGCTACCCAGTTACCGAATCAAAAAATTAAAGCCGTTACATAGCCGCCACTTTGCAGAAAAAAGGTACCTCGAGCGTAGTATGTTACGACGTATTATACAACACATTGTCCTACGTAATAGTCTTGCAGCCATTTATTTACTCCAGCTCACAAGTTGTTTACAGTGCTATCAAAAGTAATAGAGGTGCGGCAGCGTACCACCTGCAGCTGAGAAGGGGGAAGGAAGAATGTCCCTTTCCCTCTCTCTAAGTCTCTATTGGAGTCTCCATTGTGCTCCCCGAGCGTCGCTTTCGAATCAGTCGAGATTTTTGCTGTCGCCCAAATCCGCACAAACGCGCAAAAGACCCTTCATCCCCCGCTGACCTGCTCCGCTTCAACGTGTCTTGGCAAAGGACCCGCCCGAGCCTATCACAGCGACGGATCAAAACACGTGACAGTGCTCCACGAGACAAGTGAATCGCGACCGCACTTTGACTTGCTACGTGCCTCGTTACGACACTCTGATCGGCTCACTCACGCAAATCGTAGCTTTGCCCCATTTGCCACTATGCTCTTTTTTTTTCTTTTTTTTTTTTTTTTTTTTGGGGGGGGGGGGGGGCGAAGTTTACGTGGCACCTTCTTTTCCGAGAGCCAGTATTACCAACGCCCACGTGTAACGCGCAGGATTAACGTTTTTTTTTGTGTGTGTGTTTTGCTTTTCTCTGTAAGTGCGCAAAACAAAATACTGTTGGCTCGCGGCAACGATGTGGACATAAAGTCAGACTTTCCGTCATGCCTTCGGGCCGTGATAAAAAATAAATGAAATCAAAGTAAACATGAGGTCACTGCGTTACTTTACAAGGTGTGATATGGCTTGTTAGTATCGGGATCACGCCGAACGCTGCAGACGCCGCACTCGCGTCCAACGCGTCCTGAAAAGTACATGCACAAAATATGGCGACCTCGTACGTTTTTTCGAAACAGTCTATAGTTTCTAAGCCAGCGTTCCTCCGTTTTCTCTTGAGTTTCCTTCCCCTCTCGGTCGTTTTCTTCCTAGGCCTTCTTTTATTCTTTTTTTCTTTTTCATCACGATAACTGAAGTTGCGGTCACATAGTGCTGATACCTCGTACAAAAAACAAGTCTGCAGACGCTGCCTGAGGCATGTTCCTTCCTTGTATGAAGATTTTTTTAAACATTGGCCTTGCAAAAACTGTTATTTGACATGTCCTGAAGCATACACATGAATGAAGTAAACGTGCCTCGAAAATACTCGAGGCATGTCCGCAGATACTTTATGCCTGCGGCGAATACCCCGTTTTCTGTATGATGTACGAGAAGTGTAACTGCGAATTTAATGAGTTTAGTGCGTCCAAAATAAAAAAAACAAAAAATGTTTGTTTGTTTGTTTGTTTTATCTCTCGAGTAACGCGTGCCCAAACGCACGCTTCGCGGAGCCTTGACCCGAACATGACGGCGGCGTCGCGTCTTCGTACGCGAAGGTGCACGCCGAGTCGACGGCATCGAATTTCGCCTGTTCCTCGGCCTGCCTCGGCGATGATTGACGGGCCGTCCAGGCCAGACAAGCCGGTGCCGTCACTCAGCGAGAGAAGATACCACGTGACGTTCGGAACATTGCCGCAGTCTTCTGGGTCACGCGCTGCCGACGGCAGCCGCCAGGAGGACGAGGGCTCATCCTGACCTTCCGTGATCACCGCATCGCGTGAGCACGCGGCGGCCATCATCGTCGTCGCTGATCGGGAGGCAGCAGCGCGGTGTCGCTCAGATGAGATGCCATCAGATAATTGAGTTCACTACACTTGTCCCTTCCGTCTACCTCAATATGTTTTGCTGTTTACTGATTTCTGCAGCTGTCGCGCGCGCCCCCCTGTCCTTCCGTGATCAATTTCCAGACGCGGTTTTCACGGGGTTCGTATCGTTTCGTCGAAACACGTTTTGTGAAGGCGCGTTTCGTGGACAACTCTTCATCGACACATGTTTCATCGACGCACGTTTAGTCAATAAAATCATCTTTGTTTCTAGATGGATTTTATTGAATTACTGGCTTCATTTTCGCTTGCTGGAAGTGCATCAGGCGACTGCGAGCCTCCGACACGTAAAAACAAATCCTCGAGCCCTAACGGAGGCGGGTTCGGCATGGGGTGGCACTCAGTTGGTCGAAAGACGTTTTAGCGAACGCCAAATTTTCATCGAAAGACGCTTTAGCGAATAATCGGTCGCCGCGAAGCGGCGTTTACGGGTGGGCCAGGTGGGTTAACATTTTTGTAATGAGCCGCCGCAGACTGTCGCACAGAAGCGGCGTGAACGCAGCGGGAGGTTAACACGCGCCCCAATTCGCTAAAGTGTCGATTCGCTCAAATGACCGCTGTTCGCTAAAACGTCATTCGCTCATGTGATATAGACCCATATTAGACCCGAGCTTACGTCAAGTCTCGTGCGGCCAAGGTTTCGGAAAGCTAGGTATCATGTAAGGGAACACGGAAACAGAATGCAGGCGGCCGAGGCAACGTGCATGGAGGTATGGATCGATCAAACATAGCAGTGTCGACGAAACAATCCATGCATGTTCGTTGAACTGGTGGCCTCCAGTTCAATGTCATGTGCACGTGTCGCACCCAATTTCGGCGATGGCGCTTGCTGCGTTTCGGTTGACATTCGCCGCACGGTGAGCGGAGTTCTTTGGCTGCTGGCGCTCCAGATAAGGTTGCTTTTAGGTTCATCGGCATAACGCCAAACGCATCCGTGTTTTTAGGGACTCTTGTCGACCGCTCTTCGCTCTCTCTCAATGTCCCCAACATGCGGCTACGGCGCATGCGCGCTGGGGAAGAGCGTCGCAAGACGGCGAGAACGATCAACAACAAAAAACAAACAAAAGAAAACTCATATTTATCTTACAACCGCTGGCGCAAAAGTTTGCCCAAGTCGTTTGTTCCAGGATTAAGAGCTTTCGCTGGCCGTATGACGTCTGTCAGCCGACGGACGTTAATAGGATTACCGAGCGTAGCTTTCGGCCAGCGCCAAAACGCTGCGAATGATGAATTACGGTATCATAGCAAACCTTTTGTAACGATGCTTTTATTGTAATGCGCACCGGTAATGTGTTTTAGAGTGCCGCTCCGACCGAATGCTGCCACAGGCTCAGGACTGTTTCGCCCGTGGATGGCTGATGGACGACGCCGCGGTCCCATTTGTCAATGTCCAGGACCGACAGAGACGTCGTCTGAAACGTTCCGTGCTTGCTTTTTTAACCTAAATACTCCTTCCGCACAAAACGAGGTGACATACATCGTTGACGAGAAGAAGAAACTTACAACGCAGTGTTTCTCCAGAAACTAACTGTCCGCTAAAACACACTACCGATGATTGAGAGCTGGATCATCCGCATGGAGTGCGACCGGTTCTAATCGTACACCACATTGTTTTTATATTTTTTTATTGTCGTTGTAATACTTGGACAGTCAGTGCACAAGATTATGTGTCACCAAGCGAATAAAACAGAGAGAAAACAACAACTGGATTGCGCGTCGTAGCAAAGAACCCAACTAATCCGTCCAATGAAAAAGGTGCCGGCAAGCGAGGCTTTGCGCTGTCACGTCGACTGCTTCCAAACAAAATAGGCTCGTCGGGGTCAGCTGCGAGTTGAAACATGCACAGACGGAGAGGAGAGCAAATCCAGATAACAAGAAACCCCTCTCCATCCTTCCTCTTTCGCGGCAGTCTTTTCGGAAGAAGACTGGTTCCTCCTCCTGCCACTTTCCGATTTGCTAAAAATGACTCATCGGAGCCTTTTTTTTTTACTTATGTATTTTTTTTTGTCTGCTTTGTTGGCAAGGTTTCGCCAGCTTTGTCGGGGAAGCTGTCGGGAAGGCGTCGATTCCGTCTCTCCGTGGACGCTTTCCGCAGTCGGACTACCTACCTACCTTCTGCAGCCGCTACAGCTACCTGTGTGTTTTTTAACAACGAAGTTCGCTTCGCTGGACGGGAAGTTAAGACAGTCCATGCGTCTGCGTTGGAAGCTGCGCTGCGGTCACCGCCACGTCGAGGTGGAGCGGGAGGATTGGGTGAGTCCTTATCATATTCTCGATACACACCGTTCAGTCGCATGTTTTGTCTCGTCGCACATATGTCGTGGTGGAATCACCTCCTCACGTTCGAAATGCGCTCGCTTGACTGTCAGACAATTTCGGGAAGAAAATGATGCAATCCGACTGCTAAGAGCGAGGTTCGGGGGAGGGTGGCGCGAGGGACGTGCTTATGTGGGAACTCCTGTCAGTTGGTGGTATGCAAACATATACGTGTTTGCATTTACTCAGTGGCGTGGTGTATACAATTACACAGGCGTTTACAAAACAAAACAAACAAAAAAAAAAAACTCGCTCGCGAGTACGTGCGCATTGGAACGGTTATCATCTATTTTGTTCGTACAGGAGCGCACGAAAGAATTACGTTTTCGGCGCTTAGCTCATTTACAGAATGTACACTGACGTCACAAGGGCAGCCAAAGTGGTGGCCTTGATACTGAGCACGTAACTTCTGCAGCGCTCATTTGGCACCCCCGATTTTCTACTTTCTTTTTTTTTTCTTTTTTTTTGGTAAGTTTAAGGGGGCCCTCCAACGATATTTGAGCTTCTGCGCGTTTGGATGTTACTACCTCATTAGTGGGTCGGGCTACTCTGGGTACAAGTAGTAGCCACGAAATATTATCGCATGATATTTTGACTCGATCAGGCAAAAACCGCGCAACGTCTGATGGCGACCCCAGTGTGTTCAAAACGCGCAGCTGGGGGGCAAATCCTTAACGATAATAATCCCTGGAAAATTCGACCAAAGGACAAACACAAATCTTCAAACACAGCTAAGTGACCGGTGGGCGACTGGAAAAAAAAAAAAAAAAACGTTTGCAAATCCCTGCAATGCGAAATTAGAGCGCAGCTCTTGAGGAGGAGGAGGGGAGGGTATGCCCCTCCTCCTCCGTACCCTCCCTTCCTCCTCCCCCAGTTTCCCCATTAAATTCAGCGGAAAACTTGACGCCACGTGACCTCAACACCTATTCAGGTGTTGAGGTCACATGACTTGGTGTTCCGTCACCTATGAGGAAATTCAATTTCTTCGTTACATTTAGCGGGAAAATCGACGTCACGTGACGTAAACACCAAGTCAGTTTCAAACTGCATTTCTCCGCTAAATCTAGCGGGGAAACTGAATTTCCCCGCATAACCTAGCGGAGAAACTGAATTTGTCAGCTAAATCTAGCGGAGAAACTGAATTTCTCCGCTAGATTTAGCGGGGGAATTGAATTGGTGTTGCGGTCACGTGTCGTCAATTTTCCCGCTAAATTTAGCGCGGTTACGCCGACGCCGCGAAACCCGGAAACGGGCACCTAAGAGCTGCGCGCCAAAGCACCCAGGGAACTCTCCATTTCCAGTGGAGCGATCTACCAACTGAGCTAACCAGGAGACGTCAGTAGAGCAGACAGGTGTTAACAGCTGCCATCAGTCTTAACACCTACAATGGTGAACGGCCTGCATTTTAAGGTTATAATGATAATGCAAAGTTGCAAGCATGCTGATTAGACTGGTGGCATCTAGTAAAAACCCGTTTGCTCTACTGACGTCTAACTCCTGGTTAACTCAGTAGACCGATGTCACCAAGCGAACTGCGTAGGCGCGCGCATTCCGGAAGTGGTGCCGCCGCCATGCTACTTGTAGTCATCGCTTTCCGGCTTCCCGGCTACATAGGGCTGCGCGTACATCGTAGATTATCGTTTGGAACGCCCCGGTATCAGCTTGGATTCTCCTGCATGTCTGTACTTCATAAAATTGTGTTGGTTGTGATGTCTTAATTTGTCAGCAAGCGCAGAAAAGCAGTTTCAATCGTCTTATCGCTTTGTCGTTTACTTCGGCGTCGTCTGCTTCTTCGTCCTCGTGAACGCGTGAGCACACTGCCGTTCGCGCAGTGGTCCCACTGCGGCCACAGGAAAAAAACAACGACGCCACTACTCGAGCTTTCCGACTGCTCGGATTGAACATCTAGTTGAATGGCAAAGAACAACAAAATTCGAGGGACCATCGGCTTTGTGTAGCACCGTGGAACAGCGTCAAATGTGTTGGTGAAAAACTGAGCTCGCCAGTGTTCAGTCTTGTGCATAACGTTTAATCAACAATGAAGTAAGAGGAGCTAAATAGTCTTTCTCGGTGAGCGATAGTTTTCTAAAAGTTTCATTCTGGTTGACAGCCTGTGCGACAGGGTACAGATGAACTACGGGGAGAAGCCTGCACACAGAGAAGATATGATCTACAGAAAGGCCATGTCTGATGCGCCGTAACAATTGTCATCTCTTAAAAAGAAGCAACCATGCAAGATACCTGAAAACTCTGGGTGGAGATGATTTTTCGTGTACAGTTTCTATTCAGTTTCGTTTTGTTTGCGCAAGCTCCGAACGCTAAGAGTCGCCCGACGTTGGAAGCTTTTTTCTGGATCAGTAGCGCTAGCCTAATAGACCACCACAAAATAGGTTAGGCTCGTTTGTTACATTTCTGGTGGTAAGTGTTGCACTTCTAAATTGCATTATGTGGTGTTTTTTTACGTTTTGTATGAAAACAAAATGAAAACCGCTTCCGAAAAAAGTTGTTTTATTTCAAGTGATGCATATCAAGAATCGCTGCTCTTTCTTGTGTGATTGTCCTGATATTTTGAAGCACAGTTATGCTTAAAACATGTCGTTACATTAACAGTTATAACCACCAAAATTCATTGCGCAAAAAGTGTATTAAAAACGGCCTCACCAAACTTAGTGGAGATAGACCAACGGATTGACCGCTACGGAGCAAATGCCCAGAGAGATTCCAACGTACGGAACACTTCGGCACGCTGCGTGTCTCGTGCCACGTAATCTTACACTTTTTAGCTGACGTACAATAGGTGGATATAAATTATGAAGCAAATCGCGAAACAAATAGAAAAACGCTATTTTTCCTGCCGCTCTGTCCAGCTCTGTTTACCTTTCTTTTCCGTGCTGCTTTCTTTCGGGAAGACATAATATCCGAGACCTTTTTGCCTGGTGCTGTTATTGTAGCACCGTGGCATACAACGGGTCAAGCCACCCATTGAAAACCAACACCCGGCTAAACGTCTCGTGCTAACCCAAAAATTTCCAAACGCGGCGGGCGTACAATGCGCATTGACGCGGCCGGAAAACTGGGGAGAACTACAGGTACCAGCATGCACCGCGGCAGCGGTGGCGTCGCGCAACTCCTGGTGAGATCGGTCTGTTGGTAGATGGCTACACTGGAAATTAAGAGGTTTCAGTGGCGCACCAGTCACCTATCGACACTTTTGCTGTTTACAAACATGAACCGCAGCTTGCGTCCCAAGCGACTTCCGGTCGCACCGTTTTGCAAGCCTGTTGGGCTTGCTTATGTCACCAGCGCTAGAAAGCATAAATGCTACACGGACAACAAAGTTGGAGATTTAACGAGGGCCTTCGGCTGTACCATTTAATGTCTTTGAGGAGGCAAGTTGGTTTACAAGAATATTCGATAATTTGTAACATATCATGCGCTTCTTCGTTCTTTTGGCGTTCACCTGGAGAACTGGTGGTTAAACGTTTCATCGACACTTCAAGCAGCGGCGTCAAGGTGGGCTTTGTTCATTATTTTTATAAACCAGAAGCTCTCTGGGACGTCAAAGACTGGAGCACCGACTGGTGGCGTTTACCACGAAAAGTGACTATACCTGTTTTACCTAAATAAAAAAAGAAAAAAGTTTTGCGCATTGTGCATTCTCGGCGCGAAGAACTTCTTACGAGATTCGTTTGCCGGAGAAAAAAGCGGTGCTTTTGGCGTTTGGAACCTGTACCTCTTGATAAGATAACATACATCTAATCTAAATTGCACCTACATGTGTCTTAATTATCAACATAAAGGGGGAAACTATTAATATACTCCGCGAACAGGCGGGCTTTTTTTACTGCGGTTCTTGAAGTGAAAACGGGTATAGTTGTGCTTGGAGATTTGTGTTTGTCCTTTGTCCCGCTTCTCCAGGGATTATTGTCAGTATTCTCGTCCAGCTCGCTGGCACCTTTGCATTAATTGCATTATCATGATAACGGCCAATCCTTCACGATTAACGGTCGACTATGTGATTGGCAGCGTTGACAAGAGCCGTCTGAATTTATTTTTGGCAAGCTAAATAAAGGGTATCACTCCATAAAGTTCCCGTACTCCTTCGAAAAGTCGTTTTTATTTAACGAGGAAATTTAAAAATGTCGCTGTTCGCTAAAACGTCATTCGCTCATGAGATATGGACCCCTACATGCATCTGCCATGTCTTACGTAAGGATAAAAAGCCAGGAGGCGACATCACACCGGACTTTGAGTTTCGGTATTTCAAAAAGGTTCGTGGTGCGTTCGCAATTGCGTTAAAAAACATGTTTTAAGAATGCTGTTTTAAATGCTATAGAAATGTAGCCTAAAAAGCTTCTAAATTTTATAATATTTGACTTCACAAATCAAAATAAGCGAGAAGGTGAGGAGGAGGAGAAAACACCAAAAAAAAAAAAAAACGCGCGTGGGGAATTTTTTTTTTCTGTTCTGGTAATTTTTTGCGTGTCTGACTACAACGTGCATCGTTAAAAAAAAAAAAAAAAAAAAAAAAGAAAACCGACTTGTCGGGTGCCGCGCGAGCTTATTTGAGCACCCCGATCGCCGGTGCTCAGCTTCCATCGCGTGACGACGAGAGATACCAGAGTCGAGTTCCGGGGCTGCTTGCACAACCTGACGCCTCGATTGGGAACGTCGTCCCGACACTCGGCGTGTACCGCCGACGGAGCCAAGTCCTCGGAGGCAGATTTGCGTGCGGAGACCCCAATCAATGACCGAAATCAACGCTCTTACGTATTCCATTAGCGCGGGCCACTGCCCTCCGCGCAGTACGTTCGTTCAGTGTTTCCTCCCTGGAAAAAAAAAAAAAAAAAAAAAAAAAGATTTCCGTTCAGTTTGGGGGTATCGCCGCAACTGTCGTTTCGTAGTTCCAGTGAAGGACCGAAAGGGAAATTGGGTATACGAGCGATTGGAATTTCCTGGTGTCACGCTTTTACTTTTTGAATTTATTTTACCGACTCTGTTTCATAAATCGACATCTACAGTATAGGTGACTGACAGGTTAAGAAAGCAGTGGATGGCCCTCCTCCAGCGTAAGCTCTCTTCTGCCTTTGATAACACTTGGTCGCAAGCGCAGACAAAGCTTCGCGGTAAGCCACGTGGTGAACTCGTGCGAAGCCGCATTGTCAGCCTGTTACCGCCTACGGTTTAGTAGGATCACAAGGCTATTTCTCGGCGTGCGTTACACGCGGGCGGGCGCCGGTGTGCAGTGTGCGGGTATTTCGTCCTTCTTCGGTATAGATCGTGCGCGTGCGTATAGACTAGACGCGAACGCAGCGTCAGTGTTTGGCGGCTCCTCGTGTCCAGTCCAATGCGTCAAAGGACGTCGGGCTCGGACCCAACGCCCGAGTTGAAGCCATCCGAGTGTGATCACGTGGAGCTAAAGGGGGCTGCTCACGGGCGCCGATTATTCGACGTGGTATTAATTGGACTGGCCAATAGGATACGCGAGATATTGAAAACGAAGGTTACACACAACAAAATAGAATAATATTTTTTTTCTATTTTTTTTTTAATTTAAAGAAGAAACTGGAAAGCGAGGAGAGACGCGGACTTCTCCACGGGCAGTACCGCTATAACTGAATACACCGTTTCATCCTACGATGGACCGCAGAGAATGCTATACGAGCTACCGGACCCAAACCAATAGCACCGTGTGACTCGGTGCTTGTGAGTGACGTATACGTGAAATCCGGAAGGGACGAGATGGCAAGCGAGGCGTGAAGTCGCGCGATACTTTCACAGAGCTTGATTGGCTGGGATGGCTCGTAGCGTCCGAGTGCGGTTCATCGCAAAATTGAGATCCGAGTGTGCGGGCGGACGGTGAGAAAGAGAGAGGAGGAGACGAGAGCGCGCGGGGACGTCAGAACATTGCGCTCAGGTTCGAATGATTAGTGCCATAGCCTCCTATATACTCACAGTGCCTGGCAGATCGCCACGAGAAGCGGCCGCCGAAATAGAAAAGGGGGAGCGGCAGACAACGGATGAAAGGAGAGCCACGTGACTGGCGCCCCCTGCGGCGAGACGCCGAATTACACTTCCCCTGAGAGAACAATTGTGTTTCGGGTCCTCGCCGCTGCAAAAGCTGTGCGCTGACATCTAGGTTCTCCGAAAAATGACTCTTTGATGCTCTCTGCTACCAGATCCTCGCGCTCCAGATCTGCGACCGGGTATACTCTATGGCTCCGTCGTCGAACTGCCACGTTTTGCGAGTATAGAGGAGGCTATGGCAGTGGGGAAGCTAGCGGCTTTTGTCTCCACTGCGCTGTTCGAACGCGTCGGAACGCGGAACGCCAGTGTTTGGCGTTCGCGCTCCAACGCGTTTGACGAATGCGGTGGAGACGGAGGCAGCTATTCGCAACTCCAACGCCCTATAGGTGGCGGGGCGGTAGTTCCAAGATGGCGGAAGAGACGGGGATAGATTCTCCAGGATATCCCGTGCGCCTGCTCGCTGACGCTGTTCAGCGCGCTAAAAATGATTTATTTGTCTACAACTGCGAAGCTGTTAGGGAGGGGTCATATAACAGGTGACGGAGATGCTGATGCACGTTAGGAAAACGCGCATGCTGTCATTTAAAAGTTGCAAAAACCTCAAAGTGCCAAGCTTTGTGGTGAGCGAGCGCGTTTTAGGCACCGGCCACGTTACTGTTTGTGGCAGAATATTTTCGAGGGTGATGAAGATATGTTTGCGCTTTGCCTGGCCATTAGTGCTCTAAAAAGAGAGCCGCGAACGGTGACCGTCAAGCTTCGGAAGAGCAGCAATAAACAGTATTGGTGTCTTCGCCGTCACAGCCTCTCAAATCGCTGCTCACCGTCTCGGTTTTAGTGTATTGCAACACGTAATCAAACTGCTCTATGGTTATTGATGAAAAGTTTATTACCGGAGGCTACCGTGCGGTGTAACATTACAACCGCAAGCTCGCGCTGCCGCACAAGTTCGTGTGCTTCGGGGCGCCGCCGCCGCAATCTGACCGGCGCACAGGTCTATCACGTCTGCTTGCGCTTTTTCAGGAGTTTCCTTCGGGCTCTAAAAGTTACTTATTCATCTTAGTTTTTTGTTATACTTCAAACAAAGATGAATAACTTACTTTTAGAGGCCATAGGAAGCTTCCGAAAGATTGCAAGCACCACGTGACAAATATGGTCCCGTCACGTGATAGAGAAGGGCATGGGCGTCCGCAAAACTTTTTCCAGGGGGGTGCACACTTATACACCCCCCCCCCCCCCCCGGGGGGGGGGGGGGGGGGGTGTTGGCGATGTTGGCTATTTTCAGCACATTTCCACTTTACTCTCTACCTGCTTTCACGGCTGCGCCCTGGATTTGGGGCTACAAACCACTGATCTCTGTGACAATTGCTAAATCGCGCTTCCCGCTCCCGCGAGTGAAGCCACCGGACGGCCATCTTGCATGTCGAAACATCGCGTTTTTGGAGCGTTGCGGAGGCTGGCGGCAGCGTGCTGAAGACACATTTTCTACTCCTTCGTCATCATTTGCCGAAGAAGTTCTTTAAAACCATCTGTAAGCCGTGATACTTGCCATTGAGAACACGTCGAAAGCAAGTTTCGCCGGTCTCGCGACAAAATCAAAACTTCCTTGCCCTTTTTTTTTTTTTGCCTTTTAAATTTTCCGTTTTCTCAATAGCCATTTTCACTTTCCAGATACTAAATAGCATGTTGGGAACAGTAGATCCATAGTATTCAGAAAATGTAGTTAGTTGGTTTGTGTTGCTAAAAAAACCGCCAGAGTCCCTTTAACTGGTGTGGGTGCAGCACCCCTCCCCCCCCCCCCTCTGCACCCCCGTCGAAATTCCAAGGGGGGGCAACTGCCCCCCCTTGCACCCCTCTGCGGACGCCCATGGATAAGGGCCACTTTTCTGCGGCGTTTGCGGGCGCCAACTACAAATTCGTATAGCGCCGTAAATATAGCTCTGAAAATTTTTTTCTTCGTTGTAAAATCGTTTTATGATATCTTTTTCCCATCTAAACTGTTTAAAAAAATGTTTTTTTCTTTGCGTGTGTCCTTTAAGCTATTTGAATAAGTTGCACAACTCGGTTATCAAGCCGCTCGTGAAAGTTGGTAGTGCCGGTTGAACGTCAGTGCACTGTACGTCCAACTGAAGTTTAGGAGTGTCGTATCCTATGCTAAAACTGCCTATTACCATAATCGGCGTGTTTGAAGGTTTTATTTATTGCTCTATAAAAAATAAATATTTTAATTTACCGTACATTTTTCGTACCGTGTTATTTGCAACATTGCGGTCCCTCTGGCGCAAAACTGCGCGTTCTAAGCTCTCGTCACAAACGGCTGGCTAACACAGACGCGCTTAAAATGCTTCGAGCATTTGTTTATTTGCTTTGTAATCACCTGAAGGTAAGTACGAGTATTCTGTCTTTTTAAAGTGCTTGGAATAAATGGTCACGTTCCTCGTAACGGCCTTAAACCGCGAACCCATCCCCGATTTGTATCGCTCGACATACCGTTGCGCGACGAGTTTGCTCCTACTTATGGCAAAGAATAGACTTTCCGTAACCGCACTATATAGTTCTTCATTATTAGCGGGAACGTTTTCTGTCACGTTGAGCACAGATTGAGGTGGCGGCCATGCACAAGACCAGAAATTCGCAGCGTATGCGATACACGAAAATTCCCTAATGAATTTAGACCACCCGGTCCTTTGTGCAAGGCTGTTGCAAGGCGGAGCACGAGAATTCCTTTTTTAACGGGCTCCCTTTTTTCGTTAAAACGGCTTCACGCATCAAGGCCGACAGTCCCTGCCACCGTTTCCGCGCCCCGCTCCTCTGGTTCTCCGTTCGTCCGCGGGAGGGCGAGCGGCGCGCTGGAGTGGCGAATAGCTTAGCGCCTGCCCTCAAATAATTCCAAGCACAGCTCGACGTTTTAACCTCCCCGCGCGCTCTCGTCCCTTCCTCTCCACAGTTACTGCTAGCGTCGGACACCGGTTGAAGTAGCGCCTCTCCTAATACACGAAACAAAAATCGGACGAAAGAGTTTTGTTTTCAGATCCCAGTATACCGTTCGTTGCACATTCGCATGCCTTTGTGTGTCGCTGTTTGCTTTTTTAGGCAATAATTTCACCCCGATTTTATGCGATTGAATGGCGCCGCTACGCGTATGGTTGCCGATAAACGCTGATTTCATTTTAGCGAGAAGACTGCTTATCGATTACGACTGATCGTGCTAAAGGTGAACGATGCCCGATAGTGCGCCTGGGCCATCGTCCGTTTGCGAAATTATCGGGTGTTTCGGGGAAGTCGTACTACCCAGAAATGTCGCTTTGCGATATCGGGACAGTATTCGACAGCATCGGAAGGCGCTGGGATTGTCTCGACTGCAGCTTACATTCGGCTAGCTTGCATCCGTGCAGTTCATTTTCTAAGATGACTTTTGGTTAGCTCAGTTGGTAGAGTGCTCCGCCTGTATTGGGCAGATCCTGGGATCGATTCCAAACAAGGTTGATTTTTTTCTGCGGCTACCAGTCGCCTAGGCCGGGCGCGAGTTGCGCTCCATTTAAGGTGGAAGTTAACTTATTTTTTGTGTAAATATTTGCTACATTTGGAACTTCCCCATAGTCATTAAATCTAAGAGTACGGCATTACACGCACTATGTACTTTATGATACGGGATATTCGGTTTTATTTGAGGTATTTCGCATACAATCGTAGAGCTTTTCTAAAAGTGCATTCCGAATCGTTCCCATTACTTTATACATCGTTATCAGAGTGTAAAAACGATCTGGTCCTCACTAGCAACGAATATCGCCCGCCTCGGTGTACGTGCGGCGCGTCGCAATCGAGCAACAGAGCAGCGAGTCCAGTTGCCAATGGAAACGCTATTTGGTTTAGGGTACGTGCCCGGCTTGGAATATATTTATAGTATAGGGCGACAGAGGAACATAACAGATAATGCGTACAGGGCATATCACACAGGTGGTCGCTACCCGGACAAATCAGGTACACAGTCCACTTCGCGTCTACTGAGTTGAGTCACCTTTTCGCTCAGGGCCTTTCTTTGGGGTCGCGTCCCAATTTGCGCCTTGATGAGTTTCTGTTTGCAAGTAGCGTCAAATACGCCACTGCAGGTGGCGCTTGCCTCGTGCGGGCCTTGGAGGCAAATGGCGGCGCAGCACTGAAATGAGCGGCCCTTGGAAGCGAATGGTGGCGGAGCACTCGCTCCTGACACGCGTTCCCACAACAACGGTTAGTTGTAAGAAACGCAAAGCGTGAATTTCGTCAAGTGGCATGCTGACAGCGCCACGTATCCTCGCTAAGGCTGCGAGACGAATAAAAAAATTAAACCGATTAATCGCCACCCTTTAATGGAGTAGTTAGTCGATTACTTGGTGTCGTTCATTCCCATAAATAGCAAAATAAAAAAGTCAAATTGAATTGTTTGCTTTCGCTGAATATGTGACGAACGGCACAATGTACAATTTTTTTTTTTTTAATCAACCTTGAGTTGTAGTTGAGAACAGTCAAAAGTAGGGCTGGGCGTCGATTAAAAACTTTAACCCGATTAATCGCCACCCTTTAATCGATCAATTAATCGATTAATCGGTTGCGTTAATTTTTACAGATAATACATTAAAAAGAATGCAACAACTCGTCTTGCCTTTGAAGACTTATTTTACTCTCTGTTACACGGTGCAAAGGACATTTAGAATTGAGGATACATATAGTTCAACTATTCAAAGACTCGCATATTTTTGCTCCAGCTCCGAAGTCAAAGAGGTTTGTCCACATTCTGCGACAGGAAGAGAAGAAGTGAGAGGTTGGGCGATGCTTTCTTCTTTTTTCAGAGAAAGGAACCTCGATGAGAAGGCGTCGATTGTTGTCTGCGTTTTGGCGGATGGTCCTTGCTGCAGCTACATGGGTGCTTCGCTCATAGGCGATACTGAAGCGAACTTACGCTTCCACTGTACGAAAACGGCTTTTTGCAGATGATGCAGGGACTTCCTTCAAATTAAAAACTTCACCGCTGGAGTTTACTTTAAACCCAAACTTTCCAGTGAGATTGCCTTTCATACTCGTGAACTCGTCCATTTTTACGTGCCAAATACTGGAACAAGTAACCATGGCGTTGTTAGCTTCCCAGCTTGTTTTGCTGCTTGTTTGTCTTGCCTGGGCAGCATATGTAATATATCCTCAACACGTGAAGTTTCGCGGTCGCTCGGGGATCAATTTGCGGGCCCGGCTTGTTCGTCTGGCCTCGACAGAACTGTAATGTATATCCTCGAACACGTGACGCTTCGCGAGCGCGAGAATTGAACCTTGCTCATAGCACCTGGCTGGGAACGGACTTCTTTTGAGATTAAAAAACCGATTAACCGGTTAAAACATTTGATCGCGATTAAAGCCTTAATCGATTAATCGGAAGGTTAATCTATCAATTGCCCAGCCCTAGTCAAAAGACTCACACTCGCAAATTATCACTTCAGCTTTAGAAGCAAAGAGGTTCGTTTATATTCTCCGGCAATAGTGAATAGGTGACCGGCGTTTGGCAGCAGCCGCAAAGCACTCTGGGTATTATTCACTTCCGGTTCGTGCAGCCGACGCAGCACCATGACGGCTATGGCTGCGTATGCGGGTGTTGAACCCGATCAATTCGAACTAGCTCCCTCTGCCGCCAGGTTACTTACGAATTTCGTAGCGTCTGAAGTTAACTCGGCGGATATGTTAAAGGGGCACTGACAACCCAAAGGTCGTATTTTTTTTTTATTGTCTAAAACGATGCAAGTTGTAGTCATAGATACGCAAAAAAAAAAAAAAACGCATCGCGAAAAAAAATTTCCCCCGCGCGCGCGCGCCTTTTTATTTTTGGCGTTTAAATTTCCCGCGCTCACCTCCTCGCTTCTTTTGATCGGTGACGTCAAAAATCAGAAAATTTAGAAGCTTTGTAGGTGACATTTTTATAACATTTAATAACGGCAATCGTAAAACGTGTTTTTTAACGCAATTGCGAACGCATTACGGCCCCTCTTTTTGAAATACCAGAAATCAGAGTTCGGTGTGATGTTGCTTCCTAGATTTGTACCCTCCCTCGGAAAACTTGGCGGCGCTCGTCGGCGAGCAACACGGCGAAACCGGTTTTTCATCACCTCCTTCTCGCTTGGGGTCGCTGTGGTAACGGCGGAGGTCTGAACAAAAGTTGAGTCGCAGGAGACCGCAAAATTTGACTCACTGCACTGGCGTGGATCGCGCGGGAACTTCAAATTCGGCATTTGGAAATTGTTTTTTTAATTCACAAATACTGAATTTTCAAGTTTCGAATTTTGAGGGTAATGTCCCGGCATCGTTTTCAATCGTTTCGGATAATAAAAAAAAAAAAAATATGATTTTGATGTGTCAGTGCTTCTTTAAGTAGGAATCGGTACGCAGAAGCATCGAGAACGGCCACGGAAGCGCGGTGCGAGTGCGGCCGGCGGCGAGCTGCACTGGCGCCGCGCTTTCCGGATTTTCGCCTGAAAACTAGCGCTAGGTTAGCTATTTTGGTTTTCCTTTTGAGCCAGCGTTCTTCATTGCCTTTTATTTTTGACGGTTATGTTAGATACATCACAAACTGAAATAGGCGCGAACGCACGCCGTGGCACACGGCTAGCTGAAATGCTCGATCGGAGCTTTGGCGTACTTCTCTCGCGCGATCGGAAAGAAACTTCCGTTCATAAGTTCCTTTCGGCGATATTGGATTACGCGAGAACCCTTGTTTTTAAACACTCGCGTATTTTTTGTACTTCAATTAGGCTGTCCACCGTGTGCCATGTCTCTAACCACGCACGTTTTTTTTATATCTTTTTATGATGTTGAGCGAGGAAGCACGCATAAACATGCACCGATTTCGATGTGGGCACGGTCGCACGACCGCTTTATTATCCGTCAAGATGTATGTTATTGTAAAAAGCGACCAAGCTATAAATCTTGAGAGCTCATACTCAGGAATATATCCCAGAGCCGCTGCTGTCGGTGAAACGGTCTGTAGACGAAACGTGGCGCGATAAACTGATTGCCTGCGAAGATCGCAAGCAATATCTAACGTCTGCGAGATCGCATCTCGCGTTTTCGCAGATGCCTTGTACGGCAAGCCGTGCTCACCCCCTTCGCGGGTTAATCGAGACCTTTTTCTGGGTGTCAAGTGTCTGTTCGAAATCGTCATTTCACGAGGGAGAACACGTTGTGCTGACCAGTGACAAAATGGGCCACGCACAAACGGGCACCGACGCTTGGCTGTTACAGGTTACTTTGCTCCGTCACTCGCTTAAAGGGGCGGTGCAGCAATTTTCAAGCTTTGGCCAATTAGCTGCGGAAATTAATCTGCGTCACACATAGAATGAAAGACAGAAAACTGTAATTTCTTGCGAGCCGTAGTTCCTATTTATGAAAAAAATGAAACAAATCGAAGGTCGAAGTGCCTCTCTCCACGTCGACTTTCGAGTGACGTACTCTGGGGGTTCACGTGGGTCCTCTCTTCAGAGACCCCAGCCGCTTCCTCCGCGATTGTCGACTTTTAAAGGATTAGCATCGTCGAAGGTCGCGGCGAGCGATCGACACAAAGGACGGTTCGCCACGGGGCTGACGGCGAGTGTAGCAGCGAGGGGGACAGGTTTTGTTGACTTCCGCGTATACCCCAGACACCCTGTCATTTTAGTTCCCGTAACCGCTACAGGCGGCTGCAGATCGGCAAATAAATCGTTTTTTGCTTTGCGATTACGCGGGACAGTTTTGCGGGGAAAGCGGACGCGTTTTTGGTCACTTGAGCTCGCATAAACAATATAAAAAATGCAAACTGTCAATTCTTTCAACAATAAAATTGTTGCACTGCCCCTTAAAGAGCGACGACCCATAACTGCTTCCGTTCTTCGTTCCACGGAAACCGGAACATCTTGTGCCCTTTATAGCTCGTGTTAGAATACCGTACCGCGGAGCAGTGAACCATTTTCACCGCGAATACAGCACGGCCACCACGCCTAGAAGGGCGCTCGATGCAGCTGGACGAACCGCGACCGGCACCGGACGAACCGGAAGCGTCAATTCACGTGACGCCGGTGACCTATATATTGACTGTTCACAACAAACTCTGCTGCGCTAAACGGACATTAGCACGGCGGGACACGTACCCTTCTCCATTTGTTTGGAGTAACAAATCTCGTCCCTACAGCCTACTTTAAAGCTCAAAATTGCATCTAAAGTTTACCTTTATACAAGTGTACTCGTCCACATCTGCGTAAAAAAAAGCGTTGAATTTAAACTTTTTTTAGTCAAAATTTAACCGGTTAAAAGCATTAATAAGGATTAAAGCATAAATCGATTAATCGGTAGGTTAATCAATTAAATGCCCAACCCTAACCCTCATCGAGGCCCGTTTACAGGGTACCGTTTTGCGTACGTTGCGCGATGTTACGGGATACCCCGTTAACGCCGCAAGTCACCGTACTTCGTACTCCGCGTGAAGGCCTGTCCCAACAGGACACTTCAGAAATCGTGAGGCGACACGACTCCGGCGAAAATCGTGAAAGTTGATGCTTCCGGCAGTCCGATGTCTGTTTGAACACCACCAAGCAAGCACCAGGATTTTCCTCCTCGCTTCCTCCGATTTTCGGTGACCTCTGTGCTCGCCAGGCTTGATGTCACGCGCCACCTGCAAATCCTTTCCAACTGCTGTGCCAGCTCCTCGTATCCTTGGACGCGTTCCAAAATTCACTCGATCTTGCTCCAGGGTAAAAGTTTCGAACCTTTGCGTTCGAAAACTTACCCGCCTCCAGCGCCGCTCTATCTGTTATCACGTGACACGACCCGCCCCTTTCCCGTTTTCGGGACCTGAAAAGAAGCGGAGGCCTTGAGCGGTTGACCGAGAGCCAACACAGCTTGTGAGTGGCTGTTCGGACCCACGTGATCAGCATGCTCAAAGCCCCCGTAAAGAAAAACAAACAAAATTAAATAAAAGCTTTTTCGCGTTAAAAAAACGAAAAAAAAAAGAACTGACGGAAGCGGATTGCCGTCAAAGTCGTGTCGCCTCACGATTTTTGAAGTATCCTGTATGGACAGGCCTTAAAGCGTAGCAGTCAGTTCAAAGAGTAACTTTGCACGCAACATTCGAGGAGAGGATTTCCAGGTCACTGATATCGTAACCCAAGGAAACGGTCCTGTGTCAATGACCTTAAAGGCCCACTCCCGCCTTAAACACGTCGTCGTATGCGCAGCCAAGACCTGTCGGAAGGCAACGATTGCGTGCTGGAGGCGGAACTTCCGAATTTTTCCCCTGTCACCGACTTAGTATAGTTGGGTAATTTGCCGCTCCCCTGCGTCGGCGCTGTCTCCGTTACCCGCTTCCCGTTTGAACCGGACCGCGGATTTACGAGACATCGCTATGCAGATACAGTCTGCGCCAGTAAACAAAATATAGCTTCTTATCTCCTCGATGATCGCGTGAAACTTCACCTTATCTGGAATTAATCACACCACACCATATGAACGTATAGGCTTACGCAACGTGGTGGTGACCAAGCAGCGAGCGCCCTTTATCTGGCGCCTCAGCGGAGCCCACAGGCAACAACACCCTCTGGTGTTATGTTAGCTATAAAAGTTGGTGGTCGGCGTCACACGAGTGAAAATGACAATCGACCCTCGGCGAAGCGGTGGCGTCATTATCGTCCTCGTCGGGTTATCTCGGGCATAGCCTTTCGTAGTTGCATCAGAGTTACACCTACTCCTCTCGCTCAACTTCCTTTAGATAAATTGCGTGGCTCGGCTGCGCTGACGTCAGCCATGCTGCCATGTTACCAATTTTGGGCAGTAACTAGTAACGCGTTACTGTTTAGTGATAATAACTTGTAACTGTAAAAGGGTTACTATTTTTTTTAAAGTAACTGCTAAGACTAATGCCGTTACACTTACTTTTCAGATATATGCAGCGAAAATATTATAAACACGACCACCAAAGCGTTTCAAAACTTGTGAGAAAGGGTACAGCAAAAAGCCTGCTCTAAAATTGCCTTAAAAATTAAAAAAAAAACGCAAGAAATTTTACATTTCGAGTGTGTCTGGCCAGGCTGTCCTACCAACTGGGGGAATGAGGGACGATCGTGAGAAAGGGCACAGCAAAACGTCCGCTGCCGACGCTAACTAGATCAAAAAATCTAAGGTAAAATTTAAAGTTTCCCGTGATCCAAGTAGCGATATTGTTGGGAAAGTACGGAGGAGGAGGAAAGGAGGAGGAGGGGCATACACTCCCCTCCTCCTCCTTAAAAGCTGCGCTCTAATTTCGCGTTACAAAGATTTGTAAACGTCTCGTTTTCTTTTTACCCTGAATACAGCTGTAACTATAACACAGTTACTTTTTACCAGGAACGTGCCCATGACTGCATGTCACTCGTCCCTAGCTCACTGCGCTAGAGCGACGGAATACTCTACGCTTTAGAGTGTTCAGCCATCTTGGTGCCTGAAATCATAGTTGCTGCAGTTATCCGTAGTTTTATCTCAGAATCGTGGGATACGCGTTTTCGCCTCCAAAAACCTTAAAAAAAAAAGAAAAAAAAGTTGGCGACAGGGCAGGACAATATTCTTGAGCTTCCTGAAGCATTATATCTAAACCTCAGGAAGTCGTATTTACGAATCGTAACGATCGACCATTCCGCTCGCGCTCCTCACTGAGCACGAAAATGTCGGCTCCCACAAGAAACGTCAGGGGATGCCCGCTGCTGTAAGCGGTGGGAGCTCTCTTGGGAGCTGAGCCATTGACTGCGTTAAAGATGCGCACTTCGCCCGGCACCGCGGGATGTCGTCACGACGCACGTATAATGCGCTGCGCCCTGGCATTGATAACATGGAAACCCCGCTGATTCAGCTCAGCATGGGGGCATGCCACTTCCAGCGCCATCTTGAAGATGCGCTGACAATTGACAGTTTATCACGGAAGGCTTCGGTTCACTTTTTTTTTTTTCTTTCCTCGCGAGCGTTTTTTTTTTTTTTTGTATTTTGCTGGGACGAAATATTGCTATGGGAGGAAGCCCGATTGGTGAATCCCTCGTTATGAATGAGTACGAGAAGCGATTTGTTTCACGCACAAACATACGGATTTCAGCGTAATTCAATTTACTGTACATCTGCTGCCTTTATCGTGTAATTGTGCCTCTTCTATTTCGAGCTATTCGTTTGATGTATAAGTGGCAAGGTTCACTTTACTACTCGAGTCGTTGCATACATAAATTTTGTAACCGCCGAGCGCATTACACACGTCATGCCTACTCGTTTACCTGAACTATCTCACGCCAAACCGTGGGTAAATAGTCCTAAAAATAAATAAACAAATTCATAATAATACAGTAAATAAAAATGAAAAAGAGAAGAACGGGCGAGGGAATGCACACGGTCGTGCTCTATAGTCAACTCGGGGGTCGTCAGTGGCTCCACTACTGCACGCTTCTGAGATCGCGAGCTCTTGTCTCGTCAAATGTTCGATTGCCCCACTTGGCGAAAGAAAAGTGCACCGCGCACTGCCGCAGCACGGCTGTCGGCGATCGTGTTAGATGAAGGCGCCAGCAACGCCCAACAGGGTGATTCACAGTCCGTGTGAAGGTGTGACCTCTCCTGGTGCGCGCGCTTTTCGCCCTAGGCGGATTGAAAGGAAAAGAATAACAAAAACTTTATTCTTCCCTTCGACCTTTTCTTTACGTAAAGACAACACCGAGTGGCGAAAGCTCGAAATCCGATTGGCGTCTTGAAGGGGAGTTGCACTACCTCTCCTGCCTCCTCCGCGACTCGTGTGAGTCGCGTGTCGACTCGGCGCAAATCTCCTAGCCGGACGCCAGCCGTAGTTCGAACTTTGGCCGCCGCGTGAGGAGGACCTGCGCATGTGCAGAACTCTTCCTGAAAAAAAAGGTCCATTTAGCTGCGCTCCCGATAACCAATCTTACCGACCAGGTCATGTCTTACCCCGTCTCCCAATCTGATCGTTCGCACCCGCCGCAACAGGTACCGGAATCCAGATTACGTTAATGCGAGCTGCTTATCAGCCGTGTCGAAGCAGGAGGGTGGCCTTTGTAGGGGCTTTTTGTTAGAGCATGTTTGAGTGGTTGTTACCACGACTAAAAACTGCTGAGCGTGTTCGAAACGCTCGGTTCTTAAAAACGTCCGTTTTCTCCGTTTTACGAGCTCGCTGCTTTTGCAGAGTCCTCTTCACACAGTAGCATTTTGACTACCTTTCCAAAGAATGCCTTCTGCGCACTGCCATCTTCGTCTGCTGGGCTGTGGAACGCCATCTGAGCCTGCGCTGTGGCTCTGCTGTGCGGTATAGACCAACACGCGGCCCTGACGTCACGCAGCTGCGGTAGCACTGTCGACGGCACTGCGCATGCGCAGATGCTTCACTCCAAGCGAATTCGGTTTCTGCGCACGCGCAGTGCCCACACCTGGTGTGGGCAAAAGCGGGCTTGTTTGTAAACAGCGTGTCGGTCTATATCAGACGCTGCGCATGCGTCCACAGCTCAATGACTCAGCATTTTTCGCCCGGGTAATAAGCGCTGGAAAGGTCTATACACCTTTGCAAGGGGGATCCCGGCTTAACATCGAACCGCGCGCCGAGGTGAGACGGACCAGAGGCCCTAATCTGGACACTTGGCGAAAAAGTAGGCGAGAAATCCGACAGTAATGATTGGCCGGCTCCAAGGTCAAGCGCGGCGTCAGCCAATCACGGCCGCCAGATTTCTCGCCGGCTTTTTCGACAATGTTGCCAAGCGTCTCTTGCTGAAGCCACTGAGCGCAGAAAGACTAAAACAATTATTTCTAAAACATACAGTTGTTCTGTACGACCGCGAAAGAGCACAAACAAATGAAATCCCTAAACCAGAAACAAATAAAAAAAAAAAAAACAGAAATATATCTAAACTCTCAAAACGCCTATCAAAATGCGCCAGATGCCGCCTAACCATTGCACAACGATGGCTACGCTCGAGGCAGCTCCGGTTACCACGAAGTGCTGGAACAGAGGCTGCGACCGTTATAAAGTCAACTCGATGCACTAGGAATCTGTGTGGGTTCCCCCTCCTGCGTTCTGAACTGGTGAGCGCATCGCTAACGCTGGCCGTCGGCAATGTAGCAGACGCCGCCATCTTGCCTTCGCGAACCCCAATGACCTGCACCTAGCGCGCACCCCAGCATGGTGGGAACGTTACGCGGCGCCAGAATCGCTCCACATGGCAGTGAGCACAGGATCCTTTCTTGCAAACGTGTGCATACGTTGCGGCGGGGACTTCCATCGAGACACGACTGCGGCGCGTTGCCATGGACACCGACCGTTGCACCTCTCGGCAACTCGTGCATTCGGATATCTTCGATGTACGCCGCCATTGCAATGTTGTCAAGCGCTCAGTGAAACGGCTTCCGACTGTTTATAGAGGAAAAAAAACGCAGGGTTTTCTGATGGCATGGTAACGCCCACTGTGTTTTATCGCAAAGTGACACAGAGTAGAGACAGTGGCAAGGAACTGGAAGACGCCATGATCTTCAAGGTGCTTCGTCACGAGTGTTGGTTGTCTTCAAAAGCTGGTGCACACCATCGAGGGTATTCACATGCAGTTCGATTCGTGCTTTCCTGGCGATTTTTATCGTGACAATCTTCTATGAAAGTGCCTGTCGAGAGTCGGGAGATAAGATAACGTATACATATAAAACGTGACGTAATCCTGGTTATATGGGGTACTTGAGCTTTGGTCCCATCCTCACGAATGAATTATTAAACTGCAAGTTCTAAGAACCATCATGATATTCATTGGACATGAAATCTTAAATTTTTGCAGAATACGTATTACGCCTTGATTGGGTTCGAAGCGAGCGTCATATAGCTTGTCACGCGAACAAAGATTCGGCTTTCTATAATCAAAAGTCAAATTTGTGAGTCTGGCACGTCACAGCAAAAGACAGAGGGTTTCTTTCGTTTACAATCTGGGGATATTTTGGCGTGCAACCAAAATCTCGGTTACGCGGCACCCTCTCCGCTATAAGCCTCCATCAGATTGTGAACCGCTTTCGAATAGACGTCCCATTTATGAATTCTTAAACGCATCACACAGTATTATGGAATTAAGACATAAGGGGGGGGGGGGGGGGCGGTTACAACTGAGAAACAGGAGCTCTGCAGCTGTAGGCGAGCCACGCGCGGTAGCCATAAAACCTCACCCAGGAAACCTTCCGAATGATGCAAAGGTTCCTCAATGTCGGCGCGAAGCCAAGAAGTTTCAAAGGTGGGACAGATAAATGGGAACGTCTCCCCGAAGAGCCGGAGAAAGAATGCCGCATTATTGCATCATGCGAGAGCCTCACTCACTTCCGCGAAAGGGAAATCAGTATGCCCCCCCCCCCCCCAAAAAAAAAAAGAAAAAAAAAAAGAAAAAAAGAAAAAAAAAACTTCCAGCTCGATCTAAAAAAAAAAGATTTTTTTCGGGGGGGGGGGGGGTTGGAGGGGGGAGGGGAGAGGGGAGAGGGGGGGGGGGTGTTAACGTGCCAAACCAACGAAGGCCAGCTTGCACGGACCAACGAGGTACCGAAGGATTACATTATTTTAGAACAACTGCCGGGGATCTTTTTTGACAAGCGACAAATCGTAATCTCAGTTACACAACACCTTCGCGCAATAGGCCTTTCTCCTATCTCGTGCTCACGTGGGCCCCAATTTGAACAGAGGCGAGATTTTCTATTCCAAGGATTGCATTGACGTGGCGACATAATGCAGCCCCTCAATTCTTTTCTAGCCTAAATTTTTTTTTTCTTTCTCCAGAAGGTGAGCACATTGGTGAAATTTCACGTTAGTGAAAGAATATACACATAGACGGACACGACGACACCTGGAATATATGTCGTCGCGTACGCGTCCCTGTCTTTATTATTTCAGTTACGTATACATATCTACCTCCTTGTCTTACCTTCAAACTATCCTTAAACGCTTTTAAGCTCCTGCATTATGTGATGTTTTTTTAATTATTATTATTAATTTCGGACATATAGACGACTCGCATTAGTTTCCCCCTTAGTGTTCGCATTATTTTTAGTTTCACTACGGGTCAACTTAATTTAAGTAGTAGAAAAGTTTGGGGCACGTTGCATAAATTATTGTAGGATATTTTTTTTTTTTTTAAGCTTAACAGATTTGCTTAAAAAATGCCGCGAATGCTACACTTTTGCGGTTTGTGCAGGTGAGTTATACCGCCAGGGGGATGCATACTATACGGGGCTAATCGTAACGGCCAGTCTTCTAATTAAAGTTTTTTAATTAACTTTTTGATTAATGAAAAATGAAAATAGGCACATGGTTCGTCAGTGGTTTTTTAATTAACTTTTTGAATAGTGAAAATAGACATATGGTTCTAATTAGAAATGTGCTGAGCGTCATCGACAACTACTTAATCAATAATTTTTGGAAATACTTTGAGCCCGTGGGAACCACCAAAAGGCTGGGGCTATGATACGAGACGGAAAAATCGCGCTGGCGCGTTATCGCACCGGCAGCCTTGCCCCTCACGCTCTCGGTCTTTCTAAAAAAAATACTGGTTCAGTTTTTTTCGATGACGCTAAAGCATGTCTATTTTCATTCGTAAAAAGTTAATTTACAAATTTTAATTAATTAACCGACTGATCGTTACGATTAGCCCCCTATACTATGTCCGCCTGGCCGCATAACTCACCTGGACAAACCGCACAAGAGTAACTTTCACGGCTTTTTTTTTTTAAACGAATCTGTAAAGATTAAAACAAACAAAAACAGAAAATGAAAGGGGCAAAAATTGGGAATGCGGTTTTCGCTGCGTGTTTATGCGAATCGACGGACGTTAGATTGAAATATAACCATTACTATTATTAAACTAATTACCTAAAATTCGTGAATTAACTTTTTGATTACTGTAATTAGGATATATGTTTATATTACAAACTTTGAGGCGGTCGTATGCCAAGACTGTTCCATTTTGTATAATTCGAGTATCCAGCCCGAGCTCCGCGATATTCGTCCCCGATTTCGTACTTTTATCCGGCTAATGGAACAAAGTTCGGCTATAGTGGCCACGTACGCGGGTTTGCCGGATTGAGTGGCTAAAAAGTCGGATTAAGTAGGAAATTCAGGCGCAGATATCTCGGAATACGGGCTGGTTACGCGAATTCGACAAAATGAAACAGTCTCGGCATACGACCGCCTCAAAGTTTGTGATACAAGCAGATATACTAATTACAGTAATCACAAAGTTAATTAACACATTTTAGTTAATTAATTTGATAATTGGGATGGTTATATTGCCGTCCAATGTCCACCGAGCCATAGAAAACGCGCAGTGGAAACCATATTCAACGAACCTTGCCCCCCTTTATTTAAAAATTTGGTGCAGTCAAAAAGAAACACCCTGTATATCGTTAGTGCTAAAAGGAAAGCGCGGAGAAGTGCTCTACAATCCTACGGAGGTGTCAGTTCCCATGCACGAGCTCAAGCTACCATTTACCCAACATCTCATCTGCTCCCCGGTGTGAGATATCGAAGAATCTCATCAACGATATTGCTCCATAGCGTCGAGTATGCAAACGCTTAACTCAAATCCGAAAAGTTCGTTTTTTTTTGTTGTTATTTTTGTTTTTGCAAAACGGTTGCGTTGGAGAGCTCTGAAATATATTTAGCCGCGTAACTTCTTTTTTTTTTTCCCATATATTTTGTATTGCACAGTTTTTGAAGTGAGCCCACCGAACTCTCGCTTTCGCTTTTTTTTTTTTATAATAATGTTCGAAAAAATTACTCAGAAACAAATCATGGAAGTACTCAATTCTAAAGTTTTAAGCCAATAATCACATAAAAAAAAAGATCCGGGAATTCCAACAACTTTTTTTTTTTTTTTTTTTTTTTTAGGAAGAGAAAAGAATACTGGTTCCAGTCTTTACTTCCTGCCGGGGAAAAAAATAATAAAATCAACGTTAGAATGATTTTTTTTTTAAGTTACGTCACTCTCTTAGATTTCCCATACAGAACGCATTATAAGCCGGCGACTGATACCTCTTTTTAACTGCCTACTATTCGTTTCGCGTATGGAGTCTGCAGATAAAAGTTGTCTGCTACTTGCGCAGGGGTTGCGGTGACGTCACAACGACGCCGAGCCCTGATTGGCTTTGATTGAATGGATAGTGGGTAGACCCCAATGCTAGATGCCTTGGCGTGTCTACCCACTATTTTTTTTTTTTAATCAGCCAATAAGACCTCGGCGTCTTGACGTCACCGCAACCCCTGTGCAAGTAGCAGTCGGAACTGCGCTCCGCATAGGCTTTCGCAATCTCCGCATCCGCACGTGTTATTTCCGCGCGCACGTTCTCGCTTTGGGCTGACACTTTGTGACACCTTTTGACGCAGCTCGAAAATCCAACTCCCGCGAAAGAAATTCCGATAACGACATCAGTGTCGAGGTGTACCAAGAAGCTCCCGTAACGTTGATTAGGACCTCCTCTCATTGACGGCTTCAGTATTCAGTTGTGTAGTACGCGTCGTATAAAAAATAAAAAAAAGCACCTCGTATATAGTATGTATATATTTTTTTTTGCTCTTTTTAAAACTACAACATACCTCGTGGCGAAGAAACGAAGCGACGGCGAGAAAGGGAGTGATACACGGCAAAGAGAAAAGCGTTCCCATCTGAAAAAGGTCAGACTTTTCCCAAGAAAAGGACAAAACAACAACAACAACTTTGCGTTCACATAGCAGCTTCACCAAAAATGTAACAAACTTGCTTCACGTGGACTCCCAAGAACACTAGCGAGTGCAGTGGGAGTTTTCAGCAATGCCTAGTTTATTTCAATGGCACGAAAAACGTCACCCGCTTTGCCCTACGTATCCTGTATATAGACGGGGTTGTATATCGGGGGTTTCGCTGGCGATGATGGAAGGACGGAAGAGGATTACAGTCACAAAGAGACGATTAGAAGTTAGGTGGAAATTATCTAGACAAAATTTAATGATGCGCAACTAACTAGCACAGCTGGCGACAGGCGGGACAGAGGAATATTGGGACTCCCTCCCGCGTGGCTCCGGCCCAAAGTCTCAACCCTGTCCCCCAGTGGATCCGGTGCTGGGGTAACGCCGACAAGGTTTGGGGACTCCTTCGCCGGGGGGAAGGGTAAAGTTTTTTTAGCTTTTTTTTTTTTTTTTTGACCGATCCCCCAAAGGTCATCCTGGCTAGAGTGCCTTCAAACACACGTGCGCTTTTGCTTGAGTGGAGACATCTCAGTCATTTTTCCCCACAATCGTTTTTTTTTTTTTTTTTATGCATTTTGAAGTGCGCGCAATCCGGTGTCACTCAGCTTGAGCGCGTAGCTTTGGCTTATGCATAGACGCCATTTCACCGCCCAAGTCACACACCGAGTGCGCGAGAGCGTCACGCGCTGGCACATTCAGGGTAACAATGGATGTCTTCACCCTGAGACAGACAGACATGTAGGCACCCTAATCCTGGCGATATCCCACACCGCCTGGTGATAGTTAGGGGGAGAAAAGTGGCTTAGAAGGACGAGAGGAATCATTTGTTTGTTTTTATAGACTTGGACTAAGTAGCGCAAGCTACCACCCGTTACAAAGGGCCTAGCCATTAAAGGGGCGATGCAACGATTTTTGTACTTTACGCAAATACCGCTTAGAACGGATTCCTGACGTTAATAGGGAGTTTTCGTAGACCACGTTGCCCCTCCGCAAAGCCCACCGCAACGAAGAAGCCGCTACTGCGCCTGCGCGCCGATGGCCTTGACTGTTGAATTCCGGCTATCGTAGCGGGTTGCGGAAAGCGTTGCGGGACGGCGAAAACGATCTACGAAAATTCCCTAATGACCCGTGAAACACCCGTTCGTTTCACACACCACGCAATCAAAGTCGCAGAAAAAAAAAAAAAAAAGAGTAGCGTTTACCCCCTCGCAGCTAGAACAAGCGGCCACTTGATCTGGAGCGATTATATGCCGCCAATGTTGATCATAGCCACGCGCTGGGGTTAGCAAAGCAGAGGACACGTGCTGAGTTCCAGACATTGTTATGGTTCGGTAATTGTCGTCATTGCAGCGATTGCACACGGACCACTACCCGAGTGCTTCTCGAGCTATCGATTATCACGAGCCCAAATCGAGTGCCCACGCAATGCTCGGGTCCAATCTATGAGCCGCATTGAAATATCGTCACTGGTCGGTACTGCAACCAACGTTAGCTGTGACCGCCCAGTTACATCATCAAGTTTTGCGGAGGAGAGATTGAATGAAAATGATCGCTTTTGTCCTTGAAATTACACCGCAACAAAGGAGTTTATTGGCCAGTAGCGTTGCGTGCGAGTACCCTTGAGTCCCACTAGTGCCAGTAAGCTCGTGTAAAGTGAAAAACATTCCAGTTGAATATCGCTGCACCGCCCCCATCCATCCATCCTTTATTTATTATTATTATTATTTTTTTTTTTTTTTTTTTGGGGGGGGGGGGGGGGGGTAGCTTGTTGTAGTTCGACGACTCCCCGAGAGTAAAGCTGTAAAGCAATGAAAGGACCCCACTCCCCTCCAAGTACTTCTTTCAATGATTTTCCCCGGTCCGCCGTGCGGGCTAGTTAATCGCTAAATGGGGGTTGGCTGGCGTAGGGTGGCGGACTCCACACCGGTCACGTAGGCACTTCAAGACGTCCGGCGTCGTCTCGGGCAGTGCAGCTGAACACCTTGGCACTGGATCGAAGGAGAGGAACTTTCCACCGGGGAGCTTGAGTGAAACGCGGTAATTCCGCTACAATGCGACGCAGATGTAATCTCAAGCTTGTCCTCCATTTGGCGAGTGGTAGGTAGTCTTTGCAGCTCGCGTAACACACCACGCCAGCAAAAAGAAAAAAAAAAAAAATACTGCTTCATTATCTTTCTTTCATTTTTTTTTTTTGGTCCTAAAGTTTCCGAAGCTACAACTTAATTTCTCTGATTGCGCGGTAGGATTCCCGCAAAAGCGAAAAAAAAAAAAAGAAAAGTTTTTACGAAATTTTTTTTTTCTTTCTATATTAGTACTTTCGGTACATTATCCACGCGGTATTTGGCGGTTCAACGATAGCGAACATCCGGTGTGCCCGAACCGGTCCCCCTGCCGCGGAGGTGATCAAACTCCCACATGGTACTCGGAGAATGCAAAATTATCCCGCTCGCTCCACGAATCTGGTAAGAGAAAGGTAAACAAAAAGAAAAATCCTGACAAGAGACCTAGGACAAACGAACCCTCAGTTCATTTGTTTTTTTATTGGAAGTTTTGGTCGGAGCCGTGTTGGACTGTCGTAACGTCGGCCGGCTGTGCGGTTAAGTGAAAACCGACAAGAAAAGCTAGCCTGATAGTACTTGGTAGAGGATGAATGCGACTATTGACTACGGTATCTCAGGAACTAATCAGATTGCGAAGCAAAAAAAAAAAAAGAAGAGACCACCGACTTGCAAAGAAAAAGCTCCCAAGCGCTTACTTTATTCGAACATAGACGATGGCACGACTGGAAAGAAAGAAGTATCACCAGATGAGCCCCGTCAAATATCCTTGCTGCTTGTGCCAGCGCTGCACATTCTTCACGCCGGCGAGTCCCGAGTCGCCGGCTGACGCTCCTCGAGTCAAACACGGAATGCATTATTACATAAGGAACACCGCACACGGCTTCAAACTCAAATACGAGCACGCAGAAGTCACCGGCCTGGCGCCGCTCCGAAGAATGGGGCGATGTTTTTCTCGACAAACTCTCCGGTAAGGGCGACTGGGGCGCCGCCGCTTCGAACGGAAATTTTCCGCTGGCCGCTGCAATGCGGGGCAATCTGTTAAAACGGAGCGGCAGTAAGACGACCAGAGGCTCAATCAACCGTGCTATGCACAGTGCTAGTGCTACATTCTAGGCTTGATAGCGTCGGACTCGTTTATGAGCTTTAAATAGTAATTTATGGGCTCACTAAATTCCTGCAACTTTGTTCTAGAAGACGTGAATCCTTGGGTGACGCATGAAAAGCCCCTATACCTCAACAAACGGGCACATGACTGAATATGGATCGAACAGACCTTTTAGCAAACAGGGTGAGACGTGCAGGAGATTGTGTAATATGGGTTATTTACTGCACTGGCAAATTGTGGCAATGGCTAGACAAAGAGAAGCAGCCTGGCGCGCAGCGAGTTCAGCCGCTCCGTTTAGGTAGTGCACAAACCGGCTCTTCAACGCGTCGCCATGGCAACGGCCGCGTGGGGGCGCTAGCTCGCTCGCGCTCCTCTTTCCCGGCGCTCGGCGATTGGTCGCTCACGGATCTCCTGATTTTCAGCTGTTTACTAGTCCAGCTGATACGGCCGCCGGCCGTTCATTATTGAGAATGGCAGCATAGGTGGTAGTTCGTATGAGTGTGTGAGTGCGTGCGGTCGTGCGTTTTTTTCGCTCCCGGGAGCTGCTACTACCCCCCTCTTCCCTTCTCGTAGGATATATCTAAAGGGACACTTCTAGGATGACGGACGTTTGCAGTGGTGATCTGGCGATCGACTGCTAGCAGTGAATGTGTTTTGCGTGCGTGTGCGTGGTGTACACAGGGTACCCGTCTTCGCTTTTCTCGGCTTGGACGGCTAGTCGTGCGGTGGCAACGGCGGCACGGGAACTTCGCCTCGAACACAAAGGCCTGTGTGGATGCCCATGATTCTGCCCTGCCGCAAGAATAGTCCGCTGCACGATACGAGTCATACCATGGGTCAAATGGGAATCAGAAACGTGAGTACCTGACGGTGTTCCTCTATCTTTGTGAGTTGTTTAAAGTCGGGTTTTGTGGCAACCCGTACTCTGCCTTTGTGGACAAAAAACTGATCTGCTATTTAATTTGACGCGAGCCTTCGGTTCGATTTCGCTGTTGTTTTAGGCCAGGAGAATAACCGTATATCGTGTCTCTTTTCGTGATTCTGTAATGCAATGCAACCGGCAATTGTCTAGCTTGGCCCCTTATAGCTCCCGATTGCATTTGGCCTCTCGCTCGGCCTTGTAAGCCTTCTCGCTTCCGTGTCCGCGATGCTCCACACGAAGAACCCTCCGCTGCCACATCGCTTTTCGTTCCTTCGACACCGGCATATATATGTACGTACATATATTCTTTTTTTCGAGTCTTGACACACTTTTAGTCGTTGGTGCATCGAAGAGACTCCGCCGCGCTGACGCAAATCGAGGAAAGGCAAGCGGCGGGGGGACACCTCGCAAGCGTTTCCTCTAGAGCGAAAAAAAAACTAAAGCGACTCCAACTGCTGATCCAATTCCTGAGTTATTCGGCGTGATGCATTTTTCCTTTTCTTGTTTTCCGCGGGCCGGCATCTTTCTCCCGTCACGTCATGTCCGGGCATGTGGCGACCGGTACGAACACGCTGCTGCTTGCCGGTGGGGCTGACGAAACTTCCGAGGAACGTTGCGCTTCGGCATTCGGCCGATCCGCTGCTCGCGGAAGAGATCCGCCCGACAAAAGAAAATAAGCAGTCCGGTTTGTGTCGCTCAGAAAACAAGGTCTCGCCGACTATTCGCGACCGAGTTTGTTCCTTGTTCCCCGTGTCGTTGACATCGGCTGTTCGCGTCAACGCTCGGCCGTCAACTTTTCCTTCAGCATTTTATCGCTGCCCGAATCTGTTGTCTGCTTGCGTGTTGCACTCCCCAAAGACCGCATCTCTTCTCCGAAGTTGCGGACGCCTCTATTGTCCAGAAGGGGGAAGGGGGGGTTTCGGGGTGCTTTCTTCTCTTTGTGGGATTCAGGTTTTCGAGCCCTCGCGTACTCCGAGCCATAGCAACAGCACCGGCTCGGTGCCCATTGGTTGCGGCGACGTAGGGACTCCCAGTGTCGCCCCCAACCGGTCGGTTAGGGTCGCGGCGGCTTCTTGCTAGGCCTTTTTCTGCTCGCTTTTGTCTTTTTGCGGCGGTCGGGCATCTCCGGCCCAAAACGAATTAGGAAATAAAAGGAGCGCTGAATACACTCCTTTTTCTTTTGCCTTCTCGACTGCTTCACGTTCAATATTCGTTCTTGGGCGTTGTTTGAGAAACACTGAAATACGGGGCTCTTTGTTGCCCTGCAGTGGGGAAACCGGCGTCATCCTCGAGCATCTGATCGTAGCAGACGAAACTCCGGAATCCGCCTGCGCTGATTTCGCTCCGGTTCTGTCGCAGTTTCGGTATCGATTTTGATGCGCTATTTCAATTTCGGGTCCTCGTCAACGGCCGTTACGAGTTCGGCCGCTGAGAATGTTTCCCAGAGGGGATTCCGTAGTTGACAAAGCTTATATCTTCGACAAACGATCGAATTCGCGCAACTTGTTAAAAAAAGACCCGGAGTTCGTTTATTTTAGGGACTCTGCGTTATGAGAAAATTTCAGAAGTCAAGCCCATTTGGCATAATGATGCCATCGTTGTCGGATGTCGTTTTCACCAAGGTATCAAGCTTTTTTTCTTTCTAGTAAAAATAACTCGCTTCATTAATCAATAAACATCTCGATCGAAATCCTGTTTGCGCTATCTCCAGACGTTTAATTTTATTTTATTCAGTTCGACCGGTGACGGGTCATTATACCTCACTTAAATACATAGGAAAGGACGACTGGGTCTCGAAGTAAATGTTTATTTATTGGAACATTCCAGAGAAGTTCGATAAAACTTGAGGAAACAGTGGGCTCCACAGTGGGAAGTAAGCGACACGTTTAGCGCGAATGTCCAGTCGCCTTTATTCAGAGAGCGTGACGTGGAGCACCAAACTTGACAGCCCGACTCGATGTGTTATATTGCGTACTCCAGCCAGCTGAAAGACCATTGATGGGACACAGTGGGTGTATCGCTATTGCTTGATGCGCGCTAAGGACCCCAGGCTAGCAGCTGTACTGCACTGGCTAAATTTCTCCTCTACAGCGTAAACCAGTGTTGCCGTACCTCAAAGGCAGACCGGCCTTACGCTGTATTAGCATGAACATCAAATTTGGTTTGGGTCAAAGCGGAGCCGTGTTAGAAATGTACAGGTAACCAATGACCAAGCATAAAAAAAAAACAACGTCGCGGCAATTATTTTTTTATTATTATTGATTACCAAACATTCTAGGTGGGAAATAAACTGACTTTTATTTGAATTGGAGTCACATCTGGATCTTGCACATTTTGTTTCGCCGACAGACTCAAGTTCTGTTCATCGACGCCCTCTGCCAAAGCAGTCACCTGGATCTGCTCATGGGATACCATGCTTCGTACCAGGGTCCATTTCTCAAGACTCAGAACTTCATTCTCAAGAACGACGGACCCCTCCCTTATGACCAAAGACACTACATCGCCATTATGGTGAGCCAACGACTTTACGCATGTAAATGCTGCCCCCCCTCCCTCCCTCCCCCATTTCAGTGAATGTTGTACATCAAAGATGGGGTGTATGGCCTATATACCTCTTTACAATGCTTAACGAACTGAGCCACATTTGAATGCGTTAACGTTCTCCTCGTTAGGGGTATACCACTTTTTGTAGCACTCGATAACAGCATGCAGGCATTGGAAAGATGCAAAGAAAGGCATCCTAGGAGAGAGTGAAAATACTAATAGCGAATATTCCACAAGGAGAATTCTGAGATCCAAGGAATTCGGTGGGCCTGTTCTGGAGGACATTGTAAAGCAATTCGAAGGAGAGGGAAACTGTGTGTAACCAGTCCAGAGAGACTCTATCCAAATGATGAGGTAATGCGTCGTCAGATTTTATAGGCTTTTAGCTGCTTCTTATTTTCTTGGGCACCTTGCCTGTGATACTGTTCTTAAGCAGAGTAGTTGATGAGGGAAGCCATCTTGTTGAACACATTTTACAGTTTTCAACTTTCAAAAATTTAACATGTAGGTCATTTGCGGACTTCTTTTATGCTCGTTTCTTTCTCAGTACACCAGCTGTGGTGAACTTGGAGCTTAGTGCTATTGTCGCCAAGTTTTGCTCGACACATGAAATAATTTGGATGCCACGAGTAAGGTATTGAGATTATAAATGCAAGCGGAGCGTTCAAGGCTCAGGGAGTCAGTTAGTTCTCGCTAGAACATTGGAAAATAATGATTGCAGAAGACCTATGGCAAACTGCTCAGTTTAAGAGGAGATGCAAAACAAAAATAAGAAAAAAGTTTATTTCACTTTTCAGGATAATATATTGGAGCATAAGTATTTTTCTTTACAATATTGTCCCCTCATAACCAAATTTGACATGCATATCCTTTAGGACATGTAGAATGCAAAGATCAAGGTTTGGTTACGAGTGCATATTTTTGTATTCATGAAAAGTTAAGGAAATTTCGCTAATCCCTTCAAAGTGGCATATTTGAAATCTTCAATAATTTTAAAATAAAAGAGGTCTTGCACATATCTTTGTTCTTAAGTGTACTCAGTGGTTTAGAAGGAGATAATAGCTAATTTTGCTAGCTCTAAGTTTGTTGCCATGCCCCATCTGTGCAAGAACTTGGGATTTTTGCATGGGCATTGCATCCAGAACATGAAAAAACAAGCCATATCAAAACCAGCACCAGATTTATACGGAGATCAAGCCCTATAACGTCTAAAAACTAAATTTATTTATATGTAGTAAAAAAAGAATGTTTCCCCTGGTACCTGTTCTTTTAACAGTCTCTCAGGTTGCTCCACATTTCTACTCAAATAAAACTACCGGCTAACGTGATTTGCAATGCGCAGTCGCGAAGCAATGCAAAGCATGCATCACTGGTCGGTGCCTCTGGCCTTTCCAAAAGTCAGTCTATCCACACTGTTCAGAGCCAAACCTTAACCTAACAGCGGCACTACTCTGCTCCTCCACACCAGGATAGGGAAGGTCTTCGATAGCATAGAGCAGATATTCGAACAAGTCAATCATTTCACTTCGCCTTCGATTCACCAAGTCAAGGGTGCTTCATTTAAGCGAGCTTGTTCTCCCTCACTTTTAGAGCGACAATATTGTAGCATTTTAGACTGCCACTAAATAGCTTTGACATTGGAGAAGGGTCTGTTTTAGTGTCGTCTTTCCATGCATTGCAAGTTGTCTAACCACTGCCGGTTTTCCCTCGACCTCTCCAGGCTGCTGCGAGGCACAACTGCAGCTACCTGGTGAATAAGCAGCGCGAGGCGTTTCTCTCCCCGGACGTTGCGGGCGACAAGTCGTGGCTCCAGGGCCTGCACTGCATTCCAAAGAAGCTCAGGGACCTGGACGAGATCAACAAAATCCTCGCTCACAGGCCCTGGCTCATTTCCAAGGACCACATAGAGGTCGGTCCTCTCCCTGCGAGTTGACGCGTGCATGGGGTTTCTTTTTGGCTACTGCTGGGACTGACATGCCTCCGCTGTAGCTCGGTTAGCTTTCCGACTCTAGTGATAGATTTCTGGGCTGGTTTGCTGGTCATCAGCAGGTGTCCTTTTCGGCTGTTAATCGACCCGCAACAAGGGACTTTGAGGTCACGTGGCTTGTTCCGTGAGGACAAGGAGGTAAGGACGACTAGCATTATGGGCAAATGGCTGCCTTAAGTCCATCCTCGAGTCAGACTCTGTGCGTAGACGAAGGGTGAAGAGGCTTGAAATGTAAGTGTGTTAAGCGAGACGTGCAGGACAGAGCCGGTCACGCGATTTCAAAATCTATTTTTCAGTTTCGACCACCGTGGAAGGTTAAGAGGGACGAGCTGTAAGCAGCTCTCGATTTCACTCAACGCTGTTGTGGAGTTGTAAGGGAGTTGCACTTGATGTAAGAGCCACTCCAGACTAGCCGCTGGAACAGCCTCACTCCCTGCTGCAGCTTTTTGCACTTTTTCGCACGATTCACGGTCCCACGTCGTTTGATCAGGTGTCGATCATGCTGGAGCGCCATCCATGTTTCTCTGTATTGACACGCGTGATCCGGGCAGTTTAGGCTCTCAGCGCTTGTTTTTGGCCATTCTTCATCCAAAAGCAACAAACAACTGCGCTGCTGGATGCAGCTTCGTCTCGTCGGAGCGGGTGGTGCTCCACTGGCATCTGCAATGCCGTAGCAACTTAACTGTGACAGAAAACAAGGAGGCTTCTGCAGGCCAAAGTCTGGACATGTCTGGATGCCTGCCGGAGTTGTAGGTCAGGCTTGCAACGTACGTCGCAGAAGTGTGCAATCGGTCCCTGCCCGTGACATGCGACGCGATCACCCAGCAAGTGGGAAAGATGCGGTTGGTGCTGTCATTTTTGAAGTGCGAGATTTCGTTGGCCGCCGCCGCTGACAAGCTTTGAGAACGTAGCAGTGATTATGACGGGAAGGACGACACCAATGCGGACAAACCATAGTCTCTAGTCACAGACAGAGTGAGGACGGAGTAACTTCAGTTGTCCCGCCTCCTGCATCAGCTTCCAGTTTCAATAACGCTTGGGCATCTCGTGCATTATGTTCGTGCATGCACCTCGTGCGTGCATGCGCAGCCAAAGCAGGCCAGAAGGCATCAAGCACGTGCTGGAGGCTGGGCTTTCGAAAGAGACGCCCTGCCTTTCTCGCATGTTCTTATGACTTACAACTGAGTTGGCTTACAATCGTGTAAATACGGTAGTTCCAAGGTAGTCAATGTTTTGATACCAATTTTAATAGAGAAATTGTTTCTTTTTTAGGTTGTTTAGAGACCATAGAATTGAGTTATGACCATAACTAGACTATCGCAAAAAGTAATTTAGTACCCCTTCAATACCTTACAGTACACCTACACTGCCTTCCGAGTAGGAGCTACCAGCGATATTTGCTCATTTCTTCGTGATTGGGTCTGGAGACTCCTCTGCAGACTTCGGACGTCCTGATATCTCATGGCTGGTCGGTTAAAACTGCTCTGCCGTGTTCTCTTTTGCAGAAGCTAACCAAAGGGAAAAACAACTGGTCCTTGTCGGAGGTGGTGCAGGCCATCGTGATCCTCGCCCACTTCCATGCACTGTCCAGCTTCGTCTTTGGCTGTGGCATCAATGCTGACATGGAGGACGACGTCGGCAGCGCAGTGTACAGTGCCAATGGAGACGGGAGCACAGTGCCAAGCCTGAAGGTGCGTCGTCGACACCGTTGTTGACACTGCAATCGTGGAATGTCTATCAAAAGGTGAAGCGGGGCATACTTGGAATGTTCCGATAACCAAAGCAGAATTAGGGTTGGGAGGGGACAGAGGACCTGACATATTAGTTGTTCACTTTATGGCACATGGCATGATATGCATGGCTGTACCACAGGGTAGGGTGATTGACATGCCTGCAACATTTTAAGGATGCCGTAGGAACCTTGCCTCTGGCATGAGCTTTTTATCTCTGATGACACTTGGGCGTCTAGTGAGCATGGGCCGCCAAAGTACGGCAAAAGGCAACTAGTCTGTGCTCTAGGTGGAGCTTCGCCAACTGGACACATTTGAGAGTACGGCCTCTGGGCGCCGCTGTCTTGCCGCCGGCATGGGAAGGTGGTCCGGTGGTCGAGCACTGTTGAGGTGTACCCACGGTTTCCAGAGTGGCGCCCTGACAAAGCAATTTCCATCCACAATGGCCAGACTAGCTCTCGAAGCACGGCGGCTGCTTGCAAACGTCTATTGGGGACCTTCACTTTCGCATTTGAGGCCAAGCTAGGCCTCTATTGGCCGAAACTCGTATCCCTGTCGGTGGACGACCGAAGTATGAATTCCCGTTTGCACGAGCCTGACTAGGTTCGGGAGTTGGCGTTGTAAATGGCAGCAGGCCACTGTTCATTCTCGTTAGTTTGCAACGCAAAGCTACGGTTTGAACTAGTCTCACAAACATATCTGGGAGATAGAAGCTGGGAAACCTGAATATGCCATTAGCGCCGACGTCTTGTACGAGCCGCATACTTTGGCCGTTTATCCTGTGGTACGGTAAGCGTGTGTGTACCATAGTCTCGCACGACTTACTGAACAGTGTTTTTATGTCCCCTTTCTTCTTTTTCTTCCCGTTCTGCAGAACGGCCAGACAACGGTGGAGACCCTTATGCAAAAGATGAAAAGCATCTCAGAGCAGCGGTCAGATGAGCCGACGCTGGAGGAGAGGGCGCGCTGCTTCCAGACGGAGTGCAACGGGGGCGAGCTCTCGGCCGCCCGCAGGAGCGTGCCCAGGAGCGACCTCTCCCACTTTGTCACAGACGCCGAGTTCGGGTACCAGGACTTTGCGAGGAGGGAAGTGTCGGAGATCCCCACATTCAGGGTGCAGGACTACTCTTGGGAAGACCACGGCTACTCCCTGGTCAACAGGCTCTACAACGATGTGGGCGAGCTGCTCAACGAGAAGTTCAAGGTCGCCTACAACCTGACCTACTACACGTGAGTTGCCCTACCCAGAACCAACGCACATACTCAGCTTTTGTGAGAGACCCTCTGCTTTTAATGTTGCTCCGTGGTGTGTGCGTCGAACTGACTGTATGAACATTAGCATTATGATCTTGTAGCGCTTTTGGAAACGTGGCAAAAATCTACATTATGCTCGATTTCTTTCTAACTGGGGTGAATTTAAAAGCCAGTGGACATTTAGACAAAAAGCTGAAAGCTTTCAGTCACGGCGCACTTAGATTGGATCGGCCAATGATAATACTTGGACAGAGAGCAAGCGTTGCGACACTGTCGAATTAAGCCCCAATTCTTGGAGTCTGCTGCACTCGGAGTTATGACGAAACCAAGTATATAAAAGTGCAAGGTATTGACGAAGCGAGTAGTGCTGATTGCGAAAGCAGTGTGTTTCATGGGGTAGGGATGAGGCTTTGGAGTAAGGGAAAGTAATTAGTTCAGCTATCTTATAGGGTGGAACCTTATTGCTCGAGGCTTTGGGTTTCTCGTGAAAGTTTAATTCCATGAGATTGGGAATCGCCGTATCAAATGTTACAGAGCATGTTACATTTGACAGTGAACCTTTTAAGCTGCTTGTTCAGCATGCTTCCTTGCATTTAGCAACAAGATTGAAGTTTGGTGGTGGTTTTTTTTAACGGCTACTATGTAGAGCTACAGTAGACTCATAATTCAACTTCCAGGAAGCCACATATTTTGTTTGAATTATCAGAAATTCGTCTAAAATGATGCAAGACAAAATTATAATGCGGCAGTTTTCATAGCAACTTGCGCGGACAGTGTGACGTGGACCTATGCCATACCGTCATGTCACAGGGTTTGCACAAGTTGCTGTGGCAATTTCCACATGGTGCCCGTTTCCATAACTCATGTGTGCCCTGCTTGAACCCCGTTGAGTGCGCTTGTCACCGAGCACCGGTTCACTGCGGAGAAGCAGCACCCACGGAAGCAAGCACCTCGGGTGTTGCCTCTTTGCAGTGCGCCGGTGCTCGGAAAGAAGTGCACTCAACGGGGTTGTGGGAACAAAAATTATGAAATTCACGAAAACTCAGCTTGAATTCAGCGCCTTATGAATATGTTAAAAACATAGTGGGACAACCGAAATGGTTATTTGTTTGAATTAACCAGAAGTACAAAATATCAGAGTTTGAATTATTGCAGGCATATTGTACCTCACTTGAAATTTACTAGTTAACCCATTAACCATTTATTTTATTTTTGGCTGTTTTTGACCCTAAACCGCTTCTCTAAAATTTTGCAGTCGCCGTTTTTAAAAAAAAAGTACAATAAAAAAAACAAAAACAACGTGCTACCATCTCTCGGCAGTGCCGCAAACGAAGTCCTGAATGAACCTGGGTCGTCCAAAACAGCCAAGGGGCGAGCGAGGGTGCGCGAACGCGCTACACTAGTCCTAAACTGTTTGGCGACGGCTCTCCAAAACAGTTAAGGGGTTAAAGTTCTTGTTACTTTTGCTCTGCAAGTGGTGTGGACCTAGTTATTGATGGCTAAATTGGCTGCCAATTTTTAGAGAACATTTTGAAATGATGACAGACTGCTTTCCCAATATTTCAAGGTGCCTCTATTTATGAGGAGATTTGTTTTTCCTTTAACAAGTTGTTGTTTCTTTAACAAGAGACTGCACCTTGTCTAGCGACAAAATGCACTGTGCTGGACGTTCACGTTGGCTTTCTCTGCTCCCATTCCTCGCCTAATGTGTCCGCTTCGCACGAGTGTTTGCGTCTAAACAATTGCTGCTGCACCTTGTTTCTTGTTCGGAGTTCACAGCAAGCCTGACGTGGGTTTTTCTGTTTTGCGTCCTTTCAGCATGGGTAGCCAGGCGAACGTGGACACGTCCATGTTCCGTCGGGCGGTGTGGAACTACATCCAGTGCATCTACGGCATCAGGCACGACGACTACGACTACCGGGAGGTCAACGAGCTCCTAGACAGGGACCTCAAGGAGTACATCAAGGCTGTCTGCTGCTACCCAGACCGCATGACCAAGGAGGACTACGACAACGTCATGAGGGAGTTCAAGTACTCCGAAAAGGTGCGTGCTTCCTTTCCCCAACTCGCTGGCGTAGCGCTCACCTGGCGCTCCCTTTTCTCCTCTCGTCACCGAGCTTTCTTTCTCTCCCACATCAAAACTGCTAGAAGACTCAATTTCACAATATCCCATGCTGGCAGTAGGATGGCACTGGAAACTCTTCAGTGTGTTTCCTTCGTCTGGTTTCAAGCTTAGGGAAGGGGGCACTCAACCCTTGGGCGCCTGGGAACCGGTTGCTGCGTGTGCGAGCGGGGGACTAGACGGTTGTCGCCGTTTTTGGCGCGGTAAACTCTCTGCTCTCGTCCTGATGTCGGGTCCTTTGTTTTCTCCTTCGCAGGTGCACGTCACAATCATGATCTTGGAAGCACGGATGCAAGCGGAACTGCTCTATGCACTGCGGGCGCTGATGCGGTACATGACGTGACTCCCCAAAGACGGTGTCTTCTCCGCTGGACTCTCGCCTCTCTCTTGAGGAACGACACTTCTCTCCACGGTGGCAGGATTCCCCCGAGGGAGCAAGACGCTCGCATCTGACAGTCCGTCTTTCTTTGTCTCCTTCTCCTGCTGGCGGCCTGGCAACATTGTGTGTGTGTTTTCGCGTTTTTTTTTTCTTTCCCAAGGACTTGCATGCACCTTCATATTTTTTCTTACTTTTTTTTTGTATCATTTTCTTCAACGACCAGCGGACGTCGTCATCTCCAGTGTCGGATGGGTCGGCCGATCGCTTGCGTGCACCATTTTCTAATTTATTAGCTTACGAGGCAATGGGGGTGGGGTGTCGGGGAAGGAGAGGGGGGGGGGGGGGGGAAACTGGGATTTTGTGTGGGACTACCAAGCAAAACAATGTTAAATACTCTTTCTTTTTCGTGTTTTTTTTTTTGTTTCGTTTTACTTGTCTGTATATTGATTACAGTGCTGTTTTCCCCATTTTATTAGGTATGTAGCGTGTTTTCATTTTTTTTTTCATTTTAGTATTTCCGTTTTCTTACTTAGAAGTTGCATATGTAAGAATTCTTTCCCAGCGTTCCAACATTTTTTTTTTTGATTCTTTGAATTTCATGGGGTGATCATTGTTTTTTTTTTTTTTTGTTGCCCCCTTTTTTTTGTCACTTTTTAATTTTTTTTCGAGTTTCGCTAATGGCATCTTAAAACATTTAAGCGTGGATCAGCCGTCCTTGTCAAAAAGGCACGAGAGCTACATATATACCTTAAAATATTTTTTAAGAAAGCACAGTGCTGTACTGTTCGTCGTTTCCGTGGAAATGGCGAATAAGCCAAATTCGCGTACCTTATTGGAAGAATGAAGGTGGTGCCTCCCGACCCCCTAACGAGGGTTTCGGTGAAGTGCACCGGTGTTAAGAACAATGGCAGCGGAATTCGGATCGAGGTGGAGTTCTGGCGCAGGGTTTGTCGTTTGGAAAGCAGTCTTGCGCGAAAAAGTTAAATCCTCTAGTTTTAGTACTAAAAGTGCCACTTGCCGGAAAGAGTGCCTCTCCCAAAGCTGCACAAACGCTGCAGCAAGATTGGCGCTCCAGAGACGCGCAGTGGCGACGTATGTTCGCCGATGGATTGGGGAACTGCTGGTTCTCCGTTTCTCGGTAGCTACTACTTCCTCTCGTCCCTTGTGGCAGCCTCGCTCTAGCCGAGCAAACTCACACTTTTGGCACATTTCCCTGGCAGCAGAACTCTTCCGGCCCGAACATTCCGTCATCTGTCAAGTGCTGCGTTACCTCTGTTGTGCTTGTTGTGGAAGTGCAGGAAGCACTAATTACTTTTCAAGGTAGTTGGGAGGAAGACTCTTCACTGTCTTCTTTTTTTTTTTTATAGCCCCTAGCGATTGTTTGTCGAAAGTTTTGGTTGGGTGATGTTGCCGATTCCCGCACTTGTGACACTTTTCCTCTGGCAAGGGTTCAAAAAGGACATTGTTCTATGGGGCGTCTAAAGGAAAAAAACGACAGCAAACTACTTAGCGGACTTGTATTTCTCTGTGTCTTCCTGTGTAACCGATCGGTGTCTGGCAACCTGAGCCTGCGGAAAATTCCCTCGCCGTAACCTGTATGCAATTCTTGCTGTGGAGTGAACCCAGTGTCTTAGAGGCTGGCAGTGTCGGTAGAATTATCTGATGCGGTGTTCGCTGTAGTAAATCTGTTTAGAAATCACCGGGTAGGCAGCGTTCTGGCCATAACCTTGCACCGCTCGTTGGAGACTGATCCGAAACAATTTGTTCAAAATCTTTCCGAAAACGTTGTAGCTGACCTTACTGTTTCTTTTTTTTTCTTTCTTTCCCCCATTGGCTTTCAAAATTCTTTCTTTTACGGTCGCTTCTATCGCTAGATGCTTGACTAGTGTTCTTTTCTGCCCACTAATTTCCAAGTTCTGAGTTCGGCTAGGAAGACCTGTATGCAACAGAAACCTTGCCAAGTGGTTGCTCCGAAAGCCTTCCCACCTGGAAGTGCATAGAGATTGGTAGCATATGTATACGGACAATGGGATCGACACACAACCTTCTGCATTCCCCCTTTCTGCGTCGTTTTATAGAACTGTATGCAGGCTCAGTATTTGCAAGTGTGCTCGGTTCTTTTCCCCTTTTTTTATGTTATTCTTGGAAACTATTGTGCTGATGCTGTGATAAGATTGCAAAATACTTCCTCCCACCTCGCACGAAAGGTATATGAATGCAGATATCACTACAGTTCTTAATTTAACCAGCTTTTATTTGTCTAGTCCCGACTGTGATCTCCACTTTTTGACGACCGCTGCTGCGCGTGCGGGCTTCTTATCAAGAGGCAAAGAGCTGTCTGAAAGTTTGTATATTTTGTTAGCAATTAAATGGCCGCCCTCTGCGCCATCTCAGAGATCTGGATTCTTTTTTTTTTTTCTTGTGCGGATCGATGAACACGGTTTTATAGGTGACAATAAATTACGTTTACAAACCTGCCTGTGACTTCTATCGTGTGCTTTCCCGGCTAGTTCGGACTAGCGCGATGACATCTGACCATTTTGTCCTCGACCCTTCATATTTCTTCTGGAGTGCGTGAAACGGCGTCTCTGAGGGGGGGTGCACGATATCTTTGCGTTGCCTTCTACGGCGGCAGTTAGTCAGAAGACGTTTATTGGCCATAAAAGAGGGAAAGGGAAGGAGGGCGTCGTCTATACTGGCTATTTGTATTTTTCCTGTGAGCATGTTTATTGGTGCATCACCCTAAACAAACTACCCAATGCCAAAGGCACGCACTAGCAGGAAAATGAAACCGCTGAAAACAAGACTGCGGCACCACGGTCAGTGCCAAGAGCTCAGTGCTGGGGGCGATTTTTCACTCTCACGTAGTACACCTGAAGGCACCCTAATTCCCACAGCTGCCACCGGATCCCTGCTAAGTTTTCATCATCGACGACTCTGACCAGATTGACCCCATGTCCACCGCGCTGGTAATAAATTTCGGTGAAGTTATACCTACAGAGAGCATGAAATCGCCGCACTCGCAGCAGCGAATCACTTTTCAAACAACCCGCCAATATATCACTATCTGGTGCATTAGAGAGCCGGCGCTCGAGGTGTCGCCATCTGTTGAACAATATCGTAAACCCTGCCTCTCGACAACGTTTGCAACGCGATCGCTGCCGCTTTATTTATTCTCGCTATTTAAACATCATTTGAGGTCATTTCAACAGCCACACTCATAAACCGGGTTTTCCAAAAGCTTATCAAGGTATTCAGCGAGTACCTATTGTGTTTTAGGCAGACGTGTTGTTTGTCCGTGTAGGTTTAGACGGAACCAAGTGGCGGTGATATCGGATTCGGCTCCACAGGAGTGAGGTGCAAGAAACTTGGATGCGGTTAAACTAGCGACAGTAGGGCAATACAAACGCTGGGCGAATTCGTTCTTCGAGCGATAGAAGTCAATGATCTTCGGCACCGAGCAAAAACGGAATACCAATCTGAGGTACGTAAATACTCTTCACGATACGAGTCGCATGGTCAGTTTCTAAGCCTTTTTCCTTTCCGGTGCGCGTTGCTGAATATCGTGTAACTTCCGCGCTAGTTTCTCCGCAGCTTGCCGCTCTTTATCGCACTTACAGCATGGCTAACTGTCCTTTTGCACAACCACGTGCACAACAAAAGAAATCTGACGAAACACCTATCAACCAACCCAAACCAATGAAAGTGTAGTGAACCACGCTACCATCTATCGGTGTAACGGCGAACTGCGAAGATGCCAATGTCCGCGCCAATTTCGAAGTATCTGCGTGCGTTCGTACTGCTATGGTGCCTCGAGGGCGTCTTCGACTGGTGTGTTTAGCGTCCTATGCTGCCCATGCATCAACGAGATAAGCACAGTTACAGAACTGCTCATAAACGCTGCGTGCACCAGCAGTAACCCCCCTCACCCCGGCTCGCCTCCCGTCGTTCGATATGGATTCATGGAATGCGCACGTTTTGAAGCACGGCATCTAGATGGCGTTTCAGCTCTTCTCTATCAGTGGAACGCACTGTTGGCACGGTAATGAAACGAAAATCTAGATGGCGCTTCCAACGACGGAAACAGGAGACGAACTGAAATGAGTGAGGGGGGGGGGGGGGGGGGTTGCCCCCCTCTGCGGGAGTTTCAGAACTGAGGTAATCTAATGTTGCCATACATCAAAACTGGGCCCGAAGTGGCGACAAATTACGTCACAGAAGCCGAAGAGCCTCCCTATGTCATGTTGTATGTCAAGATCCTGGCGGTTGGTCGATGCTAACGAGATCCTGCGAGTAGCACAAGCGAACGCGAGTGTCGCTGTCTTCACGGCGTCCCAACTTCTGGCTGCCTGAAGCTTCCGTGGACTGCCAGACTGGAGAGTGACCTGCAGCAGAACAGGCGTCTGCCACATACACCACAGCTGTTGGGACGCCGCCAGGATCGCGATTGGCGACAGCATGACACTTCTATGACGTTATCAAGCGGAAACCGAGGGACCAGTTTTTTGGACGTGGTAAATACACCAGTGCCCATTAAAGATCCAGGCTATACTTCGTTTCAGCCCATAGAGTTATTATAATGCACGTTAGAGGTTCAACTGACGCTAGTGTGCTGCAGCAAATGAAAGCACAGCAACCAGTCGAAAACTGACTTCCGGTAATGCATTTCTATGGGGAAAAGTGAGGACATTTTCTCCCTGCGCTTGATGATAAGAGCAAATACTAGGTAGCTTGAGTACTAGTACGTACTAGTACTCAAGCTACCTTGAGTACGTACTAGGTAGCTTGAGACATTTCTCAGTCAAGGAGACGAAATAATTGGTCAGTTACGACGTTTTTCTTTCAAATTTATTGCATTAAAAACGGTGCTGAAACGGCTTCGTACATGCATTTATGTGCACTGTCGGACACTGTTAGCGTGAACACGACGTCGGTGTTTTTCAACATGGGGATATACGTGCCAAACGAATGAAGGACCTCTGGACCACTAAGAAAGACGGCAAGAACTACGCAGTAAGCACTGGATCAATAACCCCCTGTGCATGTACGATCAAAATAAATAGAAGGCGAAGTAATATAATTCGATTTTCAATAAGTACCGCTTTATTCTTTCTGCTCTGTGCGAATATGCTTGTTCTACGTTCAAAACATCTCCCGCGCGCTTGAAATCTAAGAAAATAAATATAATAAAAAAACACCTTTCATAGCCCACATACTTTATTCTTTACGTTTTGAATGTTTCTAACCGCCCGTAAAGATGCAAAACGGGGTCATTTTCATATAGTGACAAGACTGACATATTAGCAATTTGTATAAGCCTCACCGGAACGCTGGCGAGCCTTGAACACGCTCTATATTCTTTTCGATCGTTATTTTGCTTAGAATCGTCGCTCGTTATTACACATCTGCTGTGGAACAGAGGTTTGGGCCTGAAATATAGCGAAGTTAAACATCGTTCACTGATGAAGAAAAATGCGCAAACTAAAGCAATTGCACTTTTACAATGTTAATAAACGTACATACTATTCGGTACGACCCAAATAACAAAAGTGTTTCATTTTATTTTCCGTCGAAGAAACAACTTGCACGCGCGCTTTCCCATAGGAATGCACAGGAGCACCGCAGAAGTAGACTGGTTGCTGTCTGCTTCAATTTGCCATCCGGAAGTCGCATAGACACTAGCGCCAAATGAACCTCTAGCGTCAAAAGCGTAAAGGCCAGTTCACACTCTTGCGACCTCTTAAACCTGGGTTCCTTAAAACTTCTTACAACCAGAGGACACACTGGCGCCATCTATTGGGTAGCAGTGTAAACTCGGCGGTCCGGCATATTTTTTTATTTCTCTCGCGCATTATCTTTTCCTTCTTGGCTCGAAACACTTTTGTCAATGTTATAAACGAGCCTTTCTATGGTTATTACGCACATTTGACCTCGGAAATCCCGCAAAACCTTCGCTCTTGTGAAATGCAGTTCCAGGGTCACCGCATGGATGGCGCCACAATGCCAATGTGTTCCCTCGCTCTAAAAACATTTAAGAAGTTTTAAGAGATCTCGTCTCTCTCAGTCGTACTCGGTCGCAAGAGTGTGAACGGGCCTTAAGTTCTCTGTTTATGGTGTGTTTATCGATGATAGAACACGTACACAAAATGACGCACACCAGGATGGTGCCCTTTTGACACTGTCTGATTGGTTCCATCAACTCGTAGCGTCGGCTGCGTCTGGGCTTAAGCTGAAACGAAGTGTAAACCTACTCATCTCACTGACGTCACGCCACTGCGGTGGCGCTGCTGTTAGACACAATTTAAAAAAGATGGCTGTTAGACACAGGGTTAACGTAGTCTTCTCAGCCCCGTGCAAATTTTCAAAGATATGCTCCGCGATGACAAAACGAAAGTTTGTAGAGTGCTAAAAAAAAAAAAAAAAAACATGTAACAAGATACTACACCGAATGCGTGACTAAGGTGGTTTATGAGATTCCTTTTAGTTGCGGCCAAGTTTACATCGGTCAGACCGGCCGATGCTTTAGTGAAAGAGCGCGCGAACACAAGCTTGCCGTACGCAATAATTCGGGTGGGCATCTTGCGGAGCACTGCAAACAATGTGGGTGCGAACCTTTGTTTGAGCGCACAAGGTGCATCAAGAAAGGGAATGAAAAAAAAATGGAAAGAGAACTAATCGAAGCTTTCTGTACACACAAAGCGGCCGACAGATGCGTAAGCATGCCATCTCTTTTTCTGTTAACCAAAGAAATTGTGTTTCTTGAAGGATGTGTGTAATGAGCGATAAGAATTTTTATCTGTTGCATGTGTTTAGGCGATTGGGATCGAGTTTGACGATGATTCGTGTTTCAATGAATCAGTTGGAAGTTGGCGCCTTTTAACCTTTTAATCGAGTTTTAGGGAACCGTTTTTTTTTTTTTTTTGCACATCCGATACGGTACGATGGGCCGTCCGGTACGAAGTGCGCATGTACGAGTTCTCTTCGGTAGCGCATGCGCAGTGCGTACCGGAGGGTACCGCATCGAATGTGCAAAAACGGTTTCCTCAAACTCTCTGATATATCGTACAAAAGACAGTCTGCAGACTACTGCCTGGGGCGTGTTTGTTCCTTGTATGACGTTCACATTGGCCGTACAAACAACTGTCTGCAGACATGTTCGTGGCATAAATATGTACGAAGCAAACTCAGGCTTCGAACATAATGGAGGCGTGTTCGCCCATACTTTTTCGCTAAAAGGAGGCCAATCGACTTTTTCTCTAGACTTGGGGGGCTATGTTCGACAAATGTTTCGTTTCTCCTAAAAAGAAACGGAAGTGACGGAACTGACGATATCGCGTCTGATTGGCTAGAGGCTCAAATGACAAAAGAGGGAACTCTCGTCATTTGAACCTCTACCCAATCAGACGCGATATCGGCAGTTCCGTCACATCCGTTTCTTTTTAGGAGAAATGAAACATTTGTCGAACATAGACCCCCAGGTTTCTCTATAAGACCAACATGAAATTTTCTCCTGGTGAGCTTTTGTCCGGGTCTGTTGAAAAATGGGTGAGCTTTCGTCCGGTGAGCTTTTGTCCGGTGAGCTTCTGTCCGGTGAGCTTTTGTCCGGTGAGCTTTTGTCCGGGATTCCTTCTGTCATCGTGTCTGCATCGAACAATGTGTCTTTCCTTGAAAGGGAAACTGAAACGGTTCTGTATTTGAGGGGGAAAAAACACTTAAATCGTCTTTATTTGTAGTAAAGTGGTCATTTGAGCTAGTTGGTACATCACTAATATTAAACAGCGCACAAAACGTCGGCGGAAGAGAAAAGGACAGTAGAACGAAAGAGCGCTTTCTTTGTTTCTTTTATCTTGTATTCGCTTCACGTGGGGTTCAATTTTTCGTGGCTCCTTTTTCCTTCTTTTCCCTTCTTTCTAAATAAATCAGTTGGGAGTAAACAGCGCTCTTTCGTTCTACTGTCCTTTTCTCTTCCGCCGACGTTTTGTGCGCTGTTTAATATTAGTCTTTATTTTACCTTCAGGATCACAAATATCGAGATTATTATTTTTTATTATTATTGTTTGGTGCACGAAGGCTATGGAAATTTACTTTCAACTATTGCTGAAGGCCCTCCTTCCCGGAGTGTGACTTAAAAGTTTTCGGAATCTCGGCACTCGCGCATCTTCAGCGCCTATCAAAGCTATCACCGCGCGCTCTCGCTATTAAAAAAAAAAAAAAAAATACTTTCAGCCTTTCCACTCTGGTGAAGAAGGAAGAGCAGCGGAGCTGTAGCTTCTGTTCGCGGCGGTGGCTTTCCAAGCGAGCGATCTGTTCTTCTTTCGCAAGGGAATCTGAAGCGCTCGACGCAATGGAACTTTCAGCGATAGCAGCCTCGCGGCGGTTGCGGAACTCTTCGCGCTGCTGCGCACATCGCCGCTCGTTCCGTTCCCGCTCTTTTTCCTCTGAAGAAATGTTGCCGCCATCTATGAGCGACGACTGCAACCAGTTGTCTGGTTGCCGAGGCTGGAAAGGTTGCCGCGATCTATGAGCGACGAAGGCAAGCAGACAACCGGCAAACACAACACTCTGGACAGCTACCGCCATCTATGACTGACGGGGGCAACCAGAGTGTTTTGTCGATATTTGTTTGGTGCCCGGCACGATTCTGGGGAAACTAACCATTAACAGCTCCGCTGCAAAAAAAAAAAAAAAAAAAAAAAAGTTTGGAAAAGACGTTGCACTTGGCGTCAGTGCGGGGAATATACCTGGCAAGCATGCAGTTGCACGCGCTGCCTACAAAAGCGTAGCAGAAGCTACAAGAGCGAGCACCACGGGCTTTCAGCGTCGCTGTCAAGCACGCGCGGCCATGCAGTGCAAGTATTGGTCAGGACCACATGCTCGCTCTTGTAGCATCGGCTGCGTCTGGACTTAAAGGGGGACCAGCAGTCGGGTGCTCGTGCTCCTGCTCGTGAGCTCACGAGCAGGAGCACGAGCACCCGACGGCGGACGGACTTATAGACCTTTCCAAAAACGAGCTTGTGGCCGGTGCCATTTTGAGCGTTCGTGCGTATGGCGCGTGCTTTGCTCGCTTTCCGAAGCGACGAACACGCACGTGCTGGGCTGTGAAGATCGCACGCTGGACTGTGATTTTGTAAACATTGGAAAGGTCTATAGGGAGTATTCACTGGCGGCCATAGCTGTGTGCTCGGCCGCGGAGCGCGTGCTGATTGCGAGATTCCACAGTTCTTTCGCCACGTGCATTCCGCACCACTAAGATTGCCGGTCTTGGCAGCCTATTATGCGAGCTCGTTCTGAGCATGCGCTCTAAACAGTGACCTCAAATATGGCGGCCAGTGAATACGGGGGTATTCACTGGCCGCCATATTTGAGGTCACTGTTTAGAGCGCATGCTCAGAACGAGCTCGCATTAATAGGCTGCCAAGACCGGCAATCTTGATGGCGCGGGGTGCACGTTGCAAACTAACTGTGGAAGCTCGCCATCAGCACGTGCTCAGCATCAGCGCACACGGATATGGCCGCCAGTGAATACACCCTATGGACATGACTAGCCCCTGAAGGGGTAGCGGACATTTCATTGAACGCCGTTTCATCGAACGCCGTTTCATCGAATGAATGGACATTTCATCGAACGCCATTTCATCGAACGCCGTTTCATCGAATCGCTAAGAGCCGTTTCATCGAATTTCTCTGTACCGAGTTTTGGGGCATAACAGTGCTTTATAGATGTTTTACCTTGCATTTGTTAAAGGGATACTGAACCGAAATTTGGATTTCGCTAAATAAGGCCGCAGAAGCGTTGAACGGGACGCTATGAACTCCAAAACATCAGTCATACATCGATATCTCAAACGGATGGCCGTACTTTTGAAAAAGAAGGGCGCGATGAAGCGAGGTCTCTGACGTCACTGTCCTCCGGGAGAATTTGAGAATGAGGGGAAGCGGCCTCGCTTCTCTCCTCCTCGCCTCGGTTCACCAACTCGACGGGATGAAGCGAGGAGGAGAGGGAATGGGAATCGTGACGTGCCTTGTGTCGTCGGCCTCGTCGGCCGTGTTCAATCGCAAACTTCTTTTCCAAAAATACGGCGATCCGTTGGAGATATCGCTGTAGGAGTGATGTTTTTGTGTTTTGCAGCGTCCCGCCTATCTATCCAGCCCTGTTTTGTGAGCTCGAAATTTCAGTTCAGTATCCCCTTTAAGACTAGGGTAGTCACTTGTGAAACTGTTTTGAAGGTGGAGTCAAATTACTAGAAATAAAAACAATTGGTATAAAAAGAAATAAAAACCAATAGGTATGCGACTTACTGAAAAGCTTTACTCATGTACACGACTGAAACCATGACACTGCAGGTAAAGGACCGACACTTAAAACACTTTTAAGTGTGTGTGTCGTTTTTTATCGGCTGTCGGTTTTTTATCGGTTTCAGTAATGTGCAAGTCACACCAGCTCGTCTGCACCCTTACGCTTAGTTCAAGGTTTGTTCATGGAGAACATTTAACTGCCAGGACAGCACGCTTATAATATAACAATACTCTGCCAGGAGCCCACGCGAAATAAAATATAACAATACTCTGATTATCAACTTTATGCTCAAATTAAACGTTTTTGCTTTTTTTATTAGTTTTCAATCTCTATAGAGACAAAAGCTGCACAAAGTGTCTGCCAACATTGATTCGGGCTACACCCGGACTGGAACCACCTCCCCCTCACTGTCATCTTTATCACCGACCCTTTTGCCTATGAATGATCTTCAGGACGCTTTCTTAGGAAGGCCAACCCGCACCAGACAATAGTAAACCCCTGGGTGTATCCAAGAAGACAGAACACTTCGCTTCCCAGAAAGCACATCGTGCTTTCTTTTTTTGTCTCATTTTTAATTGTTTCATGTGACATGGAAAGGGGTCATTGTTTCTGGAGGCTTTCATCTTGAAGCAGGATATGTTCACGATAGAACTTATCTCGTCACTGCACCCTGTGATTTAAAAAAAGGAGAATTAGATGACGTTGTGTATAAAAATTAAAATAAATAAAATAAAATATTACAGGCTGTAACGGCGTTCGATGAAAGGGTGTTCGACGAAATGTCCGGACCCACCCCTGAAGGTGTATCCACACGACGGACCGGGGTGGACCGATTGATCACGTGATGCGCGGCCCGCGGGCCGCCCGGCTGCAATGAGCATCCACACGGCTAGGGATGTCGCGAACCACCCTAGGTTCGATTTAGAAAGGTTTCGATATTTGCGAAGCGAACTAAGGTTCGATTTCGAGAAATTTCGATATTTTCGTGCCGACCGAGGTTCGAATTCGAAAAATTCGCAACTTTCGATCACAGTAGAGTTTCGAATTTGAAAAGTTCGAAGCTTTCACGGTTTCTAAAATTTCGGGTTCGAATATTTCGAATATTGTGTTACTTGAGGTTCGATAAATTCGAAGATTTCGAACTTTCCTAACTTGAAATTCGAGATATTCGAAAAATCTGAATTTCTTAAGATCTGAAGTTCGAAAAGTTCGAAGATTTCGAAATTCTTTGGAAATAAAATTCGAAAACTTCGAACGCTTCGAATTTTTATAGACATGAAGTTCGAACAATTCGAAGATTTCGAATTTCTTTCTGCATAAAGTTCGAAAAGTTTGAAAGTTTCGATTCTCTTTTAACGCTGAATTAAAAAAAAAAAAAAAAAAAAACTTCGAAGATTTTGAATTTTTTTCAAGTTCAAGTTTTCAAAGTTTGAAGTCCAGTTTTCAAGTTCCTCCACAGTTTCAGTTTCAAATAACGTTTTCACGACTCACTGGTGTTCACGAAATCAAGTTTAGAAAAGTTAGGGTGTGATACCTAGGCTCTGCGAAGTTGGTCAGGCAATTAAATGAGACGACAAGTGTCCCGGATGTGCTGGAATATTGGCCAGTGCAGAGTGACGTGTGACCATAGATCAGTAATTGTGACCGCCAGCCCGGGGGGGGGGGGGGGGGGTTCTTTAACGTGCATCACGCAGTAGTGATCACACGAACACACTGTTTTACGATACTCATCCAGTTCGAAATGGCCAGGGGCGGGCAGGAGGTTGAGGCTCAGAAAAACCTTGAAGCGACCTGGCAAACTACCTCCCCACCCTTTGCACGCTGGTAGTAATCCGATCGAACGCCGCCCGAGTGACGCTGGCATATAGTAAGTTAAGTTTGTAATTGTCCTGGAGGTTTCTTTTCTGGGACGGAGGAATCGCCTCGCAAAAAGCACAGAAGCCGACACAACTCGAGGTCGAGGAGCGTTCTACCATACAAGTGGCGTCGGAAGAGGAAAAACGGGGGAGGGAAGAGGGGAGGGGGGGGGGGGGGGGGGCCTCAGCCCCCCTTCCCCCCTTCCAGATATTTCGGACTGTTAAAGAAAACAATACGGGGAAAGAGGGCGTGGTCGAGCTTATTTTAATCTGAAATTATTTATGCCTATACTTCGTCTCACCTTAGTATGGACTATTGTTAGCCGCGCGTGCTAAAAGCGCGAGCTAGTCGCTTTGAATGAAGCCACGGCGGCTGCACGAGCGCTCGTGCAGCAAGTGCTCTAGTCAAGGCAGTCAAGGCTGGCCGCTCGCGCTAGCTCAGCCTTCCCGGTTAGTCCATGCTAGGGTGAGACGAAGTATATGTATAGCTACTGTCGCTCTTCACTGCATAAAAGATCGCGTAGATGGTCATTGTTAGAAACTCGTTGTCAGAAGGCACTACTCGTCACATGCTTAGTGGTTCGGAAGTTCAAAGCTATGTCTTTACGACCTAAATAACTGTGCCAATGGTAAAACAAAAACAAAAAATTAATAAATGCGGGGATAAAAAGCTGGAGAAAGAAAAAACTATCAAGAACTCGCCGGATGTGTTGTATTCTTGCATATTCAGTGGTTCAGAACTTCGAAACAACTTTCTCCTACCAAAATGTGTACAGGCTAAAAGAAACACGTCCCAGGAACGTGAAGCGAAAAAAAAAGAAGTTTTCTTTTAATGACGTGCTGAACTTGAACAATATTAGAAATCTTCTCCCATCAGTTAATTTATTCCTTAACGTGAAAAAAGAATAAATACATTCTTTTGTATTCTTCAGATGGCAATGATATGTACTGTCTGTGGTGTTAATTTAAATGCGATACCTCAAACAACTTAGACGAAAATAAATACCAAGTTTAGGGCATAATTGCATGTAGATACATGTTTGGACATTTCTTCGAAGCTCACCTTGAATAACAATAGTCATATCTTAAGACGACACTTATCTAGGCTATACATAGATCATTCTTAAAAAGTTTAACATCTCTACCATAAATAGTTTCGGCTACATCGCGCTTCAAATCTGGCATAAACGATAATCGTCAAAAACCGGTCGTCCTTCCTCGCTCCTTCGGGAATTTATTTCGTTAAAACTAAGCATGCCAGGGCATTGAAGTAAACGGCATTGTCTTTCGTAAAAAACGGAACACCGCATGTAAAAGTTCGAGAAAAAAAAAATTACGAATGTACCTCACTACTTGAATTCAAATGAAACCGTCCGCCGGTCTTTCGAAGTTCGACGTACTCTAAAAGTTCGAAGTTTGTCGAACTTCTGACTTTTCAGGATTTGAAAGTTCGGAACTTTTCGAATTCTATTGATAAATAAGTTCGAAAGTTCGAAAATTATCGATTTCCTTAGCATAGGAAATTCGAAAGTTCGAACAGCTTCGAACTTTTATGTGCAAGAAATTCGAAAGTTCGAAAATCATCGAATTTTTTGGTCAGTCAAGCTCGGAAGTTCGACAAGCATCCAATTTTGCAATGTGATAAGTTCGAAAGTTCGAAAAGGATCGAATTTTTTAGCGTAATAAGTTCGACGGTTCGAAAAGCGTCGAACTTCTTAGCTTAACAAGGTCGAAAATTCGACTTCCGTCGAATTTTACGATATAGAAAATTCGAAAATGCGAGATCTTTCGAACCTTCCGAATCGCTTGATTCGATCATCGAAACTTCGATTCGAAAAAAGTTCGCGACATCCCTACACACGGCGGACCAAAAGAGCAGACGACAGAGCAAACGGCCCGGTCTAACCCTCGACCTCACAGCTCCGCCAAACGCATGCAGCGAGCTGCTTTGAGGCTATTTGTAAGGAGCCAAGATGGAGGTTGAACGAAAATGACGTTTGGCCGCGGTGGCCCTGGCGTTGACTATTGAGGACGAGGAGGACTTAAGTGAACCGAAAAGGGCAATCCCACAGAGCGGGGATTTGCTCCACGAGCGCGATGAAGTAAAACGTTGCATCGTCGCACCATGCCGCCATCGTCGCACAAGAAAAGGCTCGTCTTCTTCGGCTTCAACACTTGGCACCAAAAAAAAAAAAAAAAAGAAAAACGACTTTGGATTTGGATTCCAGTCCAAACAACAACAGTCAGCTTGTTGCCAGACTTAGCGCTTCAATTATACTAAAAACGCCGCGGTCCGCCGCCAAGGTCCGGGCGAGAAAAGTCGCTTGGCATTTCTCAGAAGCTCGCGCGCCGCGGACCGCCGGCGGACCTCGAAGACCGGTGACGTAAGATCACGTGATGCGCGGCCCGCGGACCAAAACAGCAATTTGGTCCGTCGCAGGGGCGGACGCAGGTATTTCTTGAGGGGGGGGGGGTCAGGTGTTGGTCAGCGTATCATATGTTTAAGAACCCCCCCCCCCCCCCCCCCCCCGTTGCCGTTTCCACGTGCTAAATTTTTACACATGCAGAATTCAAGAGGGGGGTCAGGACATCCGGACCCCCCCTCTGAATCCGCCCCTGGTCCGTCGTGTGGTCGCCCCTAAAAAAGAGGGCGAGGAGGACTTTCCGCCAAGCTGAAGAATATTTCTGCTGGTCCCCCTTTAAGCTGAAACGAAGTATAGTATGACGTAACAACTTGTCGGAGGTTTTTCGCGTTTTCTCGCGTTTAGTCCTTCGGGGAAAACGAACGTGATATTCAGACTCACGGGATAAAAATACTCTAAATTCACCTCTAACTCGTTTTCTTCAAGAACCCCTTCAGCTTCCCTTTAGCTGTTTATACTAAAACCCTGGCTAGGCGGGGCAAGCCTCCGCCCGATTTAAAGTGTCGAGCCGTACACATCTACTCATCCATTCATCGTATATGTGCATATGCTTTGCTCCAAGAAACTCTGGTGTCTGCGCTTGCGCGGCAGCCATAGCACCTGAACGACCGCGGCCGCCGATCAACCACGAACGCGTGCAACGCTCACTGTTTCCGTTGCTGTTTAAATATTTTTTTTTTCTGAACAGATACAGCTTGTTTTAATTTCTTTATACGCCATTTCTGCTATGGTCTCTGCTAAAATAAACCGAATAAAACAAAAAAGTGCTAGTTTTGCACACTCACGCGGGACGACAGGCAACATTCCAGTCGTCGGAAGAAACATAGAGGAAACCTATCGTCAAATGCTCGTCGGTGCAATCGGATACGTCCATCCCCATCCCGCGACGCGTATCGCTTGCATGCAGACGACGGTTTCGGTTCGCCTGCTATGGCTCGTCTCCGTGTCGTCTGCTCAGCGCGCAACTCTGCTGCTGCGCCTGCGCAAACCGAAGGTCACTCGCTCTCGTTTCTTGACATCGTTCGCTGGCTGCTGGCGGGCTGCAAGCTCCGCCACCTCCGCGACGTCAGACACGATTACGCAGCATTCTTTGCCACGCATGCGCCTTACGCGGGATTCGAGACGAGAAGCGCGCCTAACTTAACGCGGCTGCGGTAACTTAACGTACGTACGGTTTGTGGAGTTGACGTAATACCGCAGGTCTTGCGCCACCAGGTTTTGAACGGAGACGAAGAAATGAGCAGTGCCGCCACTTGCTACAGCTGCGTACCCGGAGACACAAAGGACGGCATGAAAACGAGGTAGGTCGCTCCTATCTTTGATTAGATACGTAGAGCCTAGAGGGCTGGTAGGTGTACATCAGTGTACAATAGCCTCTATTTTGTTGGGCGCTGCCGATTATTTTGACACGATGCGGAGGACAAGCTTTACTCGGGGACAACTTTTCTTGGCATTTCCGACAAGAGGAGGAAAGCGCACGGACAGCTTTCCTCGACGCTGAAAATGGGAAAGGGCAGTCATGCCCGTACTTATGACTGCATTAATAATAATCATAATAACGTTGTATGTTTATACAGCCGGAAGTTAGTCAGCCCCAAGGAGCGTCTGATGTCTTAGCTGTAGATGAGCAATTTAGCCAGTGCTTGCCAAGAAAAGTGTTCCCCGAGCATATTAGACGCGGTTAGAAACGAATGTGTCACGGTGAAGACAAAACAAAAAGCTCTCTATACTCCTTTGCACTCTTATAAAGGGATACTGAAATTACGATCGAAATATACCTCTCACGTTCAAAAATAGATTAAACACGATCAACAAAGTCTGCCAATGACAGTCGCACGTTTCCAAACGGCCGATTCCAGCGAGCGTTCGAAGAACAGCCACCGGAGAACGCGATGCGTCTCGGGAGATCCGTGGTTCGTGGTGTCACGCTTTCCTTCACAAGCAAGGCTACAGGGAGGCTGCCGTTTGACGTGAATTTCGCCACTCGGTGGCGTCAACGCATTACCACCTGACCGTTCGAGATGCCCGCTCCCGTGAAAAACGTGGCCCTTTCCCGTAGGGCGGTGTGGTCCCTCCGCGCGTTGATGCCACTAGGGGTAAATTTGATGCTGTACCTAGGGGCGCCGTACTGCGGTCGGGTTGCTCCGTGGTGGGGTGTACTAGGATGCCTTATCCCTTCGAGAACCCTTCTAGAACACCTTATTCATGGCTCCTGAAGCTGTCAGGCTTACGGTCGCATCGGTGCGGGGGCGGATCCAGAACTCCGTTTTAGATGCGGAGCATCTCTTGCTCGGGTCTATGTCCTGCGGCGTCGGCGTCGTAGTCCGCACTCACACTACGCATGCGCAACTCTCCTCGTTCCCTCTCTCCAACAGCTGCGCGTTACTCTCTCCGCTCTCTCTCTCTACCAGCTGCGTGCACTTCGCGTGCGTTCGCTTCTACTCACACCGCGCGCGCATGCGCAACTCTCCTCCTCTAGTCTCCTCTCCTTCAAGTGTGAATATAAGCAGCAGTAGCGCGCTGCGCGCGTTCAATTCAGCGCTGTTGACTCCACTCCGTTCTTCCGATGAAGTGTGATGGAAGCAACAGTCCCGTCAGTTAGTGGGTTGGCGCAAGCAAGCGTCAGCACCACCCCACAAACTAACAGCAACGCTACGTCCACTGAAGACAAAGCTGCGCAGCGAAGGGCACGCGACGCTGAGCGGGTGATGCGGAGCATCGCGGAGTTTCCAACAACGTTCACGCGATGTGTGGTAACCAACGCAAGTTAACAACGTTACTAACACGCAAGTTAACAACGTTACTAACACGCAAGTTAACAACGTTACTAACACGCAAGTTAACAACGTTACTAACACGCAAGTTAACAACGTTACTAACACGCAAGTTAACAACGTTACTAACACGCAAGTTAACAACGTTACTAACACGCAAGTTAACAACGTTACTAACACGCAAGTTAACAACGTTACTAACACGCAAGTTAACAACGTTACTAACAACGTTACTAACAACGCTACTAACGATCCGCGATGCTCCGCATCACCCCATGATTCCCCTCGGGAAGATGGTATAATTTTTTTTGTTTGTTTTCTTTTTTTTTTTGGGGGGGGGGGCGGAAAATTTGTAAGGATGCTATTCTTCCATTCTTTCGTGTGCACCGGGGGGTCCACCCATGTCAAATTGCCCTCCGAGAAGGGGGGAGGGGGGGGTCGACTTTGTTTGGGGGGGGGGGCCGCCCCCGTCGCCCCCCCCCCCCCCCCCCCTTGGATCCGCCACTGCATCGGTGTTTACTCGGCTTTCTCGTGGTGGCATGCCATGTCTTCCACGAAAAAGAAGAAAACGCAACGCTAGCGTTTTGTGCCGGGGTGTGATGGAGGGTACAAGTCGTGTGAGGATAAGCTATCCCTTTTTCGAGCACCGAGAAACCCCGACGCGTTTCAGAAGTGGGCCTGCGTGATATCCCCAGGGCGGACAAGCCTCTCGAAGAAAACACCGCCATATATGCGACAGGGAGTTTGATGACAGGTGGGTACATCTGTGCACCGCGTCGCGCTAATGGAGTGGAAACTGCTGCAATTGCTTAAAAAAGCAGAAGTGCGACGTTGATAGCACTCACGAAAAAGAATACTGCCAGTGTTAGGGAGGCCGATGTAACCAAGAGCTGCGTTTCCTCCGAGACGTTTACAGCGCCCCTCTCCAAAGCGCCACCATGCGGCATCCGCTCACCGGGACCACGCCTCGGCGTTCGCTTTACGCACCACCCCTTCTATAGAACACCGTATCCGCAGGAGTGGAATAGGCGCGGGAGAGATGAGTAATCCAGTTCAGCCATAGAGTCATTATAATGTACACATCGCGACACTGTTAGCGCGAACACGACATCGGCGCCTTTTCGCATTTTATTAGGAAAGAGTATTAGTGGGCACAAAATTTTACCCCTTATATTAGAGTCCTAAATGAGCTCTTTCTGTAACAATGATATCTTTGATTACAACCTTTCGGTTCTAAGAAAAAAACACAGAAAACTGGTGATCGCTTGTTCGCGCTAACAGTGTCGCGCTCTGTACGCTAGTGTTTCGTTTTACGTTCTTTGGCGAAGAGAACACACAGACAACCTTTCGTGCCGGAGTCAGGCTGAAGACTGAGGTCTCGTTTATTATAGGTAAAACGAAATAAAAGAAAGACGCCTCTGGTACGGGGCGCTCAGGTTACGCGCGAAGCGGAGCGCAGACCGCATGGCGCGTTTTTGCTCGCGATTCAGGCGCGTCGGCGTCAAACTGACGTCATTTCCTGCGCGCGGGCGCGCGTTTTCGCGGGAGCGTTGGTTTCTAGCCGACCCAGAACAAGACGCGCGCGCCGAGGCGTCGAAGCGGCTCTCGCCCAATGAGGCTCGGTCGAACTATCACGTGATCCTGCGCAGTACGCTGTTTCGTATTCAGCACATTTCAAAGTGTTCAAAAGCATTTTTATTCTCCTTATAAAAATTTAAAAGGTGTTTCTTTTGACACACAAACCCGTTTTATTTACTTATTTGTTAATTTAATTCTCATTTTGTAGTATTTGCGTCAACATTTACGTCGCGTGTTGAGAATTCTGTTATCTGGCAACGCTGATAACGCGCGGCCGGCGGTGCTTGGCTTTGTCTGCATGCGGGTGCCCCCGCGTCAGCCTCCGCGCGAGCGTTCATAGCGCGCCGCGTTTTCGCGTGCAGAAAAACGCGCCATGCGGTCTGCGCTGAACGGATGTTTATATCTTGGGCTCCGCGGGAACGGTTGTTCTCGGTCGCTTTGGACGTTGGAGCTCGCTAGCGTCGGCGCGTCAGAAGAGCTCGCTAGCGTCGGCGCGTCGGCGACTCCATAACATCCCTCTTCCTAAGGGAGCTTCGAAGAAGTGCCGAAACGGTCTGGCTCTTTTACACATCGGCCGTGCCCAGTATGTTTATGGGAGGTGTCGGCACACGTTTCCTCGGGCCTGGTGGTTGTTTCAGGGAACTCTTCAATGCATTGTTTATCTTGTTGATCGGGGAAAGGAATTAAATGCGTGCGATTTCTTCGGATCTCTTGACCCTCGGACGCTATCCAGTAAGATCGTGGTGTTTGAGCCTTGTTCTGAACAACTTTGGTTCGCTTTAGGTCAATGACCCAAACGCGCTCTCCAGAGCCGAGTGGATCTAGTTGTCGAACTCCGTGTCTCCGGTCTAAGTATTGCTTTTGTCGGTTGCTCTTTTCTTGCTCATGGTGACGCAGTTCTTTTTGGTCGGGTAGCTTTGGTTCCAAGAGCTGAGTGGCGATCGGTACGGTTGTACGCATTCTTCTCCCCATGAGAAGTTCTGTCGGACTGTATCCGTTGGGCAGAGACGGTGAACGGTAGGTCATGACTCATGAGTGTATCGTACGGATCTTCCGTTTTGCTGAGTGATATCTTTATGATCTTCACCGCAGCCTCCGCCATGCCATTGCTCTGCGCGTAGCGAGGGCTTGATGTGATATGCTTAAATCCGTAGGTCTGTGATAACTTTGTGAATGCTGAACCTGTGGTTCCCGCAAACTGAGGACCATTATGAGACAGCACTACTTCTGGGATGCCATGCGTCGCAAATATCGATTTGCAGTGCATTATTACGCACGCTGCTGTGAGGCTTTCCAGTCGGGCGATTTCGGGGTAGCGAGAGTAGTAGTCGACGACGACCAGCCACCATTTTCTGTGAATGAAGAAGAGGTCCATCGCCACTCTCTCCCACGGTCGACTAGGAAACTCTGACGGGATGAGGGGAAGCTTTCGGCTCTGGTCAGTTTTAATGCACTTTTCGCAGACCAGGCGCTCGATATGATCGTTTATCCTCGGCCACCACACTGATACATTTGCCCGTGCCTTGCATTTTCCTATGCCCATGTGTCCTTCATGAAGTTGTTGCAGGATATGTGGATGGCAGGATACATGGTAGCACTATTCTAGAACCATTCATGAGACTGCTGTTTCGCACGGAAATGTGATGACGGTACTCGTAGTACTCTTTGAGGTCTGTTCCGAGATCTCGACGATTTGGCCAACCTTTATGGCTGTAGCTGGCGAGTCTTTGGCAAACATGGTCTTTTTTCTGTTCTGCCATTATTCATTGGAGACTCGTTTGCGTTGCGGGTAGGGACTTCTTCTTGACAACGAGTCAGCTGCTTGGAGTTCCTTGCCCGGAACGTGGACAACTTCGAATGAGTAGCGCATTAGACGCATGCGCAGTCTCTGAAGACGTGGGGTTAGGTCGTCCAATGACTTTGATCCGAACAGAGAAATGAGAGGTTTGCGGTCGGTTTCCAGTACAAAGTGCGTTCCCACGATGTAATCTCGGAATTTTTCGCATGCCCACGTGAGTGCCAAACCTTCTTTTTCGATTTGGGCGTACCTCTTCTCTGTTGCGGTGAGTGTCCTGGACGCATAGGCGATGACGCGATATGACCCATCCTCCTGCTCTTGACGCAGCACTGCTCCCAGGCCGTAGGATGACGCATCTGCCAATACAATCGATTGCTTGTCCATGGCGTCGTACATTCCGAGAACGGGGCAGGTTGAGAGGATTTCCTTCCACTTTGTGAGGGCTTTCTGCTGAGGATGATCCCACACGAAGTCCACTTTGGAACTGAGCAGTGACGATAATGGATGCAGTAGGTCAGACAGGTGTGGCACGAATCGTCCTAGGTTTGTCGCCATACCCATGATGCGCTTGACTTCTTGCTTTGAAGTTGGTATGGGCATCTGTTTCACTGCGTTGACAATCGTCTCGTCCGGACGGACACCATCGCTGTCTAATTGATGACCTAGGAACTTGATACTTGTCACTCGAAAGACGCACTTATCCTCGTTGACCGTGAGTCCTGCTGATGAGAGTCGCCTGAGAACTTCTTGCAGACGTTGCTCGTGTCGCTCGGACGATGACGCCCATATCAAGATATCGTCCATGTGGCAAAGTACTCCTTCCATTCCTTCAAGAAGTTGTGTAATACGTCTCTGGACGTGTTCCGGAGCCGACGTGATTCCGAATGGTAGGAGATTAAAACAAAATCTTCCAAACGGAGTGATGAATGTCGTCAGGAGTCGTGACTTATCTTCTAAAGGGATCTGCCAGAACCCAGAATTCGCGTGCAGCTTTGAGAAGATATTGGCTCCCGCTAGACTTCCCAGCGTGTGCTCCATTGATGGGATGGGGTGATATTCGCGTTGAATGTGTTTGTTCAGTTGTGTGAGATGAACACAAATGCGAATTTCGCCCGACGGTTTGGGGACGATGACCATCGGCGCGCACCATTCAGTAGGTTCTTCTACTGGAGAGATGACACCCTGCGACTGCATGTTTTCTAGCTCTTTTTGCGTTTCACGATACAGCGAAAACGTTACTCTTCTCGGTGATGCGATAGCAAACGGCGTCGCGTTAGGTTTCAACTTGAGAACGTGACGTCGTGAGCACCTTCGAGAGATCCCAGTTTTTGAAACAGGTGAGAGAACTTTTTCTTCGGTTCGTAAGCTTTGTTCGCAGTCATGCAGATTTGAGGGCAAAGCCGAAACTTTTCGATAGCTGGCTTACACAAGAGAGGTTTGCGAAGTTCTTTCACGATGTAAACTTCTTCGAGTGCTTGTTGTCCACGACACTTGAGCTTCATCCAAGCTGATCCCATGACTTTAAGGGTCGTCCGTCTCGACCATGAAGTCGGCGTTAGGGCTCGGAGAGCTTGTGGCACTTTGCGAAGACCTTTTGAAAGATGGAAGCTGGTAACACCGTTTCGTCTGCTCCAGTGTCTATTCGAAAAACAACAGGAGTTTTGTCGACGAATCTTTCGTTATCTCATTTTGCTGTTTGAGGAGAAGCTGCAGCTCCTACGAATCCTTGTTCGTGTACGAGGGAGTTCACGGTAGTTGAAGATTTTCAGAGTGTTGCAAAATGTCCCTTGTTCTTACACCTGTTGCAGCCTGTGTTCTTCGCCGGACACACGCTCCTCGGGTGAGCTTCTCGACCACACCAACGGCAAGGTTTACCTTTTGGTTTGGGTGCCGCGGTCTTCTTAGTAGGAGTTCGAACATTTGGACGTTCAGCTCCTCGCTGAGCAGGTCCTGATGCTGTCCCATTTTTGGCTGCAATACGGTCAACGTTGGCATCCTTTTCTTTTGTCGGTCGGAGTTCCACTTGTTGCTTCTTAATCACTTCCGATTGTCGCACAGCAGCGATGGCCCTCTGCAGGTCCAGATCAGGATCCAGTTGAAGTTTTTCCGAAGTTCTGCTGTCCCGAAGACCAACAATCAGGCTGTCGCGAGTCAATTCTTGCTTGAGTGGTTCATAGTTGCACTTAGTGGCTAGTCCATGGAGAGCAGTGACGTACTCCTCGACGGTTTCCGTCTCCAGTTGCAATCTTGTGTTGAACATGGCTCTCTCATACACCACGTTTCGACGGGGAATGAAGTAACGTTCGAAGTTCTCCATCACCTTGTCGAAGTCTTGAGCCTCGGTGTCGGACAGCTTGAAGGTCTGTAAGACGTCTTCAGCTTGTGGTCCCATGATGTAAATGAGAGCATCGACTTGGTGTGATGATGGTTGAGATGCCAGTCCTGATGCACTATGGAAGCGCTTAAATCTCTTCTTCCACGGCGGCCATTCGTTAGGCGTTGTAAAACTGAAGGCTTCGGGTGGCGAGATGCGAAAAGTTGCCGTTACCGATTGTTGCGTAGCGCCAGTGTCGGCAGAAGTTGAAGACTTGTCCATTGTTCTTTCGTTTGTAGTCGATCCTGCACTTTACTAATTATTAGTAGACTCGCGGAGCGATCCCACTTTGTTTGCCAAAGACTCGCCAGCTACAGCCATAAAGGTTGTAGCTGGCGAGTCTTTGGCAAACAGCTAGAAGTTCAACTGGCGCTAGTGTCTACTCGACTTCCGGGATGCAAATTGAAGCAGACAGCAACCAGTCTACTTTTGCTTTGCTCCTGTGGGAAAATGCGCGTGTATTTGGTCTCTTCGCCGGGATATAACATGGATTCCTTTTGTTCTTTCGGTCGTACCGAATAGTATGTACCTTTATTATCATTGTAAAAGTCTAATTGCTTTAGTTACAGTATTTTTCTTCATCAGTGAATGATGTTAAACGTCGCTATATTTAACGCCCAAACCTCTGTACCGTAACAGGTGCGTAAACACGAGCGACGATTCTAAGCAAAATGCCAATTGAAAGGAGGGTAGAATGTGTTCAAGGTTCGCCAGAATTCCGGTAGCGCTTATTTTTGCTAATATGCCAGTCCTGTCACTATATCAAGATGACCCCGTCGTGCATCTTTACGAGCGGTTAAAAACGTTCAAAACGTAAAGTATAACGTACGTGGGTTATTAGAGGTGTTTCTTTTTTAGTACTTCCTATGCCGAGCAGCTTTTATCGGGCACTTGTTCCCTGGCGTCTTTTTTATTTTCAAAGATTTTGAGCGTGCGCGTGATGTTTGGAACGCAGAACGAGCATCTTCGCACATATTCATGAGCAGAAAGTATAACGCAGTACTTATTTATTGCAAATCTGACAACTTTACGCGGCCTTCCATTTATTTTGATCGTCAACCTGCACATGGCGTTGCTTACCCAGTGCTACTGCGTAGTTCTTGCCGTCCCCAGCCGCCTGTCCCCGTTCGCAAAGCCTCATATAAACCCGCGCTCGTTTCCAAGCCGCGTAAGCGTGTGTGCGTCGTCTACTTGGTAGTGTCACGTGACGTCACGTGTGATGGCATGCCGCGTGACGTCACACTTGGCTGCGACGTCATCACCCTATCGACCCGCTAAGTTCAGCGGTAAAATTTCCGCTAAATTTGACGAGAAAATGTTCTGCCAAATTTAGCGGAAAATATTCCCGCCAAGTTTAGCGGGTCGATAGGGTCCTGACGTCACACATGGCTGCGCGCGTTGCATTATGGGATTTTTCGGTCCCACAGACGCCGCCGCCTGATTTCTGCGACACGAGCTCCTAAACGCTATCGCGTTAAAATTGGCTAAACAAATCACGCGCAGTCATTAGTTGCGCCAACGTCATCTTTTTGTCACTAAGTGCACTACCTTTGTCTATGATTGCCCCCCCCCCCCCCCCCTATGTAATGCCCGAAAGGGTTTTTAACGTAAATAAATAAAATAAATAAATAACAAATAAAAAAACCACAATCCAGCGTTTTCTTTTTGTGCGTGTGTGCGTGATTGGTTTAGCCGGGGATGTAGCGAAGAGCACAAAGACCACGAACGCCGTGACGATGCACTTTTCGCGCTGCTTGATTGGCTCAGTCGAATTGGACATGCCTCGGCTGTGCGGTCGGAAATATTCGGCGAACAGCGCCGCAAGCAGATGGACGCTAACGGCTGTACCCTTTAGAACGGGCGGTAGGTTGCGCCACCTAAAACGAAGAACCAAAAGTACGATTTCGCCCTTCTAAGTCGATTTGCTTCCCCTCTGCAATTTCGTAACCGTCACCGGGCGGTGTAAGATGTCACCAAAATAACATTTGAGGGATCGTGCAAAAATAAAAATAAAAATAGAAACTAAAAACATCACCTCGGGTTACTTCCCTTCCCCCGGCGAGGGAGTCGCCAATTTTCCTCTGGTCAAACCTTGTCGGCGTTACCCCAGCACCGGGCCCACTAGGAGACAGCTTTGAGACTTTGGGCCGGAGCCGCCCAGCTTTGTCCCCAGCCGCCTGTCGCCTAGGGGGAAGGGGGGAAGGGAAGGGGAAGGGGGATATGGGAGTCCGCCTCTGTCACGATCAGTCTGGCACGCGTCACTTTCCATAGGCCTCTCTCTTTTTATTCTGCTTTTTCAGACTAAATGGTGTGGACAGTCAAGCTTTCTCATCTCGCTCGTGTGTCTTCTCGCCGGTTTCGTGGTCGCTTCTTAGCGGGCGCTTTGCGGACGTGCACATTGCGTTATCGTTAATAGATTCCCATGCTCTCTAAGCGGCGAACGCGCTGCAGCTCGAGGAAAGTATACGTCTCAAAGCGGCAGACGCGTGCACCTGGTCGTCGCCGCGTGTGAGCGTCGCTCTCGTTGGGAGACAATGCACTTGAGGATGGGTTGGAGGCGAGGTTAACGCCAGGCGGCGCTACGCCGGTCCACTAATAATGACGTTTTTTTGTTTCTTTTAGGGGGGGGGGGGGGGAGGCTCAGGCCTTGTCTTGGTTGGTTTGGTCAGGCGAGCTTGTATGGACGCGTGTAATGGGCGTTCGAAGCCCGTCTTGTTCTATACTATCCCACCGCTTGCAAACTTGAAACACAAGATAGACCGATCTCAGCAGACACGTTTGGCTACGCCACCGTTGCAGCCACTAGCGCGGCATGTAGATGGCGGATGTGCTCTTTTATTTACATTCAAGTCTTCGTAGAATCATCGTATAGCATGTTTGAAACATATTGTTTCATGCTGTAAGGAATAAACCCGTCGTTCTTGGTTGAACCCAAGTTAAACAGTGTTTATATTCAATCCTTAGGCCGCCTAATATTATCCGTCAAGCTAGTATTGGCGACTCCAGCGAAATCGACGCCGCGTAGTGGCAACGCCGAGAAGCTCAAGAGAGGAGGTCGTTTCGACTCTGTCGTCTGCTATCGCTGCATGGTTCTCGTAGGCAGCATAGAAACAAACGTCGTTTCCAGTGATTAGTTTTATGCTTCCGCCGTGTCATTCCTACGTATTGACTATATAGAAGAAGGTATCTCCCGTCGAAAAGTCGCTTTGCTTTCATATGTAACACCGATTTTACGCTGCAGTGCAAGACATTTATGGTGGTCCGCGCGCTGAACTACGAAAACGACCTTCTTTCGTCCGCCCTTTTGCCTGACCAGCGCGCCCCCTATAGCTCGCTAGAGTCGCGAATAGCTTTAGTATAAACAACACTAAATATGAAATATTTCCAAGCTAGCAATGTACTGCTATCCTGCTGCGCAGTTGTTTTCACGGGAAGTGTAATCGCCGACGCAGTCCCAGCAGCAGCTGTAAAGGGTCAGACACGTGCGCGGCAAAACATCCGACTTTCGTTTGTTTCACTTTATATGCGAGGAAAGCCGAAGCTACAAGCACGAGCATCTCACCTTGTCCGACGCACCGCGCTCGCGCGTCGTGCTTGGCGGAGACTGAAAGCCCGGAGCTCGCTCTTGTAGCTTCTGCTACGATCGCACTTATGGCATGGTGGATTTCCCTCCGCATCAAGTTTCTTTTGAGCACGGGCCCTCTACGTAAAGGTATGTCACTGGATCCTGGGAAAGTAGCGCCACGCTTTTCCCTGTGCCGCCTCTCACAGCAATTGGTCACACGCGGTACCATAGCAACGAGCTGAGCTGGCTCGGTTTCCACAGCAACCGACAGAGTCGAACATAGATGGATGGGTGGATGGATGATAGCGGCTGTACCCTTTGTAACGGGCAGTAGCTTTCGCCACCTAACCTAAAAAAAAATGTTTTTTTCTTTATTTGAATACCCAATTTCTTTTTTTCTACGCCCCTGCAATTATCATCTCGCCGGGGGAAATAACACTCAGGGTGACCTTTGGGGGATCGGGGAAAAACAAAACGTCTTTTACCACTTTTCAATGAACGGATGGAGACATCAACGAAACTATAGGCTAAAAACGTTGCCGCCCAGTGTCGCTAGCATCGCGGGTATCATGGCAACCTCCCAGGCCCAAAATGGGCCTGGGAGCATCTGCTCTATGGGCGCTTCTGATGTCGTGCATCTAGATATTTTTGCGTCGTGTCGCTACTTTGGCAGCTACGCTGCAATGTATACAGTGGCTCTAGCGCCAAGCTCCCCGTATGCATGGTCGAAATTTTGGTCCACGGAATGAGTAGTTTATTTTTTAGCTTCATTCTTCGTGAGCCGATCTAAATTCGCCGGTGACGGGTAGCTTTATAGAGACGCTTCTTGAATACCGAGCTTTTCTAATTCATACACCGACAAAACGAGCGCTCACCTTCGCACCACCACCACATGCGGCGCCGGTGCTTGGCGGGATTTAAAAATCATTTTTCTGTCTTTGATACGCAAGAACAACAATACCATTATAAGAGATCTGTGGCGATAAGCGTGATTGATAATTGGATTGCATGCGTAGCGCCAGATGACCTTAAATCGGGGAGGAACTCTTTCAGTACGATATGATGCTCCATAGCGATCTTGGTGCGACTGGTTCAGAACGACCCTTTCGAAGATTTGAATGGACCGAAATGGCGATCGCCATGGCCCTTGCGAGGTTTCGTAGTCTATGTTAGTAATGTAAAACCCTTAATGTTCGCGTGCTCTTTGTGGCGACTGAGACCTATAAGCCAGTCACCTTGCGAGGTTTCGTACTATATGTTAGTAAGTATCTGTTTGTTTCCGGCTATACTCCGTTTCACCTTACGTCCGGACGCAGCGGACGCTACGAGAGCCAATCCCGCTCCGTGAACGTAGCCCGTGATGCGCTTTCCGCGCGTCGCTGTGCCCCCTCCCCAAGGTCACGTGACACTCACATTGCCTTGGATTGGCTCCGATGGCTCGTAGCATCCGCTGCGCCCGGACGAAAGGTGAAATGGAGTATACACCAACTCATGTTTACAAACAAACCGGAGCGCCCCTAGCGGACACCACCGGCGCCGCGCATGCGCGATGGGGGTGTGGGCAAGAAGCTCGTCGTCGCCCATAAACAAACCATTGAAATGCGATGTTGTCGGCGTCTGTGTGAGTCCCCCTGCCCTTTTTCGCGTTCGAATTGTTGATTCTACGTCGTCCTGGCAATGTCTGACTACTTGAGCGGCGTCAGCGAAATTACCGGGGCTCGTTACACCGCAAAACATCGCGTGAATAACATGACATGCGGCGATTCATTCCGCGTGTACGCCGCAGAATGTACGCTAAAGCCTGATTCGCATGATGAGATTTCGCTCGCAATTTTCAGTTGCGACGTTGCTGGGGCTGCAAAAGCGTGAACCGTAGCTGAGATGGTCGACGTCGGTACTGAAAATCGCAAGCAGAATCGGACCAAGTGAATCAGGCATAACAAGTCGGTGATGGCCACTGGTAACAATGATCAACGTCTCCTTGTATCTATTGTTTACATCGAGCCTGCCTCCCACCCTTCAAACTTAAGTCTTTTGAGGCCTGCACCTACTTCTTATCGCAAGTACCGGGTGAACTATTGGCCTACGGGCCGGTGTCGTCTAAAAGAGCAGACGACAAGCAGAAACGTTTGAAAGAGCAGACGCCAGTTCGAACGATCAGGCAGCCGTTTGAACTTGAACTTGAAGACGCACTGAACGTAGTCCGCTGCTGGTGCTGGTCCGTACAACTTGACGGTTTCCCGGCGTTCATGTTGGAACAAAACAAACAAATGTGTTGACCACAAGTATCCGTGAATTCAACCCAAAGTGCTTCCCGCCCAAGCAATCGTGGTCCGACGGCGTCTGGTTTTCTCTTTTCACGGCACATATCCACGTTGTTGGACGAACCGAACACATGAAAACTGACCTTCAAACCTTTCTCGACTCTTTTGGTACAGTCCCAGTCGCGGCTTTTGACGAGAAGGCAGGTTTTTGTCTGGTTCCTTTCAAAACAACGCAGGAATACACGTCTCAAATGGGGCCTTCCGCCCACAGCCCCAGACCGGAAGTGCGACCGACGCGCCACCACCGCGCCGTGACGTAACAGAGATGAGTTCGTGTTACAGGGAAGGCGATGGCGCTAATTTCCTGGGATCCAGTGACTTTGCGTAAAGGTAAAGACGCGGAAAACCTTTCGTAAGTATATAATTGCAAGTTTTTGAATAGGAAGTTGTAACTTTTGGTGTTAGACGCAAGTTGAAGAAAACTATAAAAACATTTTTGTTTGCACTACAGGCGATTTATAGGTCACGTACAGTCGACATTTATGCACGCAATACATAGGCATCATACCCAAGCCCTTCAAAAGAGGTTCGCTAGGATGGTCATATGATACAGACTTGCACGTAAGCCGTTACAAGTAACGCAGTTACTTGTAATCCCTTACATTTATGAGGAATTTTGTAAGGAAATAATTGCATATTTTACAAAGTAATTGTAAAGTAATTGCCTTACTTATTTGAATAATGGAATGATTGGAGTCCCTTGCATTTTTGTTTTCAATCACGGGGAAAAAACGGGAATATAAAACACTAACAAAAAAAAGTTTATAATTTTTTTTTTTTTTTGTAAGAGTAAGTTTTACATTTTCAGCTGGCGTTCTTCAGATGCTGAAAATCTTTCTCCATGTCACCTAAAACCTCGAATCGAATATTTTTTTTTTTTTCGTGGCTTGGTTGTTTGCAAATTGTAACTTGTCAGCTTGCTCTCCCAAGACGAAGGAGGAAGCACACTGACACAAAGACCGGACTCTCGGTACAATCAATATTAGACAAACTCCCGAAATGTTGCCTTCCAACGAAAAAAAAAAAAAAAAAAACTGTCATAGTGCAGGCTCGCTGGCGTAGCGGATCTGTGCGCGCCTTTTTTTTCCGTCCCTTCCCTCCTCTTTTGCTCTCGAGACGCGGAGAGGGCACAAATGGTCGCCAACTGCGCGCCTTCCAAAAGCTCGAAACAATTAACAATGCCCTCTTCGGTTATAGTGAGTACGACAGTTTGCATAATGTCACAACAAGTAGGGACGCTCCTTTTTCCGCTCGACTGAAAAGGATGTGACATTAACTGGCATGCTGCTCAAAATATAATAGAACACTTATCATCTTTCGGAAATACGAATGCTTATTTGGTTTTGTGCTGCTTTTCCCTTATCATCTTTCGGAAATACGAATGCTTATTTGGTTTTGTGCTGCTTTTCCCCTAATCTTCTAAAAGCTTCAGGTTGCCTCCATCCCCGTCACCCTCCTCGCACGTCGTTTTTTCTTTCTTTTTTTTTTTCTTTTTCTTTTGCAATATCCGGACACGTCGTTGGTGATATATGGAAACTTTTAGCGACGGTGGTACTCCGGTGCGATAATCGAGCTCCCTAACTCCTGGATGATCGGCTTAGGTGATTGCAGACGTGGAAGTATGAGGTAAGACTCTTATTCCCGTGCTACATGCGTTTTGGATGGCATCATGAAACGGTAGGCACGGCGTACGTCTATATTCTATATTCTGTCTTTATCAATATATTACATATATTTTTTTTTTCTCAAGGTTCACCCGATGTTTTTGCTGGTTATTTATCCTACTAGCTCATCCTCTTATTCACCGGCCTCTCAACCAAGGCACGACATGTGTTCAGAGCTAACGGAAGATTGATATAAAAGCATATTCTGTAATTTAATTGTTATCTGTAAATACTCTGTCTTGCTATGTTCCTGTACCACCGTTTGACGATATTTGCCGGGTAAAATATATTTAAATCATATATCCACATACGTTGATTTTATTCGAGGCTAATTATCTGTATTACAACGAAGCTTTGCGCTTTCACCTGAGCTGTTCCATTTTTCTCAAGAAGCACGCAGTGCAGTGCGTCAGGGATTTGTGAGGGCCTCAATGGAAAGTGTGTTCAGTGGGGTGGCAGACATCTTCACTTAGAAACGAGGCAAGACGTCCGACCAGACTTTCGAGAGCCCTGTTGCCCAAGGTCACGAAAATGTGACTGGTGGCGACAATAAACCCTTCCATAGCACTAGAGTTTTTGTCTTACCCTGGGACAGTAAGGTAGAAAGTAACGCCGGGAAACTAGCGGATTGCTTTTTTTCGTAGCGGTCCCTTACTTTTATGGAAGGGTAATTGTAACTGTGATTAGTTACAATTTAGCCTTGTGTAATTGTAAATGTAATTCGTTACTTTTTTTTTTTTTTGTAACGTGCACACGTCTGATATGATACATTACAGATGGTTCTTAGGATTTTTTTTTTCTTTGAGACGAGAATTTTATTTAAATTGGTATTCTTCTAGACTTGATGGAAACAGTTTAACGAGAAAGAGATAACGAGGAATAAATGAGTAATATAACATTTTGTGGTAGGATATCATAGCGACGGTACATCGTGCCAACCACGCGTGACAGTTTTATCAAATATAATTTACATGTTCTTCCTATCTCATTCGACATGTTTAAATGACACCAAGTGTCTTGAAACTAGAAAGAACATCTTTTATTTTTGTGGAATTTAAGAGAATAGGACTGGTTTTATTATCACTCTTGTTTTTAGGGCGAAATGAAATTGCCTTTGTTTTGTTATCATTAATTTGCAAAGCATTAGAGCAACTCCATGTAACAAGGTCTTTTGAGAGTTCGATTTGCACTAATTACTAGTTCGAGACGGCAGTTGCCTGAAAAAAATAAAATAAAAATAAACTCGCATTATCAGCATAAATTATATATGTAATATTTTTGTTCAGATTTACAATGTCGTTGACATATAAGTTAAACAAAAATGATTCCGAAATTCGCCCCTGTGAAACTTCGGATAAGATTGGTTTTACATCAGAGCGAATTGTGTACGATGTGCAAGTGTCCACGAAAACAATACATTTCTAGTTTTCTTAATAATAGATTGTGGTTGATGTGATTGAATGCTTTACTAAAGTCTATAAAGATTCAGAGTATAATTTTTATCCTCGAAACTTCGCAAAATGTATTCTTTTATACACGAACTCAACTCTGACGTCACGGCGCGGTAATGGCGCGTCGGGCGCACTTCCGGTCTGGGGGTGGGGGCAGAAGTCCCCATGGCAGACCTGTATTCCTGCATTGTTTTGAACGGAACCAGACAAAAAGCTGCCTTCTCGTCCAAACGCCGCGACTGGGGCCGTACCAAAAGAGTCGAGAAAGATTTGAAGGTCAGTTTTCACGTGCTCGATTTGTCCGAGAATCTGGATATGTGCCGTGAAAAGTGAAAAACAGACGCCGTCGGACAACGATTGCTTGGGCGGGAACCACTTTGGGTTGAATTCACGGATACTTGTGGTCATCAGATTTATTTGTTTTGTTCCAACATGAACGCCAGAAAACCGCCAAGTTGTGCGGACCACCTGCGGACTACGTCCAGTGCGTCTTCAAGTTCAAACGGCCGCCTGATCGTTCGAACTGTCGTCTGCTCTTTCAAACGTTTCTGCTTGTCGTCTGCTCTCTTAGACGACGCCGGCCCATAGACTAAATGTTGGCCCGGTACTTGCGATAAGAAGTAAGTGCAGGCCTCAAAAGACTAAAGTTTGAAGGTTGGTAAGCAGGCTCGATGTAAGCAGTAGATACAAGGAGCTGTTGATCATTGTTACCAGTGACCATCACCGATTTGTTATGCCTAATTCACTTGGTCCGATTCTGCTTGCGATTTTCAGTACCGACGTCGACCATCTCAGCTAGGGTTCAAGCTTTTGCAACCAAAGCGACGTCGCGATTGAAAATTTGCGAGCGAAATCTCATCTTGCGAACCAGGCTTTAGCGTACATACTGCGGCGTCCACGCGGAATGAATCGCCACATGTCACATTATTCACAAGAAGTTTTGCGGTGTAACGAGCCTCTTTAATTTCGCTGACGCCGCTCAAGTAGTCAGACATCGCCAGGAAGACGTAGAATCAACAAGTCGAACGCGAAAAAGGGCAGGGAGACTCACACCGACGCCGATAACATCGCATTTCAATGGTTTGTTTATGGGCGATGGCGAGTTTCTTGTGGCGTCCGCTAGGGGCGCTGCGGTTTGTTTGTAAGCCGCAGCGCCCCTAGCGGACTTTACTCCAAAGGGCTCAGCCGTATTCATCCATCCATCCATCCATCCAAGCATGAGTTGGTGTATAGCGATAACATTATTAAGCTACTACTCAAGATTTTCAGCTATGTATATTCTGGGCTCCTAATGCGTAGTAGGTATGCGCAGTGGATCTTTTTAGCTCACTGTGCTTGCAGTTGCACCCCATTGTGCCGCGCGTATGCGGAGCGGCAGCACTCCTTCACATTCGCACCCTCTTCGAAGGACCTGACGACCTTGACGTCGTCCTCGGCGTCGTCCTAGAGGTCGTCCTAGACGTCGACTTTGACGTCATCCTAGAGGTCTTCCTCGAGGTCGTCCTAGACGTTATCTAGAGGTCGTCTTTGAGGTCATCCTATAGCTCGTCCTTGAGATCACCCTGCAGGTCGTCCCAGAGGTTTTGCTGATGTCGTCCTTGACGTTGTCTTTGACGTCGTCCTCTAGGACGTTAAGAACGACGTCTAGGAAGACTTCTAGGGTGATCTCAAGGACGACAAAGATTTAGCCTCGTCCTAGAGGACGGTGCTAAATTTAGCGGATACATCAACGTCACGACCTGTGCACCAATTCAGTTTCCCCGTGAAATTTGGCGTTGTACATCCATAAATGCTATGGCATTCATAGATAAACTCCCCTGTGGTTTCTACAAATTCGCCTCGACCATCAATTTGCTGCTGTGTAATTTTTTGTTCTAAAAGTGCTAGTTCTGTAGATTGACATTTACGAAAACCAAACTGTGATGGAGTGATTATATAATTTTTATATAAAACTTTTTTATCAGGCGCGAATGTAGAATTTTTTAAGTCATTTCGAGAATACCGATAAAATTGAAATGGACCTGTAATTCCCCATATTGTTCTTATACCCCTTTTTGTACAAAGCGCATGCCCTTTCGATCTGCATTTTTTAGGAAATACCCCTTGACGTATTAAAGTCATACGTCAAGCAGGTAGATATGATATCTATTACATATTTTATAGGACCTATTTGCATGTCGTCAGAGACAGCTTGAACTATTTTTAGCAACAAAAATGTTTGAATCCTTTCGTAACTGTAGCTGGTTGAAGAAAGATCGAGCTTGCATTTCGACTTTCTATGTACTTACACGCAAGCGTTTTCACCAGGCATATGCCTAAGTTTACAAAATGATAATTAAAAGCGTTTGCTAGTAGTCGTTCTGTTAGTTCTATGTCATTCAGATAATTTGTTTTCAATTCGTTTGGTACAATTTGAACGATTTGGAACATTGTTAAGCTTTTCCCACGTGACGTCCATTTGCATTGCAGAAGACAAAGTAATTGCTAAAGTATCTTGTTCTACCAGACTTTAGTTCCTTTGAAAGTCTATTTCGGTATAAGCCCCGCGAGTCCCTGGTCGCTGCCACTCGTTGTCTCGTTCATCCTGGAAGCTCCCAAGACGGCTAAAAGCATTTTTTTCCTTTTTTTTATGACAAAACAGCAGGGCGCATGTTGCCCAATTCATTGTTCGTTAAATGAGTATACGTTTCAAAGGAAAGCAAGGTATAATTTGAACGTTTTAAGGTTTTTAGGCTCTTTTGTTCCTACGAATCATTTGTATACAGCATTTTTTTTCTATTAATCTTTATTAGAAGTTTAGGAGTTATCCAAGGTTTACGGTTTATTTTTGACAACCTAACAGTTTCATAAGAAAATTTCGTTATATATGTGCTGCAATTTACATAGAAAAAGATTATATGCTACGTCAACGTCCAGTTCATCATAGATTTTACTCCAGTCGAACTCAGAAAGTTTCAGTCTAAATTCATGGACGCTATTTTTTGTAATATTCTGATAGGATCCGCGAGAACGGCTCCTCGTAGTTTTGCGTATTTCTAATCGTATACATATAAATACACATGGTCGCGTATATCCATTCTTACTATCCCCTAGGAAGACCACACGTCAAATATTACGACGCAGTTCTGTCTAAATGTTTCTTAAACGGTCCGGCAAACTTTGCAACTCGCCAAGTTGCCGAAATCGGCTGACTCGAGCGGGCGAATTCAGGCGCAACCAACAACGCAGTCAAGGCTACGGCATGGGCGGAGCCAACATTGAGCTAAACGTCATCTTCATGGCCCCCTTTTGCTTGGTTTTTACCTCTCCGATGGAGCGTAGCGCATGACGTGAGCAACGTTGCCTCTCTGCGTTCAGCGGTGTCCACGTGATTGGCGTACGCGCCTGCGCAGCGCTTCTTGGGAGCAGACCGGCCGCCCGCCGTGGTCCCGCCGTTACTGCCGTCTTTCGCGTCACAACCACTGTCGTCGTCTCACCGTTTGTGATTATTGTCTCTCGGAGTTTCGTCCACACTATGAACGCCACGTGCGCAGACTTATGCCGCAGTTGTGCAGACGTCGTCGAATGCCGTAGACACCAAAACGTGGCGAAGAGTGCGGTACAGAGCAGACGACACTCGCGCCTGCCACACGCCCGCCCCCATCCCGCCCGTCGTTGGGCCGAGGATCACGTGACATCTAGTATCACGTGATGGCCATGTACTTGGCGGCCCGAGGCCACTGTTGCCGGACGGAGCCGAAGTTTCGGTTTCGATTTCCGCTCGCGTTTAAAATTAGATTTAAAAATATATATCCCATTTTTCGCGAAGCAAACGACGTAGTGTCTTTTACTAGGGCTTTTTGATTCGAAATCACTCATTATCCCGAAATTTTCGGAATTGAGCGGAGTTGCCCTTTAAAAATCACTTTCCAAAATAACAGCATATATGTTCTCTGTTGCAAACCTGAAATACGTTTCTAAGAAGGCAAAAAACGATGTCAAACCTCAATCCGACTGCCAATAGATTGCCGAGATAAGATTCGTATTAACGAATAAAGATACACGCCCATTTGTTCGGTTCAAATAGTGTCCATTATGCGTCGGCAGACTAAACACGTCGATTTCATCTGAACACAATGTTTCCGTAATCATAATGACATCGAATAAAACATTAAATTCGTCAAAGAGTAAAACCAAGTTCAACAGTTTTATTTCGGGCAGATCGTGCATTGAAATTAAAGCATTTGAACGATCTACAATACTCGTTTCCAAGGTATGGTTTTAGTTGGGAGGCAGTAAAAAAACAAGTTTTGTTCTGTCTTAAGTAATTACAAAGACAAACATTAAGCAAGAAACGCACTTTACCTAGAATGTTGGAGGACCATGCATCTCGCACCTGACAAGAGGGGCTCAGTCTCCGTCTCTCCGCCTAAAAAATTGGCCGTTACGGTGACATGCATATTTGTAGCTATTTTCCTTCGCCCCTTCCTTTGTTGCTGCGAGCAATGCACGGTTTGTCTAGTCTATGTTCTGAAGAATATAGCAGTCCTCATCGGTGCGACTAAGTTTCTTCCTATTGTCTAGCCAGAGGTCGCGGGTGGCCTGCCTTGCAAAGCGAACGATAATGCCCGGGCTTTTATCAGCACGAGCTGACAGCCTACGCTAAGTTGCAACTTCACTTTCTGCAAGTGCTCGCACATCTAGTTTTACTGACACTTGATTTAACTCTTCAGGTAGGTTTTCGTGCTCGGAAATTGGCAGACCGTGCACCATCTGTTGTGCATTAAGCTGTCTTTCGCGGTTTTCGATATTTGTGACCCTTTTATTCTAACTCTTTATGTCGTCATCGCGTTGACGCATGTGTTTGAGAACTTCGTTATATTTTGCCGACATCATGCTTACGTAGTGTTCGATAGCCGAGAAGTTTCCTTTAACCCCGATAAAAGACTCGAGCTTTTCGTTGCTCTCGTCTGACTTGGGTTTCAGCTCTTGTTTGCTCTGGCTACTCCTCAACCTAGCGGTTCTACATGTCCGGCAATGCCATGCATTCTGCCAAGCTTCACCTTTTTCTTTAAATGTTTATTCTGAAATACCGGGACAAGTTCCCAGGTGATAGACGTACGTGCATTCCGTAAATTGCATGGCATTATCTTCGTCGTATGGCGCATCACAACAAACACAGCAGTTAGCTATTAGCCGCGAGATGTTTCGGTGGCGCCCTCGTTCGGTTACCTTTCGTGACGTCATTACCTTGTGAACAACAAGCTCGATATTGTTTGTAATGAGCATTCTGGAAGCCTGAAATTATAGCGGTCTCAAAGCAACACTGCCAACACCGTCGAAATTGAAGTTCTTACATTCCTCTTATTTCCGACGATGAGACATCCTTTGCTGACGTCATAGTCAGCATTCGGCCAATTGGGGTGGGCCGACCACAGCGACACTTTCGATCGCTCACGTCGGCCATAGCAGAAAACAAGTCTATAGGTTGTTTTCATATGACGTCAATCCGCCATTTTGTTGTTTATTTTTTCAAACAAATTTACTAATATTAAGGATTACATCGCAACCTGGTGAGGAGATGTCAGCGTGGTATGACTTGTAATATTCTGTGCTCTACGCATGTAAGGGCCGGGTCATGTAAATCCTTGAAATGCTTGCCTTCTGCACACGCTAAACAGCTAAAAAAAAAAAATGGCGGGCAAAATTACGTTAGTGAAAACTCCCTATATAACCACAGAATAACTGAGCAACAAACTTCAACAGAATTACAACGTGGCAACAGCAGCAGCGCAAAGATAACTCAACCAGATGCTGAGTACGATACTAAACAAAAATTGCCTTCCAACGTGGAATGTTTTTCAGCGGAGATAGCCTTCTGTTCCCGTCGCTGCTGCTGCTGCTGCAAATCTGTCGGTGTCGTTGGCACGCAGTCCCTTTTAACGCGATAGCGTTTAGGAGCTTGTGTCGCAGGAAATCCGGCGTCGGCGGGATCGAGAAATCCCATAATGCAACGCGCGCTGCCAGGTGCGACGTCACGCGTGGGTGTGACGTTACATCCGCCAAATTTTCTGTCAAATATAGCGGAAAAGTTTCCCGCCATATTTAGCCAAAAGTTTCCCGCAAAATATAGCGGAAAGTTTTCTCGCCAAATTTAGCGGGTCGATAGAGTCATGACGTCACAGCCACGTGTGACGTCACGCGTCACGTGACGTCATTTGACGTCACGTGACACGTGACTCTACGGCTTGCACAGCTTGGGAACGAGCGCTGGTTTTATCTTCGGCTCGCTGGTGGCATGTAGCCGCTTGTGGTATCAGAGGCAAGCTGCAGGAGCTTGAGCGTTGTTTGTCCTCGCTGCAGCACGTGGCCTTGATAGATGAGACAGCGGCCTGGAATGATATTTAGCGTCGCTGCATGCCGCTGCCAATGTATGCCAATTGAGGAATGGACAAATTGGAGGAACCTAGGCGCACCGGAAATCTTGCGATAGATGTGCAATCCTGTTCGCTTACACACTGGATATTTGCCGCAAGCCACCGGCCGATTCAAATGGTACAGCTGTATCTATCCTTCTCCTCACCCCCCCCCCCCCCTCCCTTTTTAGATGCAAAAGCCGACACACAAGGTACCCTCAAGCCATACATTAACGACCGTTTTATAAACATGCGCGTTTGTCCGTACGTTCACTGCACATGCGTACGAACATCAAGCATGAGTTAACGCATAAACGAATGCTAATTTCCGCCTGGAGCGTGACAGAAATGAGTAGGGCGCATCGAACGATACGCGCCTTTTGTCGCGCGCCTTATCGACTTGCCTCGCACAACAGAGCTTGAACGCCCTCCTCTGGCCGAAGTATTTGCACTGTCATCCCCGTTCGCATGTCGGCGAAGCTAGGCCGGCAGGCTGCGCTACGCGGCGTCGAAAACAGAAAAGTTAATCCTCGCTGATCTTCTCGTCGCAGTCCGGGAGTTTTGCGCTTGCTCGTGTAAAGGAAACTGGCGGAGAAACGTACCTGCGTGTCATGCGTCATTCCGTGGTATTTGTGTTCTCCAGGCAGGCCGACAGGATGGCCGGGTGCGGCGACTGCCTTCCGGCGTCCGTGAACAGGAGTCTACTGCCGCTCAAACTCCACTTTTTCCTCTACCTCGCAGGTATTGTGGCATTTCTTTGTTGTTTCGGAACGTTATTTAGTAGGGGTTGTGCGAACAGTGGATCAAATCGAGTACGGATAGAAACTGAGGGAGATAGGAGATGATAGCGCTCCGGGATGGCAGAGTACCGAGATCTGGTTGGAATGACTTGTGGGTAGAGGCAAAGGCTAGCCGCCTTTGTTTCTACTCTGTTCGAACCCGTTCGAACGCCGGCGTTCGGCTTTCGTGTTCGCGTAGAGACGAAGGCAGCTAGATTAGCGTCTACCCACAAATCATTCCAACCGGAGCTCGGTGTCTGCCGTGCCCGCGCGCCTCTCGTCTCCCCCTCTCCCTCCGTTTCCACCCGTATAGTGCTGCGTCATTCGTAGACTTCACAGTGATAGGGAGACCCACACGACACTCAAGCTTTCTTTGCAGCGTTGAAGCTAGGGACGACGCTGCGCCGTTTATTCGCTTCGGAAGCAGCATTCGCACACCCTTAGTTTTTGTTTTACACATCCCTCGAAGAGGGCGATTGTCGTAGGGTCCGAATGGTTTGGTGCTGCGTTATTTTTGGTTAAATCTGAATATCCACGCTGTAGGTTATCAGTAAGTTCAGGAAGGCTTGACAAAGTAATCGTCTGGAGTCACCTGCGAGTTAGTGCACATCGTTACCTACCAGACTGCGAAAGCAACCCAAATAAGATTGTCCCAAAAAGAAAGTAGGTCGCTAGGCAGTAGGGAGTTTCAGTAGATCGTTCCGATGGCTCCGATAACGATGCCCCATACTCCGCGGAACGCCTTTGCATATACGTCGTGTCGTGATCGGGTATCGCTATCGGAGCTATCGGAACGCTAAAGAAGGAAAACGCCGATCCGAGGGGTCGCGCCAGCAGCCGCATGGGGGTTGGTCCGTATATCTCGGGCAAGAAAGAAAGAAGTGGTCCATATAGATTCAACTTGCGTACAGTAGGAGCGTAAGGAAGATTTGCAATGGACCGATTCTGTGACTCCGCCTGTGTCTAGCGGCGTCTGGCGGCTTTCTAGAAGCAGCGTCTCAGCTAAGACAGGGTGAAAGAAAGCACTGCCAAAGCTAGCGCACGAGCGGAGTGGCGTCTCAAGTCAAGTCTCAAGCGCTCGCGCGCCCCCAGTCTTGGCAGGCTTTCTTTCACCCAGTCTCAGCTAAGACGTTGTTTCTGGCAAGCCGGCCCTGCATTCGCGCGGTTGCGAGACAGAAAGACACTCGCGACGGTGTTTGCCTCGCCTCAGTCAACAACGTCTTTCCATTTTAACGCGCACCTTCATTTCTTCCTCTTTCGTAAGTTGAGAAGTATTGCTCGAGTGTCTTTCAGCGAAGACAATTTGCTGTCCAAAAACGTATATATATAAAAAAAAAAAAACAGGTGTATTACTATTTATTATGCTCACAGCCGGATGGGTTAGAACATGAAAAGCAAACGTCACTGCCTGCTGCGACGCGATTCTGCGCCGAGTTTACGGCCGGCCGGAACTGGCCCAGGTAGTAGTATGTGCTGTTCGGTCGATAGCAAACCCAGAACAGCGGCGGCATCTGCTGTGTTTCTGTTTTACCGTTCGGGTAGAGATGGCTTATCATGATTGTGTATCATTCGGGTGGCCTTCGCCGTGTGTTATATCTAGTGTCAGCGGTAACGCGTTACAAGTAACCGCGTTACCGGTAACGCGTTACCTTACTTTTCGGTACCGCGTACTCGTTACGTTTTCGAAACAGTAACGGATAACTTTCTTACATTACTTATTTCGAGGAACGGGTAATGTAGTTACGTTACTCGTTACATATTCTTCTCAAAACTGAAAAAAAAAAATAAAAAAAAATGTTACTTCACATTTTTTTTTAGTTCCTAGGCGGCGGCAAGTTATGTGAATTTTTGATTTTTAGGCGTTTTCTTTGCGTTTTTTTTTTCTCGTGAATATTTAGATGAAACTGTAAAGAAAAGACAAGGTAATTATGTTCATTTTCTACATGGACATACTGTTTCTTGAAATATGGCGCTTATGCATACCTCTAACGTCAAAACAGTAAAACGTGTGAATTCGTAATTAAAAAAAAAGTAACGCAAAAGGAACGGCCGTTACGTTTTGTCGGTAACGGTAACGCGTTCCTTTTATTTTGACATAGCGTGTGTTGGTAATGCGTTCCTTTAATTTGCAAGTAACGAGTAACGTATTTCGAACTTTTTTTTCGGTAACGCCTACAACACCGGTTCTATCTCGGTATCTTCATTTTCCGTAGAAATACGGAAGCTCCCGATGGCTGCCGGTTTCCCCGTTTGGCGTGTTTAAGATGAATGCCATAATCTAGAGAACGCGCGCGTGCACAGACACGCTCGCGCTCACGCACATACGTGCATACAAAAACGTGCGCGCTAGAATGCGGGATTCAAGAAAGATTATATATGCTTGGTCTCACCCTTAGCATGGACTAATTGGGAAAGCTGTGCAAGCGCGAGCGGCTAGCTTTGACAGCCTTGACTGGAGCACTCGCTGCACGAGCGCTTGTGCAGCCAAGTCCATGCTAAGGTGAGACGAAGTATAATCTCCGCTTCACCTTACGGTAAACCGCAGTGGACGCTGCGAAGCCACCCTAGCCAGTCCAGCTTTGGGAACGTAACACGTAACTACGCGCCTTGCCCGTCGCTCAGCGTGCCCCTCCTGATGGTCACGTGACACTCATTCGGCACTGGATTGGCTTCGATGGGTCGTTGCGTCCTGTGCGGTGAGAGAGAGAGAGAGAGATTGGATTGGCAAACTTCCCACTCGTAATATACGTTTCCTAATCGGCTCCTCGATAAAACACTTGAGACGCGCATTACCGCATTTCTTTCTCGCTGAAAAGAATACTTATATCGCTGAGTTTGCCAACAGAGAAACCGCGCGCAGTCTGGAGACTAAGCTCTTCTTTGCTGCCTATTATTTAGATAACTTACGAGAGCGTCTAATATGTTTCTTGTTTTTTTCTTGTTACTTCGCGCATTAGTGTCACGGCATCATTTTAAAATGGAAGAATATGTCACTTTAGGTAGTCGACGCAGAGTAATTGGGACACTTTTGCATTAAATGTGTGAGAGTTTGAGGTTATTGATATTGCCCTAGTGACGAGAGACGTCGAAGAAAAAGTACCCAAAAGGTGTGTTTGGGCTAGTCGGTTGATGGGCATCTTGGTTATCCAAAGATGCTCAGCAACGGGGTAGAAACCAAAGATAAAATGTATCCTTAATCTCTTCCTTTTAATCCTTCATTTTTGTTTTTGCGCGCTTGTGCATTTATTTTTGCTCGTAATTCGACCGCACTGACGGAGTTTCGACAGTGGGAAGGTGTAGTCCTCCTTAAAATGAAATCGGGCGTCTCCGGGACTCGATCGTAGATGGGTGATTTGGTGGGTGAAGTGTACGTGGCCGCAATTATGGCGGAACTTTTGCGTGGACATCTGGCCCCGTAACAGTGTTAGCTGTAACGCGTTACAAGTAACGGGGTGGCATGTAACGCGTAACTTTTTTTTAGCTTAGTAGCGTGCCTGTTGCATTTTTCGAAACAGTAACGGATAGCGTACTTACGTTACTTATTTCGGGTGACGTGGTTACGTTGCATTGTTACATCTTTCCAAAACTTCAAAGAAATTAACTTCAATTTTTTTTCGTGTTTCTGTTTCTACTCGTGAGTATTCAGCTGGAAACACAGAAAAGATAAGGGAATTACGTGAGGTTTCTGCATGGACATGATGTTTCTTGAGATATTGCGCTTATGCATACCTGTGACGTCAAAACAGTACAACTTCTTAAAATTCTTTTAGAAGAAATGAAAAAAAAAATGCAGAAGTCGCGTGCGTTACTTTTTATCGGTAGCGGTATACGCGTTAATTTTATTTTGAGGTGACAGGTCGCTAACGCGTTTCTTTGATTTGCAAGTCACATGCTTCTATGGTTTTACGTATTGTTAGGTCGTACAATAACTATCCTCAGACTACCGAGCTGGAAACTTCGAACTCTTTTTGCGGAGAAAGACACGTACGAAGCAAAATTTGTCCGATTCGAGCATTTGCTGTATGCCAGCTCAAAGCATGATAGTAAAAAAAAGGGACGAGGGGCTCCTGGTAGAGTCAGTCCTGAGTACGTCCAGAACATAGTTAACGTCTTCACTTCTGATGTATTGTGCCTTCTAATTTACCTTTCTGGCCTTGAGGGCATTGAGCTCAAACCTTAAAGGGTAACTGCAAAGAAAAAAAAGTTTTTTTTTTAACAGCCTAATTGGGATAACAAGCATGTCAAAAAACAATTTTTCCTCGAAAAAAAAATTTTCACAGCAATATTTATTGCGTCAGACCGATTTTAGTTTGCGGCTATTTCGTCTGTTTTAAATTGCACGCCACGAAGTTGGGATTTCGTGACGTCTCAATCGCAATCGGCTGCTATACTTCTCATTGGCTAAGAGTTTGATTGACAGCTTAGATTTTGGTTGTTGAACCTTTGTTATATGTTGCAATTTCCTTTTGAGCGGCATATTTTTACGTTTAAAGAATAACCCATGTGAGGAAAGTTACTATTCTTTACAAAAGGTTTACAAAACGGGCACTTCCGTTTGGATTCATACCATAACAAACAAAAGCTTCGCCATTCTTTCATGGCCGCCGAAGTCTCAGCTCCCGCCTGCCTCGCCTACCTCGACTGATCGTCTCGCCGAAGTGATCAGTGTTTCGTGCTGACCCAGGTGCTTGAGTGAGACTTCTTGAAGTGAAGTAGTGTGTGTTTAGCAGCTGTCGCAGGTGTTAGTGATAGGAAGCGACGCGGGGTTTTGGCTTTCATAGCGCGGTTCTTTCGTTTTCCTCTTTGCTTGCTTAGCGTGCTTTTTTTTTTTTTTGCTTGCTTGCTTGCGCGTGCAAATGCCGACTTTTCAGAGATGTCAGATGAGTGATCCCGACAGCGAGCCTTCCAGCAGCCATGTCGCCCCGAAAGGAATGCTATTTGGCTGGAGGCAGTGAAGCGTTCCAGAGCCGTATATGTAGAGAGTTTGGCCATTCGTTGGGAAGTATAGGAGACAAATAAGGAGGCGCCATTGGCCGAAAGCGGGCTGGGCGTGTTTCAGGGCGTCTTCAGAAATTCGAATGTGACCAACCAGAAGCCGGAAATAATACCCTGGCGGTGGTCGCGAGAAACAAACCTGATAACTGCATTGGAGTAACTCTTGATGACTGAAAATATAGTACACGTGATGTTTCAATCACGCACATCCAAAATGATGGTGGAAGAGTGCGACTAGCGGAACGATTGAAATAATACTTACGCCAAGCGCCGAGGGCCGGGAATCTGCCGTTCGAGCGGTCACACTCTGTCCGAGGTAAACAGAGTTGAGCGGCGCATTCGTTTCTTACATCTTTCTGCATGATCATAATCAAAACAACACGTGTACCCTATTTTCAACCACAAAGAGTTACTACGCTTCACTCTTACGTGCTTATTAAAACCATTTACAAACATAGGCCTTTGATCAGAACTGTTTCTCGCTACCACCGCTAGGGGATTCTTTTCGGCTTCTGGTTGGTCAAGAGAGCATGCCAGCCCCCTTTCCGAGTCTGCCGCACGCCCCGGCTCTGCCCGCACCTCCCATTGACTAAACTCTTTACATATACGGCTCTGAAGCGTTCGCGTAGTGACAAACGTGTCCAGTTACGTTCTCGTCATAGACCCATCCCAAAACTACTCCCTCTTCAGGCAGATCTGAAAACCCTGCACAGTGACGTGCGCAAAAGACACCATTAATGTGGCAAGGCTATTACTTGTATAATACTGTTCTTAAGTGAACTATATATAAGCGATCGGTTTTCTATTTTTATGGTGTCTTTTGCACACGCAGCTGTGCAGTATTTCAAACTCTGCCAGAAAAGGGCGTAATTTCGGGATGGGTCTATATCGCTCCGGAGGCCGTCGAGATTCGCAATGGGTGCATCGAACGTCCGCGACTAGACACACAAAATAAAAAAAAAAAGCACTGTGTTCACTACGTAAAAAAATGGTCTCAGTTCATGCATCTGTGGGCAGGTACGAAATCTTGCCCAAATTTATTCACACCGCACGATGAGCGCAACACGTCGCTGTGCAAACGCAGTCCAACAACACGAAGCATAAAAACGGCAGATTTAGGACAATTCGGAGTTCATTGTTCAATTAAAACGACGTAATTTTGTAGAAAACGCCCGCAGCTTTTTACTCACGGTATGCGTCGGGAATCTTCTACATTTTGAAACGGAACGAAGGAAGATTTACTTTTAAAAAGGCTCGCTGCGTCCTCCCGGACCAGTTTGACTGGATCAGCTGACGACGACGAGATTGAACCCGTTAAACATCAACACCACAATAACCAATTTGCGCTCCGTGTTAGCGTGGGTGTCTACTTCGAAGCACCGCACCACGCACACCACGAACGTTTCAGTTCTTTGTCGCATCGCCGTGTTGCACCAAACAGAACGAGATCGCCGAAGTCAACGCAGCGCTGTCGTGACCTTGGCTTGTGGTTGCGCACTCGTGGACCCTGTGACTCCCTTCGCTTTCAAAGCCCACACGACGATTACGAATGATACTTTCCGTCTTCCGCGAACATCACAGGGGCACGTCTCCGGTCACGTCTTCGCTATGAGCTCGCAGACCGCGCAGCCAGCGCAGCTTCTGGTTTAACGTGCGTTGTTGCCAGATCTTACCGGAAGTCGAGACGCTGCGTCAGGAGAGTGAGGGGCGGGGCGTACTTCTCCTCCGCGGGGGTCGAAAGCAGGGGCGGATTTAGAGGGGGGGTCCGGATGTCCTGACCCCCCTCTTGATTTCTGCATGTGTAAAATTTAGGGCGTGAAACGAGGGAGAGGGGGAGGGGGTTCCTAAACAAATGGTACGCTGACCAACACCTGACCCCCCCCCCCCTCCCCCCCCCCCCCCCCCCGCTCAGGAAATTCCTGCATCCGCCCCTGGTCGAAAGAGCGGGAGTTTCAAATGTGGAGAGGTTCTGACTCCGACTAAATTACGTCCTGTGGCGTAAATATTGCTAAAAAAATATTTTTTTCGCGGAACATTTGTTTTGTGACGCGCTTGTCCCAATTAGGCTGTTTAAAAAAAACTTTTTTTTCTTTGCAGTTACCCTTTAAAGTAAGCTGAGGAAACTTGTAAGTGTATACATAGCCGGACACGAAGAGGGGGAAACGGACAAACGTATCTGTTCGAAGGCCCATGCAAGAACATACACATGACTGTCTTGTCGTACGTTTTTCCTTTTGTTCTTGCAATTTAGTCTATATTGAGGAGGCGCTGAGGACGTGTTTTGTCGTTCTATCTAATAGAGATGCGAGGAGATCATAGATGAGTTTTGTCTGAAGTCTCGGTCAAGAGCCGTAGCCATGGTTGTCTCGCCTCTTTTTTCCAATGCGATCTACAAACGTGTTTCACTTGACGTTACCTGTATGCAGGAGAACCTGAAAACTGAAGCTGCGCTTACTTCTAATGTCGTTCTTTCTTGCTCTCTGCAGCCCAAGCATGCGTCTACGCCTACCTGGCAGTGATTGGGCGCCAAAACGGAATCAGCGCAGCCAACATAGCCGTCATCTTCGGCTTCACGCCCCTGGCCGCCGTCCTCTTCAAGCCCGTGTGCGGCTACATCATCGACCGGACGCAGAACGCCACTGGGGTCATACTCGCCCTGCAGTTTTTCCTCATCGTGTCCCACGCCGTGGTCTTCTTCAGCCCCGCCCTCGTCGTCCAGATGTCGGCCTCCAGGGGGCTCTTGAACTGTCCCGACGGGACGTTCGTGCTCCAAGACCGACGTGTACTCGACTCGTGTCTGGCGTCTTTTCCGACCGCGAGTGCTCCCTTACAGTGCAACTTGACGTTTCCGACGGACCACACGACCAGTGTCGACGTGAACGCGGTGTCGGGCACGCGCGTCACTTTTCAGAACGCTACAGGGGTGTGTCAGGCACTCGACGTGGTTTCCAAAGTCGCCAAGGGCGACCAGGGCTACAACTGCACGCTTAGCTGTCCCTGTGACGCCGATAACGCGGCGCAAGGGAGCTTCTGGTTCTATACCGTGTCCGTTGTGATTGCGTGGACGCTCACGGCCACGCTCTTCACGGTCACGGACGCGGCAGTGTGCGAAGTGCTGGCCGAGAACGTGAACGCTTTCGGAAGGCAGCGACTCTGGGGAACGATCAGCTGGGGCGTCACCAGTCCGCTGGTCGGCTTTTTCATCGACCAAGCAAGCACGGTCGGCCACACGGACTACACACCGGGCTTCTACGTGTTCGCCGCGTTCATACTGCTGGACATGGCTCTGATCGCCTACATGCCGCGTCTGCGGACGGCCGACTTGTCCGTCAACTTCTTCCGGGACATTACGAAGCTCTTCTGCAGCGTCGAGGTGGTGACGTTCACCTTCTGGACCTTCATCGTCGGTGCCCTGATAGGTGTCATCTGGTCTTTCGGCACCTGGTTCCTGGAGGACCTGGGCGCCTCCAAGCTCCTCATTGGCCTCACGGCCACGGTCATGAGTCTGTGCATCGAGTTGCCGCTGTTTTTTGTGTCCAGGAACATTCTGGAGCGCATCGGCTACTTCTTCTCGTACTCCATCACGTTCGTGTGTTTCGCCATCAAGTTCATCGGCTATTCCTTTGTGCGGAACGCGTGGTACGTGCTCATCATCGATATCGCGGGCGGAGCCATTTTCCCGCTGGCTTACTCCGGCAATGACGGTGTTTGCCAAGAGCGTTGCCACGCCGGGAACGTCGGCGTCCATGCTGTGCATCTTGGGCGCCTCTTTCGAAGGACTCGGTAAGTGCATTCTTTCGTGCTTCCAGAGACAAGGAACAAAATACTATTACAGGCTTCGCTCGGATAGTAGCGAAATGCCTTTATCATTACTGAATTTTCAAAGGAATTTCCACGTTACTTCAAACTAATTGTTGTGTTGCCTTACTTCGTTTTGATCCTTGTTGTTTTTTATGAATTAACTACCCCAATTAACCACTTTGCTAACGGTAACGCGTTTCTCTCCCTGTTATAAATACATATTTTGTGCAAAATTATGTTTAAGAGGATTTCATTAATTCTCAGTCTTCCGACGCATACACGCGTGAGAAAAATATGCTTATAGATTGACACATTTTGTATCCCTTGTTTAATGGACCCTTCACTCTCTGCGGGTAAGACGGATCACCCTCCTTGCTTATTATACGCCTCTCACTGCTGTCGGCATGTCAAGAATAATATCTCATTTGAAAGCGACAGGGAGCTTTGGCCGAACTGACACAAGGTCTGGAATGCAGCTACCCACAGGACAGTCGCTTATACTGAATTCACTGTGATAGGCGACCTTTTCTGAAGGGTGACGGTGTCTTATACTTTGTATTCTTTCTTCGTGTCTTTGCTAGCTTCCATCGACCTTGCACAGTAGTCCGCGTTCTTACCCGTGTCTCAAATGTCTCAATGGCGGTTTATATGCTCAGCGTTTGCAAATACATTTTAGGCTGCGTATATCTACTATGTATGTATCGAAACCGTACGCAAACATTATGTCTGTACTCTACTCGGACCTTTTTTAAATGGCATACCTAGTATATACTCTCTCGCTACGAACCCCCTTCCTTCACCGACCGGTACTTAGTTGTCGTTCACACATGTTGATGTGCCTCGCGTTCCGGCGGTTTTACCTCGCCTTTGCGGTTTTGGAAGTACTGCGCACTCGTGCGTTCTTCTTTCTTTTTCTTCCCCCTTGGTTCCTGAGGCAGTTCTTGAGGGCAGACGCGACTTGGAAAGAGTGAAGTCCGTGTGCAGAAAACAAAACAAAATGCGTCACTCTGTGTTTTTATTTTGTTCTCAAACGTCGTGCTCAAAGGCATGCCAAAACATGAAAACGCATGCGTATGCGTATGTGATGAGTCAAGAGTCCACATACGCACGCGTATGTGTTGAGTTGGAAGACCAAAAAAGCATCCGAATGATGACTGTTTCTTCTTGGCTCAGCACATCTATTTGAAGACTATAGCGCCCTCTTCACTCAGGAGCTGTGCCTATAAAGTGACGGCGACACGCGTTCTTGTCGACTATACTCTGGGAATTGTGTTGAGCTTGCAGTTCCTTGAAGCGGCTTTGTTTCCGTTACCAGGGGTCGCGGCGGGCAACCTGCTGGGAGGCATGAGCTTCGACCAGATCGGCGGACGCCTGACCTTCCGCTACCTGGGCTACGCGTCGGTGGCCTGCAGCGTCTGCTGCACGGCCACTTACCTGGCCATCCGGGGACGCAACGCGGGGCGTCACGGTGAGCCGTCGACGATATTTCGAATGTACTACCGCGTACGATGTTAGTTGCAACAATTGTTCATTCACGTTTATTTCTTTGTTTTTTTTCTTACATTTTTGTTTTTGAAGTTTTCGCAATGATGGAATTTGCCGCCATGTGCGGCAAATTGTGCTAAGAAAGTGCGTTACAGCTTGCGCGAAAATGCTCTTCTTGTTAAGAATTGCGCCGCACTAGCGTCGAGACGGGCTTAAAAAAACAATGAAAAGCAGAAAAAAATTAACTGTAACTGGGACACGCGTGTCAAAAAAATTAATTTTACGCGAAAAAAAAAATTAGAGCAATATTGATGGCGCGAGGTTTATTTTAGTTGCGTCTGAATTATGCGCGCAAAGTCCAGGACGTCACGGAATCGTCACACTCTTTCAACCTCAACGAGATGGCCACAGCTTCGCATTGCCACAGCTTCTCTCCTCCACGCGCCCGGAATGCCGAGAGAGAAAACAACTGGAAAGGAGGTGACTACGTCTCGCGCCGTCAATGTTGGTGGAAAAAAAATTTTTTTTTTGGCGTAAAATTAATTTTTTGACGCGTGTGTCCCAACCAAAATCTTTTTAAAAAATCTTTTAGTGATTTTTTAAACAAAGCAAAAAAAAATATTTTTTTCGTTATTGGTTGTTCCTAATATTTAGAGAAGTTGAAGGAAAGGAAGATAGTGCAAATGTGTATTTTACAGCGTCTCTATTCAGCGGATAGTTTGTTTCATCTTAGGCGAGAGCACAATCGAAGGCTGGAACACATAAAGCTACGAACACTTACTAAAATCACAAGTCACGGGACATTCGCCGCGCTTACTTGGTTTATCCCATGAAAGGAAGCGTATAGAAAGATGGCGGATATTCAAGATGTCGCCTTTTTGATGCTGTTTGATTGGTCCCATTAGCGTCGGCTGTGCTTTGACTTAAGGCACGAAGAGTTTGCTCAGCAACCGCGCGCTGGCCTCTTCATGGTCTGAAAGTCCAGACGATGTCCGCAATGTCAGGAGCTCCAAAATCACGAGAAAAGTTTGCGAAAATAGTGGGATGGCAGCTACTGTAATAAGACGGAACCAGGGTCTTTTGCTCCGGATGAGATCACTCGATTATCGTGTCTGCTACATCCCTCTATGCCGTGACTATCGCGTACCATGCCACTTGCGCCGCTCGCGTTAACTTTCACCGCTTCACATCAGTACGCGTATGTTCAGCTTCACAACCTTTGCACCGGAGTGCTAGGAGCAGCGGCTCACAAAGGGGAGCACCTGGGTTAGCGCGATTGCCTCGGAAATTATATCCAGCACTATTACGGGTCAACCTTCTTTGGTCTTGACTGTATGTTGACTTCTGATATTCGAATGCTGTGCCGAGAAAGCGGAAAAAACGCGGGTCTATATTTGAATAAACACTGTAATCAAGGTTGTTCCCGTGTAGCAGTCGGATCGAAAGAGCAGCGAACTTTGACTCGACTCTGGCTCCAACGCCGCTAACACGCAGTCTCACTTTGAAAGCGCAACTGTAGGCTTTCATAATATTTGTGGGTGGTTGATTTTGCAGCGTGTATGATGTTAGGATCTCGAGTTTGCTAAGTTAAGGAAACTTGGGGACAAATTTTTAATCGACGTTTTAGCGTATATGTTAGTTTTTGCCAGCAGTTTACAGAAATATTACTCACAGAATACATTAACTACTGAGTGTAAAAGGGAAAGGGAGAGGGAGGCTTTACCTCAACTAAATTGTTGCGCTATGCTTTATTAAAAAAAATAATGAATAGCCATTATAAGTGGGGCTTGTCCTGACCTGAGCCTTATCTCTGAAAGGAAGGCTGCTTGTTCCTTTTGTGTCCTATCTATTCATATAACGAAAGATAATAAGTAATATGCTTAAGCATCAAAAAGGAACCCTCAATCATTATCCGATATGAACTCATTTAGCGATGCAACCACTTTTTCGTTCTCAAGTGAAGTGCTAACAGATACATCTGTGAGCGGATCACTTGAGAACGAAAAAGTGATTGCAGAGAACACCCGCTTCAAAGGCGGTAGTGGCTGCCCCAAACCAATACTTTGCCCGCTACAGAAGGTCGAATGCCGCTTCCATCGCGGCTTTCGCCCAAGCAGTTTGGGCGGAACGCGAAACTTGGCTCCCATTCTTTAAATTCCACGACAAATCCAGAGGTATAATAGAAGCTTATGGGGATTGCAGACTCAGAAACAAAGTCCGATTAGGCGATGCAGTTCGTGTGATGCGCGGAGGTACAAGAATGGAGGAGTGTTGCGACAGCCCGGATTCACGTGATAGGCTTTGAAAAGCTGCGCGTTTGATAATAAAGCAGTGGCATCGCTGTTGTTGATTTGCGCGTAGGAGCCGTTATTAATGTCGTAACGGGGCGATTTTAAGCCGCGATCACACAGCTAATACATCGTACAAGAGACAGTTTGTTGACACGGTCTCAGGCGCGTTTCTTCCTTGTATACGACGGCCCATTGGTCGTTCAAAAACTGTGTGCGGACACCTTCGAAGCAAGCACATGTGCGAAGTGAACAAGCTTCGAACAAGCTTGCGCCGTGTCCGTAGATAATAGGGAGCTTCAGGGAACCGTTTTTGGCACATCCGGTACGCACTGCGCATGTGCTACCGCAGAAGACTCGCACATGCGCATGCAGTTCGTACCGGAGGGCCCATCGTACCGTATCGGATGGGCAACAAACGGTTCCCTAAAACTCTCTAATTTTGTCACCGTGTCTGCAGACCGTGGCTTTTGTATGGCGTACGAGCAGTGTGACCATACTCCTTTGGGAAACCATCTTGCACAAACTCCGTGGAGTTTAAAAATTGATGATTTAGGCGGTTGTATAAAAGGTTCCCTTGTGCGTCGCGCTGTGAGCCGAGTTTTGTGCAATGCCATCACGTGGATGCTCGCATCCTACCGCTGAGTACGCTATCGACGTCGAACTTGAGCTGTACTTTTAACCGAGGCCCCGTATCACCTTCCGTAGGTTCAGAAACTCCGGTGCTCAAGACTCCTGCCGAGACGTCGGGGAACGGGAATTTCAACGAAGCATCGAGAATCAACTGGAACGAGCATAGCCGCCTCTAGTGCACCGCTACTTTGCGGAATCCCGAAGACATACGCGTGACAATCGCTGTGCATCCTGTTCGTCCATTCATCATCGTGCATAGTTGGTTGTGGCCAACCGTAGTCCAAAAAGCCGTGTCAGTGAAATAGTCTATTGAGCGTTTGCTCTAAGACAACCCTGTCTGAAGGTGCTTCGCTGGCGACACGCATCGAATACAGGGTACTCTTATACGTCTATACTTCGGGCGCAACAAAAGGGTTGACTCCCCCCCCCCTCAGATTATCTAAACTTCAAACTTACGATTTCGGTTCGGTTCTCGGTTCTGCGATATCTCAGCACTTGATGATACTGTTCACGCTTAGATTTTAACGTCTCAGTGTTACCGGTACTTTTTTTTTTTTCTTTACTGTGCTGAAAGCATTTGTGAAATCAACTTCGGTCATGCTAAAAATTTCCAACCTAATTAAGACTCTTTGCAGTCATTTGGAGTGAAAGTTTGTGACCTAAGATCTCTATCGAGTTGTTACATACCACAATGTGTTTGCAGGCTTCACAGATTGGAACTTGAGTATTGTTGTACTTAGAATCATGTGACTCGTAGCAGATTTCCCGCAAGCAGTCAACGGTTCCTGCGGGCTTAGCCGACAAACTCATTCATGTCCCACATATTTTTGTCCTGTTATGAGAAACTAGTTCGACCTAAGTTATGAGTGTTCTCGATGGAGGTGAATTCGAGATGTGTTTGCGTCCTTGTCAACCTTTTTTACTTATTATTTGAGTGGACAAATCTCACCTTTCTTGTTATGCTCGTTGTCGATATTTTTTCTTCAATGTACTAAAGCCTAGTTCCAACTGGGAATACTCTCTATGCGTTCTCAGTGAATTGTGTTTTTTAACAGTGTTGAATGAACACATTCCTTGATAGTTTATTTGCGGCGCCTATGGGTGAAATTGTTTTCTTCTAATGTATGGAAGCAGCTATAAGTTATACTGTCGAGATTATTGTGGCCAGGGCCGAAGTTATCACTATATCGAAATTTGTCTAGCAAATAACTTTCAATTTTTTTTTTATTTTTTTTTTGCCGTTGTTACAAGATGACGTTTTACTTTACTTCGTTTTAAATAGTTATCGGATTTTTTTTAGATATTTAATATAGTTCAATTTAAGAAATTGTATATTTGGTTCTACCATGTCAATAAAACTATTCAGGTATTCCTCGTGGTTTTTTCGTGAATTAGAAAAAAAAAAAAAAAGTTCATGCAACCCAGAAGGCGTTTCTTTGTTGTCTTAAGCCATTGAAAACGAAGGTATGTACTTCTTTGTTATAATCAAAACTGCATTCTAAGAACTCCACATTATTAAAAATTAAAGAAAATGAAGTTCGGAATGTAGATGTAAAGTTTTCGAGCGATGAGCCCGATGGGTGGATGGACGTACGTTGCCTGGAACGCGTCTCCGTTCCTCGATTTCCGCCCGGTGACGTCATATAGAAGTGTCACGCTGTCGCCGGTTGCGATCCTGGCGGTGTCCCAGCAGCGGTGGTGTACGTGTGGCAGACGCCTGTTCTGCTGCTGGTCGCTCTCCAGTGTGACAGTCCACGGAAGCTTCAGCAGCCACGAGTTGGGACGCTGCGACGACAGCGACACCTCGCGTTCGCTCGTGTTCTTCGCCAGCATCTCTACGACCAACCGCCAGGATCGCTACATCCGACAGCGTGACACTCCGGCTTCTGTGACGTCATTGGTTGCCACTTCGGGACCTTGATGTGTGGGCAGCATTGGACGCTAAACACACCATTCGGAGACGCGCTCCAGCACGTTGGATAACATCGGCGGTCGGCCATATTTTGAACATAGCTTCCAGCGCAGGGCGTGCGCCCGGACGCGCGTCTACGTCTATCGCTGACAAAGTACTGTGTCCAAAGCCTGCCTGGAGTTCATGTCCATAACAGGCCTCGAATAATGGGAGGATCAGCTTTTAGACAGCGCGTACCTTTAAGAGAAGCTAAAGTAAGTCTATATGCTCCGGTTGCAAAACAGAGTAACGCAACGGTCTCAAATATTTTACTCTCAGTATTGCAAGAGACGCGACGGGCAAAGCGAAACCTCTGCCCCACCCCAAACTCGGCGCTCCTCAAGGCGGCTTCCCCGCAAGCGCGAAAGTCATATTTGGTGCATATATTCCCTTCTCCACCAACAAGGAGTTGGCGGCGAAAGGAAAAGGACGGCGATACTTTGGGGGCGAGAAAAGTCAATAGACCTGTTGCAAAACGCGCTGTGCCGTTCGCGGTGCCGAAAGGGATGCCGGGAACTGTAGGTACAGAACCGGTTGTCGCAGACGGCGGACGCGACGGAGGAAACTCGGGCGAACCAGCGAGGGCAGGCGAGTAACTGCACTACTCCCTCTGCCACGGGGACAAGAAGGATCGTGCAGGACTTCGCTCTAGGCCTTTTGGGATTTTTGCGAAACTCTATTGATGACACAATAAAGGAAGGGTCAGCACTTTGCCGTTTCATACCAGTCTTGCTGCTCAGTATTCGATTCGACATTCAACTTAATGGCCACCGTTCGGCATGATTCGAATCCAATTTGAGCTGAAATTTCGATATTGGCACGCCTCTAACTTTATTACTTGCATCTTGAAGTACGTAAACATTGCCGTGTTGATGTTAATGTAATAGAGCAGGTAGGTGGAAGCAGCCCTTTTTAAGCTCTACATGATCCCAAGCAAGCCAACCGAATCTGTAAACATACACATGTATATTATGTTTCACGCAGTGTTGGACAACATACTCGATAAAAGTATTTAAGTTACTAGATACCTGCTTCATAAGGTATTTAAAATACTAAAGTTACTTTCACTGTAAAGTATTTTGAGTAGAGTACATATACTTAGAAATGTAATTCAATTACTTTTGAAGATACTTCCGCTTTGCGTAATTTGTATCGACGTCAGTGACAACGACAATTATACAGTTGCACAAATCTGATTTACCAGAATGTTTTATTAGCACGTAACAACACAACGGCAAAAAAAAAAACAAAAAAAAAACCCATAAGGCTATTTTATGCAGTACAACTATAAGGATCAGGATATTTTCACGAATGACAAATGATGAGGCGGCGAATAACTGAAGAAACTAAACGTTTAATGGGGCGAACTTGTGCCCAAAACAAAATATAGAAAGGCTAGCGTCGCAGGCGTCGATGTCGGCGAAACAGCAGGGTCGAGCGCTGGGACGAGACTGACTCCGGACCGCCACGCGGAGCATCTTTTCTACCCGCGTGGGTTTCTGGAACACGCGGTGTAGAACGTTCGGCGCGTAGAACATTCGTAACTGGGTCACACGACAAGGTTCTTGAACTTACGAGAATGTCAAGTTGAGAGAATAAACAAAAGAGGAGTCCGCTCCCTGGAATCGAACCCGGAGGCTCCGCGCGAAAGCCAAGCGCGGTTACCGCACTTGGGATTCGGATATGAGTGAATGGATAAGAAAGAGAAGCCATATAATAGCCAAAGCACTGGTCGCACCTTCTTCAAGTAGGTTTCGCTAGCAACAGGATTTGGTTGCTCGAAAGAATGTTCACGTTTGCTCGTGCCACGCCCACGCCACTTCAAAATGTATTTGAAATACGAGTACAAGATACTCAGAAATGTAATTAAAATAGAGTATCAAATACTCTCGATCACAAGTATTTGCAAGATACCTAAAAAAAGTGTTTGAAATACAGTGTCTTGAGTAGAGTATTTGAGATAGGCACAAGTCTGGTCTCACGAAAGATGGACAAATTCGATATCGCGAAAACTGCGCATCGTACCAAAAGAAGGCTTCTGTTGTAGGCCAGGGACCTATTTAGGAAAATTATTAAAGTTTGGGATAATTAACTTGTGAATTATTTTCGCGTAATCATCGAAAATTGAAGTGCGATAGAAGGCTGGCGCTGCATTTTACAGCTTTCTGAAAAACAGCGCAACTTCGACGGGTTTATAAGTTTCGGTTTGTAATGGGAGCGCTTCTCGGCCCCGACGGCACCACGCCCCGTGGAGAAATAGTGCAACCAGCCTCTGTTGCGTTGCGCGAGGATAGCGCAGCAAAGGTTGGCTGCACTATTTCTCCACGGGGCGCGGTACCGTCGGTTCCGAGAAGCGCTCCGATCGCAAACCGAAACTTAGAAACCCGTTGAAGTTGTACGGTTCTCCATAGCGAGTTCGTTTCACGGCACTCGTGTCCACGCGTGCCCACTCGCAGTGTGGAGCGGGTTCGTTTCGGCCGGCACTCCACGAGTGGTTGCACTCTCCGAGTTCGTTTCAACGTGGCACCCCACGCGTGCATGCACTCGCTGCACCGAGAAAATCGAGCGTGCGCCAGAATGCAATCCCGTCATGCCTCGCTCCGGCGAGAAGTCGGAGCAGACGACGAGGGTTCGTCTGCTACGATGTGTCGTTCGTACAGCGGAACCGAAAGGAAAAAAATGTTTATTTTCTGATAGAAATCGTGTCCCGCGGGCAACGGAATCAAACGCGAGCTTGAATTGTGAGCGTCTGCTATTTCATGAAGGAAGCAATTGACAACCCATGCTTTATTTGCAAGTTTTTAGTCGTCTGTTTCCATACAGACGCTGAAATATACCGGTGTGTAAAGAAATGCTCAGAACAAACGCATCAGCGGCCCCCGATATCTTTATCATCATCCGTGTGTGGGTGAAAAATGGATAATTTGTCGACAAAACTATCCCAGCAGAAACCTGTGACTGAGCACCCGAGAGAGCTAAGCATAGTGACTTTACCCGAGGCTTGGGCAACATCATCATGTTTAACATTTACATGCGTCGGCTATCTTGCCCCGTCGTATTTTGTTTGAGAAAGCTCTCGTTCTCGACGCCCTCACCAAGGCTAAAATCTGATCTACCTGTAACGACAATCAAAAGCGTATGTCCCTCCAAACGTTTTGCTGGATATTCCCACAGACTAGTTTTAAGCCGTACCCTTTCAGTGGTTCACGCATAATACCATGCTGAAACGGATCAAGCTTCTGCACGGAGAGCATCATCTGTTTTCTCCAGTATAAACGGTTTTAAGAATTGAAAGATTGCAACCAGCTGCTTTGTAGTCAGCTGGTTGCGGAAATTTACGCCGTCTGTAAATATCTCTACGACAGCCGAGTTGCTTGAAGTCATCGCATATATAAACTACAGGTTGCAGCAACTAACGTTTATATATAAACGTTGGCAGTTGGCAGCGAATGCACTTTCGCATTCCCACCCATCAATTCGAAGAGAAAGGCGCTAGTTTCGGTCTGAAGTCGGTACTCTTTCTACAACATAGATGGCGAAAGCATCAGCCTTCTGCACTGGGTGCATTTTGCAAGTTTGTCTGAGGCCAGTTCTGCGTGCGACACTCCGCGAGTGCGATGCATTCTGGGAGAGAACTCGAACGGTGCCAGTGCGTGTGAAACGAACTCGCTATCCGAAAGCTGTAAAATGCAGCGCGTGCCTTCTTGTCACACTCCAATTCTTTTATTTAGTGTTTTTCGATGATGCTCAGCAAGTTTCAAAATAAAACCATGCCCTTAAACTCAATATTCAGAAAAATGAATTACGCGAAAATAATTAACAACTTAACTATCCCGAACTTTAATAATTTTCCTAAATAGGCCCCTGGCCTAAAACCAAAACGACACAAACCTTTTTTTTTTTTTTTTTTTTTGCCGCGATGCTTAGTTTTCGCAATTTCGAATTTGCCCACCTTTCGTGAAACACCCTGTATATACTACATATATCGCATTCTCATGCTTAACTCAAACAACCATACAGGCTGTAATTGTCTTTGGTAATTGAGTATTTATCGGTTTAATCATCTGGAATCGCACTCATCCACAAAAGGTACAAATAAAGGCTGTTTTTTCCCCTTCATACGAATAGACGCAGAAACATCTCTAGATATGACACCGATAGCCAGAAACCCAACTCAACTTGCCTAGCAAGTCTTTGAGTCTTTAGTCGTGCAATTAACGCCGTGAACGCGCGCGCCCTAAACCGTTGGTCCGGGGTCCCGGGACGGAAGCGACAATCGCAAAGAAAGACAAACCCTGCCATATAAACGAGTGCTGCTGATAACAGGCCTAAGATTGCTTCCCCACTTCAGTCGCCTGACCGAGTCGCTGCCAGTACCGAAGACGTCCTCGCCAATCCAGCAGGCTGGAGGTAAGTTCAGAGCGCCAGGCCGGCGTCGTTTCTTGCTCACTAATGATGCATGCTACTTCGCGACATTTCTACAATTGTAGAAATGCCGGAACTCTGTTGGATCAGCCCATACTGCCGCACGCTGTACCTTCGACCGATTTAAGAATAAGCCCCACCTGACGGTATAACGATGTAAACTAACGCAGAGCGCAGGAAAAGTCTCGCAACGCAGCTGTCCTGCGCCTTAGCCCGAGTTATAACCTCGTACGCGGTTCCTGGTTTCAAGCAGCGCTCATGGTGATGCACGCAACGTTTCTCATGCAACGCACGCAATAGACTCAGAAATACAGTGCCATCTAGTGACTCAAATATCAGTCCTAATCTTTGTACGCTAATGGCGGTCAACATCTAGTAACTATTCATGGAAGGCAGACGTATGAAAGGTGTTCTACGCTGTATCGTTCTTTCTTTTCTATTTGTTTTTCAGTTTTAATGGTGTCAAGGAACTATCACTCGGTACCAGGCGCTTATTTGAGTGAACCTTTCGATAATATTCAGCACGTATTGTTGTCATGAGCTGTCTGCAGGGCGTGCCGAAGCCGAACATATCCCTCAAATATGCGTAGCGCAGTGAAGCTTAAAAATCTGCAGCGGATTAACGTCTAAAATGTTCAGGCTCCACAACAGTGCCCGTTTTCAAATTCTTCCTCTGTCCGCTATCAAAAAGGCAGCCGTTAGCATGTACGGATAATATACACTTAGCTGACGATAGTTACAGAGGTAGCCAGACAGAATTTCGGCAAGGGTCTATTTGCTCGTGCTTTTCCTATCGTTGCTTTTCTGTGGCCATTCTTTATGCTCCTTTTCTTGTACTGGCGGCATTTCTCTTTGAACGTGCTTACGATGGATCTCTGTTGTGTACGAGGTGACCGGCGCATCGGCACGAGCAGTGAGCGCGCACCAGCCACGAGCAGAGCGTTCGGACACTGCCATCTTGGAGACATTCCAGTGAACCCGCTGCCGCACAGGCTCCGTTTTGGATCTATTAAATGTAGTATGCAACAACTGGCGACGAGTAAGACAACGGACCTTCTACCTCAGTAGTCATGACTACTCACGGCTCCATGGAGGAGTTCTCCGGCAAGGGCTGGTCGTCATGAGCAGAGTGGCTACAATATTACTTCGAAGCCAACAGCATCGGGGACGATGCCAGGAAACGTGCTGTTTTGCTGACGCTGTGTGGCCCGACCACGTTCGAAACAGTGAAAGCACTGGCAGCATCGAAAACGCCAAGTGAGTTTTCTTTTGGCGAAATCGTCGCCATGCTTCAAGCCCATTTCGATCCGCGCCCCTCGGAACTCTTCAGCCGGTGCAGATTTCAACGCAGAGATCAGCTACCGGAAGAGACTGTCACCGCATACGTCGCAGCCCTCAAAAAGCTTGCGGCGGACTGCAATTTTGGAACGGTTCAGCCTGTCGCGACCACCACCGCTGCGACTGTCACGTCCAGCGGCTCCGGTTCGGATGGATCAGTTGGAACGTCCAGCGGTTCCGGTTCGGATGGAGCAGTTGGAACCTTTGGCAGCGGTTCAACACCACCTATAGTCAACATGACTATGCTGCCAATGGACATTATGCTCCGAGACCGTTTTGTCTGCGGACTTCGAGACGACCATCTGCAGCAGCGTCTTTTCGCCGAAAGGGACCTGACGTTTTCTAAGGCTTTCGACATAGCCGTGCGAGCGGAAAACGCCAAGGACCATCAGCGTCAAATCAAAGAAGACTTCAAAGAAGTGAACAAAGCAGAAACGTCTCGTCTGCCACATCGACGGCGTGAAGAGACCCCAGTGACAACTGTAACGTCTTGTTACCGCTGCGAGGAGCCACACAGTCCAAACTCATGTAAATTTAAGAGTTCGACATGCAGATACTGCAAGAAGGTGGGACATATAGTAAAAGCCTGCTTGAAGAAAAAAAAAAGTCTGCTGGCAGCAGCACGGTTCACGATGTCAATCCAAATCAAACGAGCGATTCGACTGCTCATGAACCAAGTCATGCAAGCTCACTTCATGACCTCAACTCCCTGAACAATCGACGGCAGTCGACAGACAAACTCATGGTGAAACTACAAGTTGAAGATGTTCCTTTTCGTTTCGAGGTGGACTCGGGGGCAGCGTTTTCACTTATCAGTGAAGAAACGTTTCGATCGGCGTGGCTTACACAACCTCCCCAGTTCACGCAAGAGGACATTGCCCTGCGCACCTGGTCAGGTGAAAATCTAGAATCGCTCGGCACAATCCAGGTTACGGTGCAGTTCAAGAGCTTCAGAGCGCAGTTACCACTCCTTGTGATGAAGCGTCCCGGCTGCAATATACTCGGACGGAACTGGTTTGAACCTCTTGGTATTGGATTAAGCGGCGTTCATCAGATCGGGCTCGACAGGCTTGCTGTATGTCATCGGCAAACACACTCCACTCTTTGATGGTGACCTGACCAGTTCAAAGGCCCTGCAGTCAGTCTGGAGCTTGAAGAGAATGCTGCGCCAAAGTTCCTGAGAGCACGAACCGTGCCATTTGCGCTGAAACCAGCAGTTGAAACCGAGTTGCAGTGTGTCACGAACCAGGGCATCCTGGAGCAGACACAACATTCGGAGTGGCCCACACCCGTCGTTTTAGTACGAAAAAAAGACGGTGGAATATGACTTTGCGGAGACTACCGCAGCACCGTCAACGCTGTCACGCGCAAGGCGGCGTATCCTTTACCTACCGTTGTAGAGGTGCTGGCGAAGCTCCGTGGAGGAAAGGTATTTTCAACGTTGGATCTTGCGGAAGCCTATCAGCAGCTGAAGGTAGCTGAGAGAACAGATGATATACTCACGATAAATACTATCAAAGGGCTCTATCGGGTTAAGCGCCTACCCTTTGGAGTGTCAGCAGCACCAGCCATTTTTTAGCGGTGCATTGAAACAACGTTGGCGGGACCACCTGGAGTCAGTGCCTACCTAGACTATATCATCGTCACGGGTGCCACACCGACACGCGCAACGTCTAGACGCCGTCCTGACACGGCTCCAAGAGGTTGGCCTACGTGTTCAGAAGACCAAGTGTCGTTTTGGCGTTGCAGAGGTGACCTACTTGGGGCACAGAATCAACGCAGCAGGGGTTCATGCCACAGACGACAAGCTAAAGGCAATCAAGGATTTGCCAGAGCCAACCTCCAAGGCCACTCTGCAGTCATTACTTGGAATGCTGGCTTTCTACGATCGGTTCATGGAGAACAGGGCAACAGTGGCTTGTGTCCTATACAAGCTGCTAGAGAAAAACGTACCATGGAGATGGGAGGAAGAGCACGCCGATGCCTTTAAAAGACTGAAGGAGCTTTTGCTACGCGAGACTACTCTTGTCCACTACGATGAATCGAAGCTGCTTCTTTTTGTCATGCGACGCTTCGCCATATGGCATTGGAGCTGTGCTCGCCCAAGTGGACCCAAACGGCGCAGAAGCTCCCATCGCGTTCGCGTCGAGAACGCTAGGTGAAGCTGAGAGTAACTACTCCCAGTTGGACCGAGAAGGCCTGGCAGTGGTATTTGGAGCGGTCCACTTCCACCAATACATCGCTGGACGCAACGTGGTCATCGCCACTGACCACCAACCGTTACTTGGGATCCTCGGTTCCCAGAAACCGGTACCCCAGGTTCTGTCTCCCAGAATGCGGCGCTGGTGTGTCAAGCTTTCAGCTTACGACTACCAGTTGGTCTACAGACCAGGAAAAAAGCACCAAAACGCGGATACGTTAAGCCGCTTACCTTTGCCTGAGAGCGAGGACGAACCATGTCCTCCAGGAGACGCTCTCATGATTGAGACAGCGATGGATACACCGCTAACAGCCGAGCGGATCGCAGAAATGACACAAGCCGATCCAATACTGTCACGTCTCTTTCAAGCTGTGCAGCAAGGAAATCTCCAGCAACTAAAGGAGGCAACGTTCCGGCCCTTTTTGAAGAAGCACGCCGAGCTGTCGACACAGCGAGGATGTTTGATCTGGGGATCAAGGGTGGTTATACCAGAGGCTGCACGTGCTGACGCAATGAAGCTGCTGCACGCAGGACACAAAGGAATTGTAGCCATGAAGATGACAGCCCGTAGTCACCTGTGGTGGCCAGCCATCGACAAGGAAATTGAGAAGGCGGTAAAAAGTTGCGCTGCGTGTCAGGAGTCCTGACCGGTTCCCAACAAGGCTCCCCTTCCAACGTGGGATCATCCATCCAAGCCCTGGGACACAATTCATCTGGACTTCGCGGGTCCCTTGGAAGGGAAGATGTTCCTATAGGGAGTATTCACTGGACGCCATATTTGTGGGTGCTGTTTAGAGCGCATGCTCCGAACGAGCTCACATCAATAGGCTGCTAAGACCGCCACTCTTGATGGTGCGGAATGCACGTTCTAAAAGAACTGTGGAAGCTCGCCATCAGCACGCGCTCAGCATTCGCGCACACAGCTATGGCCGCCAGTGAATACTCCCTATAGGAAGTATTCACTGGACGCCATATTTGTGGGTGCTGTTTAGAGCGCATGCTCAGAACGAGCTCACATCAATAGGCTGCTAAGACCGGCACTTTTGATGGTGCGGAATGCACGTTGCAAAAGAACCCTGGAATCTCGCCATCAGCACGCGCTCAGCCTTCGCGCACACAGCTATGGCCGCCAGTGAATACTCCCTATAGTAGGTTACAAGTCAAGAAGGTAGCGGCAAATGCCCCTCAAAGGGAATCATATATCCCTCCGCCACCTCCGCATCCAATAGCGTCCCATCGTTTCCTTGACGTTGCGGCCAACGCGCGAGGAGGGTCGTTCCTTTCTGTACATATTTGCTTTATCTCTCGACTTTGACTTAGCATTGTGGAAGCCACGAGAGGGAGGTTAAGTCTTCCCCCTTCCGATGGAAACAAAGACGACTTTCGGGGATTAGCTTCCCCCTCCGATTGATACAAAGGCTGCTTTCAGGGGCTCGGTTCCTTCTCCGATGAATACAAAGGTCGCTTTCTTAAAAAGTGGGGGTCGGAAAAAAGTTGGCACCACTCTGTGGCCATTATCTATCCATTGAAGCGGAACAAGGAGCGTTTCCAGTGAACTCTTCTTTCGATTGCGGAGGGATTTGAAACCGGCGCACCACGGCTTGTGGGAGGAGCTTCTCCTACCTTCTTAAAGGGACCATGAAACGATTCTGAAATCGAATTTCATCCAGCGGACGCCGTAAAAGGTGTGAAAAGAAACACAAAAAAAAAATAGGAAGCCAAAAAAAATTCTTTGCTGTAGAATGTTTAAAAGAAAACTGCACTCTTTTGCGCCTTCTTTCCTTCGAAAGCTCTCTGACTTTTCACTGCTATGCATCCGCGGAACTGCAGCCCGTCAGCCGAATCCACGTCGCCTATTGGGTAAGCGCCTACCTCACCAGCACCGCGATCATAAACAATAAATAGCCGGCAAATGTTTCCTAGAAGTTTTGTTAAATAATATTCAGATCCACATTTTGTAGCATAATTAGAGATGTGTGGCGAAAATTGCAAAATTTGATAATGCTGAGAGCCAAGCGCCATTTAGCGTGTGGTAAACGAAGCTGAGAGCCAGCTCCGGGGGAACTCCATGGGACGAATATGTTGCGAATAACCGACGAATTTTGCCCGGCGGCTTTTGCTCTGCGCGTGGAATCAGCACAGTGCCTGCTACGTCGCGCGCAAAGCGAGCGTGCCGTCGGGCGGCGTTCGCCAGTTATTCGTCACATTATTCGTTCCATGGAGTTCAGCCTTTACGCACTTTTTACGATCAAATCAGCATGGCCGACAGCGTCGCTTGGTCGCGACGTCCAACGAACGTTTATGTTTCTACGTGTGCTTCACGCGCGTCCCGACTTCAAGCAGCAAGAAAAAAGTACTTGAAACAGACCACGACGAACAAGAACGCTGGATCCACGAACACCCGAGAAAAGCTACGACGGTCACGAATCCGCCGACTCCGACCAAGCGAGCTGCGCAGAATATAGGCCTAGCAGGCACTCCGACTCGGCGCAGCGTTGCTTCGACGGTACTTGGCCAAGACAGTCTGCCCACGACCGGCTGGCGTGCTGAATGGAATATGCCCGCGCGACCCTTGTGGACCCTTCCCGTATTATAGTTTGATCGCTGACCTCAAGTTTAGATTAACAGGTGAGGTCAATCTCTTCCCCTTGTCATCTCCTTGTTTTCCGAGGCAGTGTTGACGAACACTGTCGTCGAAAAGGAACTCCCGTCGATTCTATCTTCTTGTTTTGTGTGATATAGAGCTCGAATAAACGCCGTATGGATTACCTTCGTAACATGGTATGTACACTTTGTTATTAGTATGCCATTTTTATTCTGACACGACTGCACGTCACTGTCGAGCTAAAAAAGTTCGTGGGAGCTACGTGCGATGCCGGGCCAACCTTCCTTTGCCGAGTGCGCAATCGTAAAAGATCGGTCCCGAAGCGCTCACCAACAGCGCGAATACAGCACTTCCATCACACGCGCGCGTCCGCTCAGAGTGTGAACAGGTATTTACGTGGCTCTTGCTGACACTGCCGTAGTTCAACCGTATCTTTTTTAGCGTCGGCTCGCTCCTGCATCTCCGAGGCCATGAAAAACGCCGCGGCGATTTCTTTCCATCTACGTCGCTTTGCAAACGACTGACACGGGCCGCCTTTTACCAACAATGACAGCTGGGTTGACTTCTGGAGTCTTCACCGGAAGACTCGCCGCACTTCCCAACAGGCATACCGGCGTATGAGACTAGTCCCATGCTGTCGCTGTAGCGCAACATATCTCATTGAATTTCGCACAGCTGCGATGTGTTCATGGCTATCGCGGCGATGAGAGGCGTCGATTCAGAAAATACGTTGGTGACATCAGCGCAGTAAAACCTACCGGCGCACCCCTAACTCGCCGCCGCTAACGCTCCCACTCTCCTACTGCCTAGAGAACTTCCGGTTCCTGTCCCAGCGTACGTCACGACCGTCAAAATTACGGCGCAACTTGTTTTGCGGTCAGTTGGAGAAAAAGAAAAAGTCGATATTTCATTTTTTTTGTGTGTAGAAATTAATGAACCGAGACGAAAATGGATGCCTGTTTGGCATTCAGTGAACGTTCAAGGTTTAATGTAAAAGTTATCTGGCAAAAGTAAAAAGGTCATTTCATGGTCCCTTTAACTTGTAACCGACTATAGTCGTCGTAGACGCCTTTACAAAGTGGCTGGAAGTGCGCTATATGACAACGGCCACGACCGCAGGAGTTATCAGAGAGCTAACGGCTCTGTTTGCGACTTTCGGACTACCTCGAAAGATCGTGTCCGACAACGGGACAGTTTTTGTTTCAAAGGAAATGATGGATTTTTATCATTACAATGGAATACATGCAGTGACGAGCGCACCATATCATCCTGCGACGAATGGCCAAGCCGAGCGGATGGTGTATGAACTCAAGCAAGGGCTAGCAAAGGACAAGAAGGGACTTTTGTCGTTGCGAATAGTGAGGCTACTCTACAAACAACACACAGCAGTTTCTAACTCGACCAGGAAGACACCCGTTTTTATGATGTTTGGACGAGAACTCGCTACAAACATCAGCCGACTGCTGCCCTCTCCAGAGAGTGAAAAGAAACAAATGGATGAAAAGTTGCCTGCATCCAGAATTTTCAAGGAGGGACAACATGTAATTGTCCTTAATTTCAGAGGGACTCCCAAGTGGATACACGGCAGGTTGATAAAAAAACTGGCCGTCGCTCTTGGCTTGTTGAAACAGCTGGGGGAAATATCCGGCGACACCTAAACCACATAAGAAGGTGCTCGTGTCCGTTGACTCTGCCTGCAACCTGGTCGATTGGTGGTCACGACTGCACACCGGTTCGTCCTACAGAACAGAGCATACCGCCTCAAGCAGCCACACCGAATGGAAATTCCGGCAATGTGGCTGTAGCACCTAGCAATGCCTACCCGCCGAGAACCAGACGTCCACCCGAGCGTTATGGCGACTGGGTCTAAAGGCCGGTTCAGACACTTGCGTTTGAGTGCGTTTGACTGCGGTGCGTCGAGACCGAAAGCGAGTCACCGGCACATCTGTGCTTCGTATGAAGCGTGGAATACAATTCAAGGAATCATCTTGGCACGCGATATGAGCAGCACAGATGTCCTGGTTTCTCGCTGCGGCAACGCAGTCAAACGCAGTCAAACGCAACTGTCTGAACCAGGCTTTAGGAGGGAGAGATGTTGTGTACGAGGTGACCGGCGCATCGGCACGAGCAGTGAGCGCGCACCAGCCACGAGCAGAGCGTTCGGACACTGTCATCTTGGAGACATTCCAGTGAACCCGCTGCCGCACAGGCTCCGTTTTGGATCTATTAAATGTAGTATGCAACAATCTCCCAGTGCCTAAAGCCTCGATCACACTGCTGATACATCATGCAAAGGACAGTCTGCAGACACAGGGGTAAGTGTCTTGCTTGTATGATGTCACATTGGTCATACAAACACTTCCATCAGACATATTCGAAGCATACGCAAGTATGAAGCGAAGGTGCTTCGGAGATGCGCAAGGCGTGCCCGGAGTTGACCCTGTCATTATGTTCGCAGCCAACACCGTGTCTTTTGTAGTGTGACTGCAGTGTGACTGCCGCTTTCAAGAGAGTTTAAAGTAATGTTTCAGCTCGGAGCATGGATGCTCAAGAATGAACGTCTTGCCGTTTCAATGATGTCGATCCTTTGGTGCGTGGTAACAAACGATCGACATCACTGGAACGGCAAGATGCTCGCTCTTGAGTTCAGTGAAATGTTCTTCTTCAGGCCGGCTCACGCATACATCGCAGCACAAAATCAACACTAAGAACAGCACGAATGCAGCGCTGACCGGAACGTAACTTAGCTCCGATGCAGCCTTCTATTAGCGCAGTGTCACTAATACAGTGCGAAGTCAGCGTTGCATTAGGAAGGTCAGTGCTATTTCCAGCGCTGACTAACGGCACTGCGTGTAACGCTGTGGTGTATGTGGGAATAGGCGTTTAAACGAAATTACTTGGAAAATGTAGCGTGTTTCAAATCGTTCCATCGAAAACGACAACTTTTATTTTCTGTCTTTTCACCAGAGGGGACGTGCTGAGCAGACTAACGGTCGGGCAGCATGAACCAGCTTGCGGAACCCTGCTCATCGTGCTTACAGCCTAAGTGATATTTACATCTTATGGTCGGGGCCTCATACGTGTTACGATCGGTTCTCTAATACTTTAATGTACAACGAAAGATGAAGTTCCCGACATGTTCCGTGAACAAAAAACTGCTGCCGCTGAAGGCCCACTACTTTCTCTTCCTCGGTGGTGAGTGTCTGTTGTTGCCAGATTGACGTAGCATGTGGTCACGAGATGTGAACACGTCGTATAAAACAGCCTATTTATCCTGATTCGGGATAAACTGAGGGAATAATAAGACGCTGTTGTTAAAGGGGTCATGAAACGATTTTCCTACTTCTTCCTCCTTAGCTTTAATCCTCAACTCAAATGCGAATTGTGAAATCACGTCGTCGTGACATTCTTCGGAAACGGTGCGATGACCCCTAGCTTCTACCGTGCTTTTTACGTACACCATAGAACTTGCCATTCCCCAGTGACGATAAGTTCCGTCAGGGCACTCATTGGCCACGAACGCGAATCCAAATATTCGTCGACGGATTGATTGTTGACGAGCGCATACGTCCGAGTGACGCAGTTCTCGTGTCCAATGCGTGAGCTGGGCTCGGCTGACGTCAGTTTGGCACCGCTGACGCGCTTTGGGAACCGCGGATGTATCACAGTGAAAAGGCGGAGAGCTTTCGAAGGAAAGAAGGTACAAAATAGTCCGCTATATTTTCAAATGTTCGTACCGAAAAGCTGGCTGTTGACTTTCTACCCTCTTTCTTTTGGCCAACTAAACGATATGCGATTAGTGAAGTCACAATTTAAAATCATTTATCCCAGCCCAAAATTCGTTTCATGGCCCCTTTAAGCTGTCGTAGAACTTTTTAATTGAAGTGGCGCATTTAGTGTTAAAATTGATGCTGGAGCATATACCTTTGCTCACCTTTGGTGTACGGTGGTGTCTGTAAAAAAAAAAAAAATATGGCAGTGATTTCTACCTTTAGGGTTCTATAATGCAGGAGGAAACACATGCTAGGGAATTGGTCAGTGAATTTTTGTGTCAGGTGACTTGCAGTTTCCCGCTAGATTCAGCGGGGAAACCTAATGGTTGTATTGGTGACGTGACGCCAATTTTCCCCACTTAATTTAGCGGAGAGACTGGGCTGGTGCCTAGGTCACAAAACGTCAATTTCCCGATAAATTTAGCGGGGAAACTGAATTAATATTTTGGCCACAGGACGGGAATTTTCCGGCTAAATTTAGCGGGGAAATTGAGTTGACGCACAGTTCACGTGGCGTCGATTTCCCCAAGGTGTATAGGTCCCGCGACGTCAGGCGACGTCACGTCACGCTACTTTTTCCGCTAAATTTATCGGAAAATGCAGGGACGGACATACACAATTGGGGGGTATACCGTTAAAAAGAATTTCATGCTTTAATAAATAAATAACTACATTAGGTCATCTCGTGAATTGGAGCATAAGCTAAATCAGTGTCTGAACTTCGACGACAGCATGACAATTATTTTGTTCGGGCAGCATTGCCCCGATTTCCTAGATCACGAAATGTCGCAAGTTCAAATGACTTATGAGCCGATTTCTCGTCCGTAACTGTACCGTGCTCTTACATTGACACCAGGCTTGCGAGCATCCCGCCCCCTAAAACATTATTGTTTGGCTTGTTTGCAGCTCAAGCCGCCGTTATTCCCTACTTCGCCGCTGTTGGTCGTCAAAACGGCATCCCTGAGACAACCGTAGCCTACACGTTTGGCTTCGTTCCCCTGGCCGCCATCGCCTGCAAGTCATTGTGCGGTTACATCGTTGACAGAACGCAAAATGTCACCGTGGTCTTGCTCACGCTCCAAGCTCTCCTATTAGTGTCGGACGGAGTGGTATTTTTTAGCGGAAGCATTCACACCAACACACTACGGTCGGAAGGCATTCTGCAATGTTCGGAAGAAAACGTAACGCTCCTGGATCCCTTTACAACTTGTTCACTCTCACCGCCACCGCAGTGCAAACGTCTTTGTCGCGAAAGCAAGGAGAACAGCTCTACTTCTAAACTCGGTGCCAGTCTCAGCATAGGGAACGTGTCCGATGTCTGCAGTGTCCTGAGCTACTGGAACCACTCAGTCAGCAGCGATGATGACAACTGCGAGTTGACTTGCGCTTGTTACGAAAGCTCCACGAACAAGTCGAACCTGTGGTTATACACGGTGTTTTTAGCTTTGGCGTGGATGACCGGAGCAAGTGTGTTTGTAATTTCTGATGCTGCCGTCTGCGACGCGTTGGGAGACAACGCGAGCGCCTTTGGACGTCAACGTCTCTGGGGAACCATCAGCTGGGGGATTTGTTGCCCCTTTGTCGGGATCATCATCGACGCAGCCAACAGGGCAACGGAGGGTCGTTCCGGCTTCACCCCCTCCTTCTACGTGTTCGCCGTTCTTTTGCTGATGGATATGGTCCTTTTGTACCGGATGCCGAGGCTGAGGATGTGCAAGCAATCGCCCACTTTCTTCAGGGATGTGGCGATGGTCTTCAAGGGTGCAGAGATGCCAGTCTTCACCTTCTGGACCTGCGCGTTCGGTGTGTTTTTCGGCATCTTCGTGGCGTACAACACGTGGTTCCTGGAGGACGTCGGAGCGTCCAAGTTGAACGTCGGACTCACTTATACAGTCATGACTCTTCTCGTGGAACTCCCCCTTCTTTTCGTTTCGAAAGGCATTCTCGAACGGATAGGGTACTTCCCGTCGTATTCGCTTGCATTTGCGGCATATGCCGTCAAATACTTCGGGTATTCCTTCCTTCAGAATCCATGGCACGCTTTGGTGATCGAGCTCGTCGGGGGAGCCGCCTTTCCGCTGGCATTTGCCGCCATGACAGTCTTCGCCAAGGAAACGGCTCCGCAGGGAACAGCAGCATCTGTGCTCTGCGTACTTAACGCCGGCGTTGAAGGTGTCGGTAAGTTTTTTTCTTTCACAGTTTGTTTTGTAGTTTAGATGATATTGACGCGATGTAAAACTGAAACTGAGGATTTTTTGTTGCGCATTTTGCCTTTGTTGCCACTTAGCAGGTTCTTAAACCATACTGAAAACACTGCGTCTTAGGCCTAGGTACTTGGATTATACCGGGTGTCCCAAGTAGAGGCCAGGCTCTTTAAATCGACCGCGAAATTCGGTTTCTTAACCTATCGCGCTACGATTTTGTGCAGCGTTGCCCACAGATGGCGCATTTATTTTTGTAAAATTTGGAAGGAGCGAATTTACCTGAGGAAAAAGTAAAGAATGAAAAAGGCTTAGCTCCTATTGAAACGCAGCAACGCCACGGTCTTCAAACAATACGGCGCCGTTTCGCACGGGAGACAAAAGATGGCGCAAGTGGTCGCGACGCCAACTGCCGCCAACGAACGAGCATGCGGTGCCGAGAGCACGGTGTCGAAATATCGTCTTTAGCAGACGATATTTCGACCCATAAGCGGCGCGCGCTTTTTTGATATCAGTTGCCAATGCATTATTTTATCATCCTTACTAATAAAACACATTGAATGGACACATAATCGATTAAAACAATGGTTTGTTGGGTTATTTCGACTGTTTTTTTTTTTTTTCTTGGTACTTATTATGTCGTCTGCTTTGCAGTTCCTTGTTGTTACCGCGCCTGTTTTTGTTTCTGCGACTGTCGCCGCCTGCGGGACGCGCGCCGGTTTTTAGTCGAAAAGATCGTCTGCTAAAGACGCCGGCTCTCGGCTCCGTGTGCTCGTTCGTTGGTGGCAGTTGGCGTCGCGATCGCTTGCGCTTTTTGACGTCTCCCGTGCAAAACGGCGCCGTGTTGTTTGAAGACCGGTGGCTTCGCTCCGTTTTCATAGGAGTTAAGCCTTTTTCTTTCTTTGCTTTTCCTCAGGTAAATTTGCTCTTTGCAAATTTTACAAAACAAAATGCACCTTCTCTGGGCAACGCTGCACAAAATTGTAGCACGATAGGTTAAGAAACCGAATTTCGCGGTCGATTTATAGAGCCTAGCTGCTACTTGGGACACCCGGTATAATGTCCGCATAGGTACATTTTATATCGAACGTTTTATTCTTGTTCTTTAATTGGTCTTTACTGCTGAGTCTTAGAATACCCCGGCGCTGATGATAGTGCGAGGTTACCTCTGCAACCTTGCTTCTGTTAGCGCGGACTTACAGCTGAGTTACCGCTGCATTTTTTTTTTAACATGAAATGGCCGGACCTCAAGTTGCGGGGCGTTGATTCAGCACTAGAGAAGCTCTAAGTCAGCAATGTGTCTGTAGCGCTGTGTTAGCAGCTGTGTTCCAATCAAGAAAGACCAAACACCGATTTTAAATCTGAATTGCATTGCGAATCCGACGAAATTGTGACCTGGACTTTTTTTCCAGGCACGGTTGTGGGCAACGTTGTCGGCGGCGTCAGCTTCGGTAAAAACGGAGGCCGCCTCACTTTTCGCTATATCGGATTAGCGAGCTTTGCGTGCGCTGTGCTGTGCACCCTGTCTCACGTCGTCATCAGGAGAAGAAGGCCAAAGACCTCAATTGTTCCTCAAGGTAAGTCAGAGCTCTTCGATGTTTCTTTTGTCTTCTTGCTGTTACTATTTATACTCGAATGTGATTTCCGCCTATAGGTGCGAGCTCTAGCGGCTTTGGCAAGTGCGAATAACTGCCGTGACATGTGTCAAATGTACCAATAGTAGTTATCACCCCGCCCCCTTCTAGTGTTTTTAATGTATATAAGCAATCACTGCAGTCTACTGAAATATCCTCTGGAATACCGAGGCACAGATAAACGTTCCGCCAAGAAACGTGACGCTAAACGTTTGGGCTCCACTTGGCCAAAATGTATAACATCATAGTACGTAGAATACATACGACGGTCACGTGGGTCACGTGGTTGGTGGCTGTTAGGTGTCACGTGAACATGTTATATGACATGAGGCGCCGTGATGTCACATGTCAGGTCACGTGACGTGGTCAGGTGGTTGGTGTCTGTCTTTGCGTACACAGCCAGCCTTATACGTTGCAAAGTATTCTACGAAAAACGCTCATACCGGTGTTACACGGGCACTCTAAACCGCGTTAACTCACCTTAAAGGGGTCATGAAACGATATCGGGTTGGAATGTTCATGACTTTTCAGAGGCATACTGATCCTAGTCTGGCAAAAGTATTCTCTCACAGATCGCCACTGATTCAGAAGCTTCTTTGTCGCGATGAAATTGCGAGGATGAAAGAGGACTATTTCTTTCAGTGTTGCCTTCGCAAAGCTTGATGACGTAATTCTGGGCCGAAACCACCCGCCTGAAGACCGTCGAGCGCAGCTCATGGATTGGACACGAGAACTGCGTGAGCACTCGATTTCGACTCGTAGCAACCGATGCCTCGGCGGACACTCGGGTAGTGGCTCTTGTCCAACCACTGCGGTAATGAGAATAGCAGAACTCTAACAATGCCTGGAGCTCAGCGCGCGTTTTCTCCTTCGCCAAGCCTAGTACGTGGCTATGATGGACGTTGGTGGCATAGAACAGGAAAAGTCCACGTGGCTGCTTGTTCTGGTTCCGAGTTGAGGGCATGAACGATGCCCTATTTCTCGAATTTTTTTGGCGACTGTCTTTGCTGAGAAAGAAAAACCAAGGCATCTTGATTCAGTTATAAACGTTAGGCAATGATCCTAAGTAGTATTTTGCGAGAGTAGAAAAATCTTCTCATGACCCCTTTAACTGCTGTTACACGTCACAGCAGTTACCACACAATACTCTTGGATAGCTATTTCAGAAATGAAAAATGCGCGTGCACTGCTTTGATGGGTGCTCAAGGTGCCCAAGCACCTTGAGCACCTGCTGTTATGTGTGCCCGTGTAACAAAAGTATAAGTCTCTTAGCAAAATATTGGCTGTCAAATAAGCATTGACGGCTTCCAAGGGTTTTATTACTGTCCTCTGACCGTCGAAGAAATTTAAAGGGACCATGAAATAAATTTTGGGCTGGGATACATTATTTTATGTTGAACTTTGATTTATCGCGTATCATTTAGTGAGCCAAAAGAAAGAGGATAGGAAGTCAAAAGGTTGCTTTTCAGTACGGAAGTTTGAAAATATAGCGGACTATTTCTTACTTCCTTTCCTTCGAGAGCTCTCCGCCTTTTCACCGTGATGCATCCGCGGTGCCCAAGCTCGTCAGCCAAACCCAGCTCACGCATTGGACAGGAGAACTACATCACTCGGACGAAAGCGCTCGATAACAATCAATCCGTCGAGGAATATTTGGATTCGCATTCTTTGTCAATGAGGCCGTGGCAGCACTATGGTCTGCTTAAAAAGCACGGTGGAAGCTTGGAATCATCGCATCCGGTGCCCAAGCACATAACGACCACGTGGTTTCCCATTTTGCTTTTGAGTTAAAGATTTAAACTAAAGAGGAAGACGTTGAAAACATCATTTATTGGTCCCTTTACGGCTTCGTATGAATCGGTGGTGGACCAAAAATTGCAGACGACCACACAAAGTGCACTCCAGTTGACAGCGGTTGTTGCTATTTTGTGGAAAGGCATGTTAAAGGGATACTTCAACGGAATTTGAAATATACCCGTCGGGTTCAAAAATAGGTTGAATATGATCCACAATATCTGTAAATGACAATCGCGCGTTTGTATTTCGAGCCCGGTGGCTGTATTTTTCGTTTAAACGGCCCACTCTGGCAAGCGCTCGGAGAGCAGCCAGCGGAAAGTACGTGACATCCAACGCAATCGTGACGTAGTTCGTCTCGGGACGAGCAAAGCTGCGGCGAGGCCACGGGCAGACCGACACGCTGTTTACAAACATGCCCGCGTTTGCCCACACCAGGTGTGGGCACTGCGCGTGCGCAGAAACCGAATTCGCGTGAAGTGAAGCGTCTGCGCATGCGCAGTGCCGTCGACAGCGCCACCGCAGCTGCGTGACGTCAGTGCCGCGTGTTGGTCTATACTTCGTTTCAGCTTCCGTCCGAGCGCAGCTAAAGGTATACGTGTGGCCGGAGCCAATCACACGCCGGCAATAGGTCACGCGATCTCGCATGCTATTTTGTATCACTCCGCTGCGCCGCTGGTCGTCCGCGCCGCCCGCGCTCGCCGAGTATTTCGTCTGCTACGGGTGTATGTATCCAACGGTATCGTCTGCTACAGGTTTAAAACAGGGGATGTCAGTACGTAGGCTGGCCGCTGGCGTCTGTGTCCGAGCTTTCCACCTGTTCGGCATAGTTTCGAGATGTAAGTACACATTGCAAGGTGCCCGATGACCCAGCCGTTGATGTTTCCTTGTATTGTCTGGATATACGGCTCGAGGCGCAGTCCTTTCCACCAGCTTCTCGGCCTCCAATGTGATCGACAGGTAAAGGGGTGCCCTGATTTCGTCGCGTATCAGTGAATTGTAAGTGGCCCGGTCGCTTTTCTTGCTTACAACGCATTCGCGGTACGACGCGGCCGGAGTCTCCTGCCGAATTCGAAATTAGACATTCATCACCATCTCTCGCGCCTGACGCTCAAACGCGCCTTTGCGAAAGGACGTTTTGAAGCGCCTCGGCGAGGAAAGCAGCGAAGCACATTATTCGGCCATTACGGGAACGAAATCGCACAAAAAAACGGAGCGCTGCAGCCGTGTTGCCAGCGGATGTACGTGTTTTCACCAAACCACATGCATTTACATATATTAATAAAAACATAAACTTCAGATATTTAATTACTTTAGTTGCAAATCATTCTCAGCAGTACACATCTGGAAGATTGTGCAATCTTTACGCACAAAAAAGTTAAAAAAAAAACTTTTGCGGACTACTTTGTGGTGCGTAGGAATGCTCATCTCGATGTTGCGAACCGTCCCTCAGCCTTTGGCTGCGCTCGGACGGAAGCTGAAACGAAGTATAGTCGTTCCAGCCACCGAAGCGGCAGCTTTTGTTCGAATTTAGTGACGGGTTAATCTTCTATAATCTTGTAGAGGGACAATAGCGATCCTTCTGGCGCAGACAAAAAAGATTCTCGGGGAGAGGGGAGTTCCTCCTTCCACCTCTTCTCTCGTGGTAGCCGGAGGCGAGACAAACGTCGTCACTATTGAATTGAATTGGTTTTATTTAGACACTAGGTCTAGGGTAACAGGGCAAAAGGCAGATTAACTCTGCCTGACGTGGCCCTATCACCCGTCTACAATGCTCAGCAGGCGAAAACAAAAACAATAAACATTAAAGAAGTACAAGAAGATACAATAGCACATCAACAGCAATCAAACAGCATATTTTGTACAAAGCTTATACAATCATTAGTGCACTTAACACTTTGGAAATAAATGAAACAGGTAATACAACTCATACGCAATGAAAATACAATCTAAAATTATTTACTAAACGTGACATGATAGAAGGTACCGCTTTATACTAATTTTAAAGCTGTGTTTTGATACACAATGTGAGATTATTTCTCTAACAGCGGGATGTTTATTTAAGAAATCAGGTATTAAGTATGCTAATTGGTGATGTCCATAATTCGTTCTAGACCAACTGAAGTTGATTAGAGTCAAGCCAATACGATAACTCGTTGAGCCACGTGTTAGCAGCAGCTTCTAGATCACGTAAAGATGAACCAGAAAAAAATAAGCTTGTATCGTCGGCATACAAAACTATTTCAGGAGTGTTTGGTATACGTACAATATCATTAATATAAATAATAAAAAACAGAGGACCTAAAATAGACCCCTGTGGAACCCCATGCGAAATTTGTCCTGGCTTGGACAGGTATCCATTAAAACACGTATATTGTGACCGACAAGATAAGTAACTACGTACCAAATCTAAGGCAACACCTCGAATTCCATAAAACGGTAGTTTATAATACAATATATCATGTTTAATGGAATCGAACGCTTTTCTAAAGTCTAGAAATATTCCAGTGGTAAATAGTTTATTTTCAAAATTATTAATTAATTTTTCTTTGATATTAAGTAGCGCCATTTCTGTTGACTTTGTTTCTTGAAAACCGTATTGCTGCATTACAAAAACATCTCTATCATTCAAAAACTTACTGAAGCGTTTTTTTATCAGATGTTCTAATACCTTTGAAAACAATGGAAGTACGGATATGGGCCTATAGTTATTAATATTGTCAAAAGAACCTCCTTTGTGCAAAACAGCAACTCTCGCAATTTTCATGCCATCTGGAAAAGTACCAGTTGCTAATGCGATATTACATATATGCTGCAGAGGAGAACACAAAAGATCAGCGACAGCTATGATTGGTATGGCCTTGATATCATCTGCTCCGGCTGCTGTATTTATATTTAAAGATTTAAGGATTAGGTATATTTCTTGTTCATCAGTTGGGGACAGGAAAATAGAGTCTTTGACTGCAGATGAAATATACTTGTCTAGGCTATCTTTTGACCCACTTGGTTGCAGTGACGAACCCGCACTTATAAAATATGAATTAAATTTGTCCGCCAAAAAGGCATCACTGTACTGAATACCATCAAACGTTAGTTTACAAGGTATCTTACTTTTTGGATTTCCAAATAAGCTTTTGACTGTACTCCAAAGTTTCCTAGGTTCATTCGACACAGCTGCGAACTTGTTTTTATGGTATTCTTCTCTCGCTTTCTTAAGGTCTTTACTTAATTTGTTTCGTTTCTGTTTATATTGCAGTAATATTGCTTGTTCCCTTAGACGGATAAACTTGTCGTATAGTTTGTTACGTTCGTTCATTATTTTATACAATTCTCGTGTAACCCACGGTTTCCTAGATTTTTTGTATTTTATTATCGGTCGTAGAGGAAATGCTTCATTGTAAATGTGCTTTATCTTCTGCAAAAAAAAAAAAAAATTCATAACTCAAATTTGGGTCTTTTTCATTATAGACGTCATCCCAACTCGTATCTTCTATCATGTCACGGAAAGCAGCGACGGCATTTATACCAAAATTTCGTCGTAATACAGGAGGATCACGATAACGACAATTTCGCTTCTTAATTAGTGGTAAGGTTCCCAGACTGCCAAGGTTCCCAGACTGTCATTACAAACGAGACGTTAGCGACACCCACCAGGTGCTCTTTGCTAATCGTTTAATTCGGTTCAAAATTCATTTTCGTGTCTTTGTTAACAGGATATTGGTGTGTCCGATGTGGTACAGCTCATTTGAACACATATAGACCAAAAAATAAGCGCCGAAATTTCGTTGTAGTATCTCTTTAAAGAAGATTTGCCTTCAGCCAGTGTACTGTACAGAGCGCGACACTGTTAGCGCGAACAAGCGATCGCCGGTTTTTCCAGTTTTTCTCTTTGAAACCAAGGGATTTTATCCAAGTTATTATTTCTACGGAAAGAGCTCATTTAGTTCTATAATGTAAGCGATAAAAGTTCGTGCTCGCTAATACTATTTAGAAGTAAAATGCGAAAATGCGCCGATGTCGTGTTCGCGCTAACAGTGTCGCGATGTGTACAGTGTTTGCAATGGGTTATTTGTTTCCAGTGCAATTGATATAGGAGACGTATGTGAGGTGATGTGTGCTTTGGTGTAACAAATGTGCAAGATGCTGCTTGTGTTAAAAAAATCTAAAACGTGTGTTTATTTGTTTTTTTAATTTGCTGAAACGTTTTTTTAGATTGGGGGCGCCCGTGACCGCGCCTGCAGAGGAAGAAGCGAAAGTATGCACGCGAGCTGTTCTGTAGAGGCGGGGGCGGAGAGCACGCACACGAGAACGGAACCTGGGCGGGGGAGGTGGGGAGGCGAGGGAGCGTGTCCGCACAGCGCGATCACGTGGGTATTTCCTGGTATTTCGCAACGGCGGCTGCCGGAGGTGTGGAAGGGGGTGGGGAAGGGGGAAGGTATATCATTGCCGAAGGGTACGTGGATGTAGCAGGAACGATGGGGTGGCGGAGAGCGCTCTCCCCGTGATTACATAGATTTTTCGGAACAGCGGCGGCCTACAAGGGAGGGAGAGCCTTGCCTAAGTTTATTGGCGAATTCGCGTGGTTCTTTCTGCGCGCTCTCGAGCGCTCTTTCCAGAGCGCGCGAAATCGGGTGGTTGAAAGAGAGTGCTGTCGCCTGATCGGGTGGTTCATTCCGAGGGCGCCTCTCCCTCTCAGAGCGCTCTCTGGCACTCCGTCTGTAGCCGTCGGAGTGCGGAGCGGCGCAGGCGTCACGTGGTACTTGGACGGGGATCACGTGGTTTTGTTGACGATGGCCGGCAGTAGTCTGTGGTGGTGTGCGGGGTACGGCATGACGGCGATTGATGTGTGGTTCTACAAAGTGCTTGTGCATTCGACGGTGCGAGGATTACAACGGACGGGACGACATTCGTTTGCGAACGTAACAGGAAAAGTCGACGTGTGAAGGGTTCCTAGTGCTTTCACGAGACCGTTCATCTCACGCCGGTGAATCCGCTAAGCCTAACCGACGACGAAACAGCTCGCAGAGCTCGCCGCTGTTTTACCGGGTTTAGTGGTCGCTTCAAGAAATTTTCAGGTTTGGTAAAAATGCGTTCAAAGGTTTGTGTTGTAAAATAAAGGGAGAGCCGAATATAATGCACTGTGATTTGTGTCACATTGCGATGCTTGCACGATATTTCGCCGTGAGAAAAATGCGGTTTATTAACCAGTTTATATTTGCCTGCTCTGTCGTACGCATGACCGCTATCGCAGCGCGTTCACTGTCGAAAACGCGATGAGTTGACAACTGTTTCCAAGCGTTGGCTTTCGTTCCGTTCTGCAAAAATCAATTCGCATACTGCTGTTTTCTTTTTTTTTTTAAATTCCGATGCGTAAAACAATTTACGTCACAACCGTTATTTCATCACGTTGCGAGCGTAAATTTTGCTCAATCGTCCACCGTACGCTGTAAGATCGTGTTATTTTTAATGCATTAGCAATGTCAAGCTTGACAAATTTTAATTCCGTGACTGGTCTGAGAATCTCGGAGCGCTCTGAAGCCAGCAGTTGTGATCGGCTGAAAAGGATCCCGAGTAGCTCTGGCGGCGAGGAAGGGGCGCTCTGCTGAATCGAGGTCAGAGGAGAGAGGCGACCACCCGAATTCACCATAAGTTGGCGTGTATATGCGAGAAACAACGGGGAGAGGGAGAGCAGTGCCTCTGCTGTAGTGGGTTTTTGCGTTCGTACATGAGCATTTTTCTGCCGAAAAAAAAAACACTAACAGATACCACAAAAAAAAAAAAGAATACTCACACGCACTTGTAGTCACGAAGGAACTTCAATATAGGTATATAGTAGTAAAACGCGATAACTGTTGAACGAGGACTATAGTTTAATAACAAAGCTAACAAGGCGGACCGAAAGACGTGTTCCCTTTACGAGCACCAGACGAAGGCTCCCCCTCGGCGAGTTGTCTTCATGTAGGCGAGGGAGAATTTATTAAGACGCCTTGCTCTTGAACCGACGGTCCCTCGACGCTCGAGCACCGAGTTCTCCCACTCCGGAATGCGCGGCGCCGGGTTTCACCCCTGCGGTCGCCGTCCGCTTGCGCGGTCTACGTCGCAGAATCGCCCGCGTCTCGAGCTAGTCTACTCAGGCCACCACACACTAAAAACACCTTATCTAGAAATAGTTCTTAGTCTTGATCGTTTTTTTTAATGCGAAAATGGAACACTTTTAGCAATGCCTCAAGTTCACAAACGTGCGTAGGAAAGGTAGCTATCAACCGAATGCATGCGACATGTCTGCGACCATACATTGTGTTGGGACTGTTCTCATGTTTCATTTGCCCTGATATTGGCTGCGCAACGAACACTGTTGACGCCGCCGTTTACGCTCACTCTGACGACAGCTTCTCTTTCAATTCATCTGACACTATACTCACGGACAACTTTCTGTGGCATTTGAGTAATAGTGAAGAATGCGCGTGCACAGCTTTGATTGCGCTGGAGAAGCGCAAGCACACTTGTGCCCATAGCTTTGACGTACCTCATAGCCACAGAACGCTGTTGGGTCGAAAGTTTAGACTGGGTTCATGGTAAGAACCTCGAACTAGTTGGCCCGCGAGTTCCGTGACCAAGTAAGTATTCAATGACCCTGACCCCACGGTTCTTTTTTGTTTTTATGTTTTATGTCCCCCTCCTCTTCCACGTTTTATGGCACAGAGATGGGAAAAGCAACCACGGCGTTTGCTGCTGGGCTGTCTGGACACATGGATGGGCCTTCGAGGACCGCTGGTGTTGAACACATCCCTCTCTGAAGACCACCTCCAAGCAGAAGACTGTCTCGAGTCAGCGGCGACATCATGGTCCAGGTTGTCCAACTGTGCAAATGGATTCTACTTAAAAGTTCATTTTGGGATTAAATATGGCACGTATCTTTTTTAATGCGCGAGCATTAGAGCTCTCGTTTTGACGAAAACCCGGCGGTGTCTTTCGTTTGTCAGCATTGGGGAGAGAGGGAGAAGGAGGGGAAGAGGGTGACGCTTGCGACGTTCCCATTGGTCCGAAGCGCTGACGTCAGCACACGTCAACCTCTTCCTCTCTCCCCGGCGCTGACAAACTGACAGACACCACAGGGTTTTCGTCAAAACGAGCCCTTTCTTTTTTGTCGAAGTCACGCGCCCAGCTGGCGCGAAGCCGGAGAGGAGAAAGCGCCACGCAACACCTCCCAGATAACAAAGCCGCAGTGCTGAATGAGATGGCGTCATCAGAGATGACCAACGCTGGACACAGATTGGAAAGAGTGCGGCGTCAGCGCTCGGCTTCGAGTCAAGTTTGAGCTGAACGTTGACGTAATCGTCGTGTCCAATCTGTGTCCAGCGTTGGCCATCTCTGATGTTGCCATCTCATTCAGCACTACGGCTTTTTGATTAAAAACGTTTACTCTGGCTTTTTATCTAGGAAGTGTTGCGCCGCGGCGGGGTGGAATGCGGGCGTGCTCAGTTGCCGCTATGCCCGTCGTCGGTTCTTCGCTCTAGTTTTCCGTAGTAGCGGTGCGTGGGCTGCGATGTGTGTGTGTAGTTAAAACGATGATGGCGGTTCACTCCACAAGAGATATGGATACGTTTCGTTTCAACAGTGGAACGGATGTGGTTCTTTTCATGAGTGGTATAGATGACTGTATCCAAGGGCGTCGACGTATTCTGACTGGCAGAGTATAGAAAAGGCGTGAGAAGAATTACAGAGAGATATATTGGTATATCCTTACGGAATGCGTTAGCATGACCCTTGGGAAACAGCACACACGCCCCCCTTTTTGGGAAACGCTAGCAGTGACCCCATAACGAGGCCAAAAAGAGGCAGCAAAAAAAATGAAGAAAAAGAGAAAGCCAAAAGTCGGAAGCGGTCAGCTTTTTCTAAAGCGAGACATGTGTGGCGTTTTCAAGGGTCATGCTGACGCATTCCCTAAGAATCCACGAATGGATCTTCCTGTATTTTATTCTTTTTTAAAGCGATAGCTTTAAGGAGCTTGTGTCGCAGAACGGAAAGACGGAAAAAATTGGACGGAAAAAATTCTAATTGGTCGATAGGGTCATGACGTCACAGCCAGAGCCTTTTTATGCTGGGAGAGTTCGGCGGTCTATTGATCCAGCCGCCAGTCTGGCAGCACTGATCAAACAGTCTGGCAACTGTGCCTTGCCGTCTCGAGCCGGCAGCCGGCTCACTAGTGTGGAGCGAGAGACAACGGTGAAAATGTTCGTTCTGCGCGCTGCGAGACGTCAGAAGAAAACGTAATGGGATGCTGTAGTGCCGTTGGGTGCTCGAACAGCGCGAAAAAAAGGTTCAGGATGTACCGGTTCCCGCAAGGAAAAGAAAACCGCACAAGGCACAAGATCCGGGAGGCCAAAACGAAGAGGGTTAAGTGGAAGCCGACTTCGAGTTCTCAATTGTGCGAGGTAATTTTATATTTAACTTATTTTGTGAGTTAAACGCGTTTTATCTTGACTGAAACTGTGCAGCGGCTTGACGCGGCATCGTCAGGTGAGAGTGTCCGTTGATCACGAAGCTGCTTCCTGCCGCGCGAGACCTGATACTTGCGAGCGGCCTGGGCCCGTTTGCTCGCAGTGCTAACCGCGGCTAAAGTTAGCCGCAGTACCTAGGAGAGAGATTTTGAAATCACGTGACTGGCTCGGTAGGGATGCGGGGAAACATGGCGGTGCCCCGGTGAGTGAGCGCCGCTCGCTTTGGAACTAATATGTCGTTGTAGCTGCAATATCGGGCGCGTTAGTCAGCAACGAATGGTGCAGGAGGCTTTCGCTTTGCCTTACCTCACTTAAATCGCAAAGCATGAGCCATGACCTCACCGCATTTTTTAGATAGTCTTTCGATTCTGGCCATTCCTAAGCCTAAATGAACGCGATAATTGTCGGCATGGCAACGTCTTTGGAAAGCGGATTGCCTTGACTCATTCGGCCGGGTATTGATAGCACACAAAAGCAGACAGCGTCCCAACAGACCTTTTTTTCTAAATTACCCAAGCATCGAGGAGAACGCTGGAAGTGTAATTCTACGGTCCTCGCGTGCTGGCCTTCCTCTTATGAAAGATTCGAAGTAAATAATCATAATAAGGCTTTGACAAACGCGCGTGCAAGGCAAAATTTGTTTTAGACTTTTTGCTTTAGAACAATTACTACTGCAGACGCCAGCACGTACACATCGCGACACTGTTAGCGCGAACACGACATCGGCGCATTTTCGCATTTTACTTCTAAATAGTATTAGCGAGCACGAAATTTTATCGCTTATATTATAGAACTAAATGAGCTCTTTCCGTAGCAATACTAACTTCGGTGACATCCCATTGGTTTCAAAGAGAAAAACTGGAAAAACCGTCGATCGCTTGTTCGCGCTAACAGTGTCGCGCTCTGACAACGCGTGTAACTACACTCGTAGCATGCACTTCGGTGCTTGGGACATTTAGAAAAAGGTCTATTGGGACGCTGTCTGCTTTTGTGTGCTATCAATACCCAACACTTACACTGAAATGCATGCATTTCAATGTAAGTGCGAGCGGAGCCGATCACTGCAAGCGCTTGCACTTCGCGCTGAACGACGCGTGCACTGTACGAGTGCACGCGCTCCGTCGGCACGTTCAAAGCATGCAGCTTGCTCTCTTAGCTTTCTCTACGCTCAAGTTTTTCGAAGCGGCCTCGCAGCTCCGCTTCGCCGTCTCGCAAGCGCTTTTGTTTCGCTACACTCTAAACCCGGTAGCGGATGTATCCGCTATTTATCCACCACTTTTTTGCAAATTCGTGGTGGATATATTTGTGGCGAATATATCTGGGTCCGCTTGAAAATGTTTTATCTGGGTAACCCTGGAGAACTTTTATCTGGGTAACGTCGAAAATGTTTTATCTGGGTAACCTTGGAGAACTTTTATCTGGGTAACGTCGAAAATGTTTTATCTGGGTCACCTTGAAAATCTTTTATATGGGTCACCCCGGATATTTTTTTATCTGGGTCACCTCGAAGACTTTTTATTTGGGTCACATTAGATACTTTTTTATCTGGGTTGATTACAGAATAGTTCACCGCTACGAACCTTATTCGATACAAATTGAATCCTTCTTTTAGGGTACGTCATCCACTGAACCTTGAACATATGTTTTCAGTATAGAGGTGCAGTCGGCAAGGATAGCATGCATTTAAGTGTTGGGGACGGCGCTAGCGACGGTAAAAATGAATGAAGCTGAATTATATCTAGTTAGAACTTTTCTTGCTCCTAAGCACGGGGTTATCTAAAAGCTTCAAGAATAAGTGGAAGCAAGAAATAAATGGTACGGTTTTTCACAACACGATGCTCTATTTTTGCATTTAACATTATGAGAGAAGGACATGCCTCGTTGCTACATTAGGTCACTTAACAGGCGGTTGTTGGCAGTGAGCCCATCAGATCGTTCTATGTCATCTCAGACACAATATGTTGCTGTATGTAAACTCCGGGACACTGTGAGCACGGGTACATCAGCAATGTTGCGTACCAGGGCTGTTTTTTTTTTTTTCGACTTCCGACAAATTGTGTGAAGAAAAAAGAAGCGATTAAAAAAATATTTGTATATGAAGATTGCAGATGCATGCTCTAGCCACTTTACCATATAATCATCGCATAGGTTTAGGCAGCCATTATGACATTGCACAAGCTTTCGTATGCACCCCCATTTACCACTAAAAGGGGAGGGCATACGAAAGGGAGGAAGTATACAAAAGCTCGTGCCACGTCATAATGACTTCTATGTGGTTATTATTTGTAGGAGTATCTAAAGTATGTATCTACATTCTGTGTGTAATAAAATATTTTTAAACACTATTGTTTTGTTTACTCAGTTCTTTGGAAGGGCTGACAACCCTGGCAGAAGCCTCCTTTGGGGAGGGCATCCAAAAGTTTGCTCCACGTCATAATAACTGCCTTAAAGGACACATGCAAAGAAAAAAAACATTTTTTTTAAACAGCTTAGATGGAAAAAGGATATTATAAAACGATTTTACAACGAAGAAAAAAAATTTTTAGAGCTATATTTACGGCGCTATACGAATTTGTAGTTGGCGCCCGCTGGAGCCGCCGCTGGTCACGTGGTAGGCCCGCGCGCCGCCGCCCTGCGTCGCCGAGCCGTAAAGCGACGCCGCACGCTGAGCGTCGTGCGAACGCCGCTTCAACGCGTTTCTCCACGCCGCCGTCGCCGCCGCCGCAGAAGTTCGTCTGGTTCGGGGCGCCGCCGCCGTCATCTGACCGGCGCACAGGTCGATCACGTCTGCTTGCGCTTTTTCAGGAGTTTCCTTTGGGCTCTAAAAGTTACTTATTCATCTTAGTTTTTTGTTATACTTCAAACAAAGATGAATAAGTTACTTTTAGAGGCCAAAGGAAGCTTCCGAAAGAGTGCGAGCACCACGTGACAAATATGGGCCCGTCACGTGATAAATAAGGGCCACTTTTCCGCGGCGCCCGCGGGCGCCAACTACAAATTCGATAGCGCCGTAAATATAGCTCTAAAATTTTTTTTTCTTCGTTGTAAAATCGTTTTATGATATCCTTTTTCCATCTAAGCTGTTTAAAAAAATGTTTTTTTTCTTTGCATGTGTCCTTTAAGCATTACGGTGATTATGTAAAAAGGTAGCCAAAGTACATAGCAACTATTAGCGTATATTAAAATATTTTAATCACTATTGCTTTTTTTACACATTTATTCGGAAGTTAAAAAAAAACTAATACTTTATTTGGAAGTTTGTGGGTATAAAATATAAACGCTTAGGTTAGCGCGCCCCAAAAACCATTTTCCACCAAACTACTAGTTTTGAAGACAACCCTTAGGCTTTAAAAAGGAAAAAAAAAAAAAAAAGCACAGCGATCGCGTGTTCGCGCAGTGTATTTAAGCAGCTTTCTCCAGGCACTATACTAAGCTGTCTACCAATATGGCGCTTTCAAATTCGCCGACGTTTCCAGGTTTCCCCTACTCTATCGTAACTCCCTGTTTGGTTCCAAGGGGGACAGGACGTATCTGGACCCTTAACCACTGTTTATATGTGGAAAACACTGGTATGTCTGGCGGCCAACAGAGCGTTGGCCAATCACTACATCATACTACCTTGTCAGTCTATTTTTTTATATTTTTCGCTAAATAAATCTTTTAGCGCGAGCGCAAGGAGAGAAGCTCATCTTAGTGCGAACGTTTCAAGAGAATGCGATAAGAGTTTCAGAGATTTGCGTCGGCACGATAGCCAAGTTGCATGCAACTATGCCACACCACACGCGCGTGATTTGCAGTCGCTCGGAGAAAGAAAAGCTCAAATTCCGTGACTGCGAGGTGGAAATTCCCCGACTTTTTCAAACTCACCAAATTCTCCCACAATTACAGGTTTTGTGTTTGCCAGGTTGGTAGACAGCCTGTATAGAAGGTAGATCCTAGGGATCTTCAGTGTTTGTGTAAATGTTGATAACCGATGTTTGCCTTCAACAGGCACTTAAAAGTAGGGCATTAAACTAAATCAGCCAAAAGAATGTAACAAAAAGATAAGTGAAGCAAAGGTTAAACAATGTGAAACGTATTTATTTGATCTTTAAATATTGGCACAGTGAATCTTGCTGAGCTTCCAGAGATTTTTTTACGTATATAAGGAAACGTGACTAGTTTCAAGAACTGTATAGGAACGTCGGAACAGCTTCTTCACTCTTTCAGGCTGTCAAAGATTTTAAGAGGGCCTTCAGAGGTACCCTTCTCCAACTTTGGCGACAGTTGGCGTCGCCCGCCAGCACTATTTGAATTAGCGCCAGGAGCTAAGAAAACGCCACTGGGTAGGTTATGTTTCTTACATAATAGACTCCCAGGCAGAGCACCAGTGCGAGCTCCATTGTTGTTGTCTTGAGGACGATCTTTTGGTCGCTTGAACACCCGCTGACTTTTCGGTCGGTGCCAAGAAATAGTTTCGTCCCAGGTTCCACGACGTTGCCCTTTGGACATTCTATAGCTGCAATATCAAATGAACATTCACACTCACTCTCACCGTATGCAAAATAATATTGACAAGGCTGAGTCGATTCATAATATATAATAATTATTTTTTAAACTAAATAGCGAACAATGCGATTTACCAGAATGATGAGCTCAAACCGGTTTTCGGAGGCCTCAAATGCTTGTCGATGCTAACAAACGAGATGGATTCATTTCCTTAGTCTCGTCGAAACACCGCGAGCAATAGCATTATTTCTCTCTTCATTTCAGTCATTTTCTTTCCGAATTGCAGTTCCAGCTCAAGGGCAAGCTAGGGAAACACAAGTAGAAAAAAAGACCATGAAAATCCTGAAAAAATTCACTATTACATCCCATATTATTCTGAAAAGCTCGTTTGTCAGAGTTTAAGAGAATAAAAATTTTTGTTTAGAAGCCCCATATCACGTGATTTCGGCCCACGGTTCAGTTTCTCAACATTTCCCTAGTGTCTCATCCTTCAAAAAGAAAAGATATGACCTTTCGATCTCTTTCTTGAACTGTTATCAACATAAATTGCTCACAGCAACTGGAACCTTTGAAACGGTGTCAAGGAAGCTTCAGATGTGCAGCCGACGTTTTGTTAGGGAGCTTAGTGTCGAAGGTAACCACGATGAAATTAACCCGAGACTGGCGTAGGTGGAGGAAAACATTTTACAGAGGTGGGAAAAGGAACAGGAGTAGACGTGTCTAGCTCAGCGAATGGTTTTATTTAATAACCCTTCTTCTTTGTTTCTGATGTGGGTTCTGTGCGTGTCCTTGAAAACAGGATATTCTGCAGTTTGGTGGCGTTGTGGATATGTATATACGAAGAGCTTTTTTTATTTAAGTTTTACAGATCTTTTTTTTAAAGGCGTGAAAGTTACATTTTTATGGTTTGTGCAGGTGAGTTTGGCCAGGGGGACATTATGTGGGTGGCTAATATTTGCAATAAGGCGGCTGAATAATTAAAATCTGTTAATTATTTTTTTAATTAGTGAAAATAACATATCTTTCTCATCAGAAACTTACCGAGCGTAATCGAAAACCACTAAATCAACTTTTTTTTAGAACGACTTGAACCTTCCGGGAAACTCCAGGGCGCACCAAGTTACCACTCGTTTAGCAAGCGCAAAGCTAGCAGCGACAAAACGCGGATGATTAGATTATCATCGCGTTTGGATGCACCGCATCCTCAACCTCCCCGGACACCCATCCTGCTCTACCTATGAACATATCTTCTGGAGCTGTCCACGCTCACCAACCCTCCTCTCTCTCTCCCCCCCCCCCCCAACACACACACACACTTTCCCTACCCCCGCCACCTGGAAGGAATGACTCACTGACCCTTTACACTGTAAGCCCTCCCAGCGTCACCCTTTACAATGTAAGCCCTCCCAGCGTCACCTTTAGGAGCACATATCCAGGGTGTCTAAGGACTTTGACCTAGACACCCCAACGTAGCCCTTCACCCCTTTAAGCCGGAATTGGCACAATAAAGACGTATCTCTCTTTCTATTTCTCTCTCTCAGTCAACGGGTTAACGCAGTTATGAAGACAACGAACACTCAATTTTCCAGGCCGTGCGGACCACTGGACACGCTTTAAAATGGGTCTCTATCGTTTAATCAAAACTCGACACACGTTTCGTCGACACTGTATGGTTTCGTGGAACCTCGTTTCGTGAACACATATCCTGCTACGACATTTCGTCACAGGAGGGTATCTGCACACGAAACGCGACGGTTCGTCGACACACCTTGCGACGAACCGTCGCGAGGATTGTTGACGAAACGAACGCAGAAAGCTTTTCGATAAAACAATCTATCGAAAAAACTTCGCACATCGGCGACTTGGCGATGACTGATGGCACCACTTTATAACAGGTTCAGTTAGTTCACTTCATTTCCACAAGCGCGAACGGAATCCAGAACACTCGACAAGTTATTGCTTAATTAAATTTTCTGTTTCGAGTTAAATTACTTATATCCGCCAGACCTTCGCTAAGCGAGAAGGCAGTTCATTTCTAGAAACATACTTGCAAAATCAGAGGTAAAGGAATGAGTTCTGAAAACTTACCCGATTCGCTGTGCGAAACCAGACGATGCCAGCAATCATTGCACGGGGCAAGCTGAACTAACTCCACCGTTCTAACGAAGCGCTTGCACAGACACTCAGCACAATCACGGCGCAAAGCGCCGCGGTGGTCAACACTTGTTACCTCCATTATAGCTCCTTTTGTCTGAATAACGCTTCTCGCTTTTGCTACATCTCCCGCGCTTTTGAAAATTCATGGCTTTCCATTGGCTGGCGTTTTCCCAGGACCGACTTCGTGTTGTAGCGTGTTTTTTTATTTTATGTCGGCTTGAGGTTTTCTCTTTACAGCCAACTCTTCGTCCCCCGATCCTTCTCCCTCCCCCCTCTTCCGACGGTACGGTGATAGATTCAAAAACAAAAGCAAACAAAAAAAAAAAAAAAAGCAAAAAGAAAGAACGATTGGCCGCAGATTTTACCTCTTTGGTTCTTTGTTTTCGAGCACAAGTTAGGCTTTGTGCTATGCGCTTTGAGATTCATCCGCTACCGAGCTATTTTAACCAAAACCCAAAATGTAAAAAAACAAAACAAGGTCCCTTAACCTTGAAAAATGCTTTCCGCTACAGAGCGGGGAAAAAATATTCGCTACGAAAGAATTGTATCTTTTTAGATGGATTCATTCGCTACGTACATTTTTTTGTATGTTAGGTTGCTCGACATTTTGTTGTTAATTTCCTTTTTTGTGTCTGTAGCGAATACAGGACTGTGGAAGCCGACTTTTCAACGCTGTTGTAGCGAATATCTTCGCTACGAGCGCTTTTATTCGCTATATATTCGCAACAGAGATTTAGAGTGTAGCGATACCTTTAGTTTGGTATTTTTTTTAATACGCGTAACAAATACTTACTCGTCATGCCTTTTGTTTTTAGGTGCACTTCACAGACAGTGAAATCGAAAGCGGATGTCGCGATCGCAAAAAGCTCAGGCACCACGCGATGCCGACGCTGTTTCTTCACGGCAAACCAAACAATGTCAGAAAACCCCCAAAAGACCGGCAGGTGAAGAAGTACGGCGGAAAATCCCGATCGGTCCGCCGTATTCCGTACAACGGTGCACAAACCTTGTGATGGGTAAACAGTCGGAGAGCGATCCAGACATCAAACTTGCCCACTGAAAAATACGCACTAGGCCGCTGAGCTGTGTCGGACGTCGGGCGTTTTTGAGAGATTCCCCATTTATAAATGAGTGCCGTTCGTAGATGGGCGGTTTCTTTGCTAATTCTTACATGAATAAAGCACCAAATCACGAAAAGTTTGTTTTCCGACTCTCTCCTTACGCCAACAAAAGCGCGAACGGCAAAACCTACACGCGTATACATCGCACGTCAATGGGGACCCATTTGCCGGGAGGCACATCATGGCGGAAGCGGAACCCGCTGAATCCGCTAAACCTAGCGGGCCGTAAGCCCCTCCCATCCGCCGAACTCATAAAAGGCCCTGGTCACAGCCACATGACCTCGCGCGGGAATTTCAAACAAGTCCCAACGCTCACGTGAAACTTGACGTCACGCTTGGAATGAAAGTGATTCACAATACGGGACATGTAATGCGAATGAAAGGTCGCGGCATGTTTCAAATGATTTCACTTTATAAAGTAAAGGCGGAGGAATGGAGGGTGGGCAGGAAATCAAACTATAGGGAGCGCTGTGACCCGTTTGTTTCCCCACAACTCGGTGCTTACTCAACACAAGGCCTGTGCACATGCCCACAGGCCTTATGGGCATGTCCATGTCATCTTCTACAATAGAGCGTGGGGCACGGTGTAATGTAAATAAATACTAACAATCGACGAAGTGACGTTAAGTGCCGGATCTATCCCGAAAGCAGTCGTCAGAGAATGCGAGCTTGACCCACTTCGGCGTCTGTGCCGAGCTGGGCACCGTGCATGCTGCATTGTTCATGCAGGCCGGAGTGGTAACAAAAGAGACCTTCCTCCCCCTCACCAGAGAACACGAACTCCAGCCGAACGCTGACGCCGCGTTCGGTTATGTCGGCCGAGCGCTGAGTCATTGTATTTGTTGTCCCCATCCGTGTAATTCTAAAGTTTACCGCTTGGGCCGTCATGGTCTGTCCTCCTCCCCAATCCCGTTATCGTACAAATTACGGCTTGCAGTCCCTTCATTATATCCTACACATATTTCTCAATAAATGTTCTATAGATAGTCTTGACAGTCATAGTTTAGATCGTAAATCACTATACCTTCTTTTTGTATAATATGTATTAAGTTATGCGAACCTTTTAGCAAACGTATTTTCTGCATATTTGTTACCCTGATTTTTTTTTCCTGCATCCCTGTCACCATCTGCCGAGCACTCGTGGCCCGAACCTAGTCAAGCCATCAAAGATTGTATTTTTTGTCCGTGGCTCTGGCATGTCTACTTGCAGATGCAAATGAATTATTTGATTTTATTTGATTTGAGCCCACGACCCTTCGGTTGCGAGCCAGACACGTTACTCATTAGGCCACGCAGACATTTGTTTTTTTTACCTTTATTCGGAATACAGACACATCCATACATGTATTTACAGATTATTTCCACTTTGAAATGAGGAAGCCTTGTGCTTATGGGCGGGTGGGGATTAAAATCGTTTCATGCGTGTGAGGCTATCAAACACTCCAATTCACTCAGGCGGGTATTCGCTCTGCTCATTCGCACTCTTTACCTGTGCAACATAATCAATAAAGAAAACACGCGCTGATCTGACGAATTGCTCTGCGTGTCTCACCGTCACCCCCTCCTTCCACAGGCTAAACAACCCAAGAACCATAATCATGTCTAGTGGAAGATTCTCGTTTGCCCCTATGAATAGAAAACGGATAGAATGTAATGTTAAGCTCAGGTATTTCTTTTTTTTTTAAAGTTCCTCGCAGGATATTATAAAAAACAAACAAAAAAACATTGCATCCAAGCAGTACAGAAAACTATGTTCGATAGTTTTGGGGACCTTGCGAAGTGGGCAGTTAACACCCCCTGGGACGATCATGCCTCGTTCGCTTAGCCAAAGCTTGACAGCCAGGGTGTCTCTATGTACTCGAAAGAAAAAGGTTTTGGCTGACGGAGGAATGCAGATTTTCTTTCCCACGAACTAGGACGTCTTGCCCTGGTCCACCCGCATAAAGTGCCGGAAACAAATTAGCGATATGGCAGCGGTACAATGTTTTACGCGAAACAGTGGATAAATATTCGAGCGAGTACCTCACTGTCAAGGATTTAAAAGAATCAACCACTTCTTTTACGAAGCCCACTAATTTAGCAGGAGGGCCAATGTCGGAAGACACAAAAAAGAAAGGAATGTGTTCGACCAGCCTTGTTTGAAGCATCACCTGTATAAGTGGGTTACTCTGGTCTAGTATGGAGAAAGGAAATGCGAGACAACCTGACGGAGGATCATATAAGGCAGTCAGAGACCGCCCTTGGTTATGCGCCTAAAGAGATTGTCTCTTCGCCTTGGTTCTCTTGCGCTCTTTCACACAAACAATGCGAAAACGCGGTGACTTTTCTTTATGGTTAATTGCGAACAGTTCAAAATTTGAAGCATGAACCACACTTTTGCAGTCAAAAACATATTACACACTATGGACTTCGTAAAAATGAACACGTCTAGTGAACTCCATTTTGCTGTGCAATCTTTCAAATCAGCCGTAACATTGTGCTGTAAGTAGAAGGTTGTTTTAAGTGTTCAAAGGGAGCACCAAGGTACCTTCTAGGCGCACAGCTCCACCGAACGCCTTCAAACTGGCGGGGCGTAGTGGCCCACTCGCCGTGCCATTATTCGTTACATTTGTTTATGTTAATCACAGCACCAGTAGCGTCACAAAATGTTCTGCACAAATTTAAAGCATGCGCGACGCTTTTCTTATCTTCACAACAAATCGCTATATCGTCCGCGTACGCGAGGACCTTTACTTCTGTGTTTGCCATGACATACCCGCGTACTAGTTAACTTTGCGATATACTTAGCCACAAAGGCTCCATGTACAAGACAAATATAAGCGGCGACAAGGGGCAGCCCTGCCGTATGAAGACGAAACTCGTATTTTAGGGGTTAAAATATTGCCGACCACCAGTTTCTTCGTTCATCCTGAATACGCGATTCTTACACCCTCTAGTACTATGTTTCCCACATTCGCGTGAACTAAAATTTCACAACGAACGTCGTGACGTACGCGGTCAAATGCTTTGTCTAGATCGATCTCAATAACTGCAACCTGGTTCCCTTCCGACTTGCAGCAGTCGAGAATAGTACGGGTTACACAAATGCAGTGTTGGGAAAAATACTCGATAAAAGTATTTAAGTTAAGTTACTAAATACCTGCTTCATAAAGTTTTAAAATACTATTCAAGTTACTTCCACTGTAAAGTGTCTCGAGTAGAGTACAAATACTTAGAAATGTAATTCAATTACTTTTGAAGATGCTTCCGCATCGCGTAATTTGTATCGACGTCAATGACAACGACAAATATACAGTTGCACAAATCTGGTTTACCAGAATGGTTTATTAACACGTAACAACGCAAAACGACAAAAAAAAAAAGTATCGTAGGGCTATTTCATGCAATTCAACTATAAGGAGCAGGATATTGTCACGAATGACAAATGATGAGGCGGCGAATAACTCACGAAACTAAAAGTTTAATGGGGCAAACTTGTGCCCAAAACAAAATAGCGAAAGGCTAGCGTCGCAGGCGTCGATGTCAGTGAAACAGCAGGATCGAGCACTGGGACGAGACTGACTGCGGACCGCCACGCGGAGCACCTTTTGGGCTGTACAACAATAGGGAGTTTTAGAATAGCGCACGCTAAAGCTTTGCGTACGCAAAGAATAGCGTCGTCGCCACTGCGCATGCTCCGAACGCAAACCAGGTTTTGCGCTTTGCGTGCGCAATTTTAGCGTGCGCTATTTCTCGGAAATAGCGTGCGGACGCAAAGAGTCTTTGCGCTTCTCGAAAGAGGATTCGTGATGAGAAGTTGGCTAAAGCCAAGACGAGCAGAGTTAAAAAAAATGGCGGCTTCCAGGATTATGTCTGCGGCTGCTGTGGCGGCGTCGTGAGTGCGACGTCGGTGGCATCCTCGCGACTGCGATTTTCAATACGGGACGACATTGTACTCGGTTTGGCAACGATCACCGGCATCATGATGCTTGTGACGCGCGAACATTTCTCGGCGAAGGTACGATGTGCGAAGGTCAGTACACGAGACCTCTCTTGCCGAGGCGACGCAAGCGGACACGACCGGTCAACCGCTCGCGTCGCTTCTCATGTTTAAACAAATCTAAAATAATCCTCTGGACCAAAAGACTTGTTTTTTTCTAAAATTACATCATTTCGTGTGTGAAATAAAAATTGTGACTGAATCTTGGTGGCGTCGCAAGCGCGAGATGCTTGGGCTTTTGCGTCGCGACGGAGAAACGCTATTCTAAAACTCTCTCGCGTCGCGTGCGCTAATACAAGCGCTAGATTTAGCGCTAGCGTGCACTAAAATTGCGTACGTTATTCTAAAACTCCCTAATAGAGCGCACGACACAAAAGCGCCGACAGTAGAGCGCCGACAGTAGAGCGCCACGACGTTAGCGCGCGCGACACTAGAGCGCCGCGACGTTAGAGCGCGCGCGACTCGAGAGCGCGGCGAGGAGCCAAGAGGCGCGCGGGCGACTCGAGAGCGAGAGTGTCATTAAAGCGCCCGTAACGAGAGAGCACAACCAGTCCTGCGCGAGTGGCCCGACCGGACCGACCACTTGTTCCGGCATCGCGTCTTTTACAAGGTCTTTTATGTGAAATTGGCGGGGATTTATGCCGCGGCATTTAGCAATGACATTGCGAAATGAGTCGACGAAAGTTTTGCGTGTGACAAACCTAGAAGTGTTACAAAAAGCTGACAGCAGGAAAAAAAAAAAAGAAGAAAAAAAAAGAAAATGAATTTTTGTAGCGTCTGTTTTCGCAGAAAAAAAAAATGCAACTGACCTACCTTTTTTGATTTTATATCTCACCGATTTGCAGGGGAGGTTTACCTGTATCCGTTAAAAGGCTGCAAAGCTCTGCATCCGATAAAATTGCGCTGAGCTTTCCTTCGATGAGTTTTCTTACTGGTATTTTTTAGCAGTGAGCTTTCTTCATTACAGTGATGGACGTCACATTATTAAAATTATGTGAGGGACGTCTGAATAGCAATCAAATAGATCAAAGCCTGTCAAGAATAGACCAAATATAGAAAAAATTAAACTATTTCTAGTATATCCGAGAGCCGCACCGCAGCACAGTGAAGAAATCTTAGACTCGCTGCTCCACCCAACTGCCGGCATTCCCTGTACCTATATGCCCCGCCCCACACCCCTGACCCCTTTCCTCTCCGATGTCAGTAAACAATTGGTTAGAAAGAGTCGTACCCGTTTTATTTTTATTTTTTTTATTAAAGGCATATTAAATCAATCAGAAATCACCAATGATTCAATCCGATGATTCGCACAATTTTGTTCTGTCTGTGGAGCCTCGGGTACATCACACACTTTGCGGGGTTCGCTCAACTGGGGTGCGCTCTTGTGTGGCGCACTCAACTGATCGTGTGCTCTCGTGACATGCGTCAAACGCGCTACTGTCGCAGCGCCCTCGTGTCGCGCGCTCTAACGTCGGTGCTCTAGTGTCGCGCGTTCTAAAGGCGCTCTCCCGCACCTTTTGTACCCGCGTGGGTTTCTGGTAGATTCAGTGTAGAACCACGGCCGCTCGATTAAGACTTCGGCGCATAGAACATTCGTAACTCGATCACACGACAAGGTTCTCGAACTTACGAGAATGTCAAGTTGAAACAATAAACAAAGGAGGAGTCCGTTCCCTGGAATCGAACCCGGAGGCTCCGATACGGATATGAGTAAATGGATAACAAAGAGAACCCACATAATAGCCAAGGCAGTGGTCGCGCCTTCTTCAAGTAGGTTGCGTTCAGAAAGGCACTTAACGTTGAGGGACGCTTTGTTGGGATTTTGAGAGGTCATCCAGCTCGTAGTTTGTTTCGTGTTCTGTTCTCTGCTTATCAATGTTCGCTTAGACAGTGTTAGCGAGAGCAATAAGTGACGGAGTGACGACAGAAGGAAAATAAACAAAAGGAAACCTCGACGTTTTGCCGTAGCATGGTTAAATATACAACAAGCAAAACAACAATGTCTTTTTGTTTTTGTGTCCACTTGTCATTTTCTTTTATTTGTTATTTTCTTGACTCTCAAGTCTGCATTGTTGTCGTAGGTCGTTTCCCGGTCTGCGCTGCGCCTCAGTGTGGCAATTTTTACTTCCGTAAATCCACTCCTTTTGTTTGAGGATTTTTCGGAGGAAACTCTAGGAGACAAAAGGTGCCTTTAGGAAGGCGAGGCGAAAACCTCCATTGTACGAACTTTGCGCTGAAATATGAGTCACAATCGGCAAAAAAGCGATGTTTTTTTAACGAGCTCAGTCAAAGTCACCGTAGCTAATCGAAGTTAGCAACATGATTTGGTTGCTCGAAAGAATGTTCAAGTTTGCTCGTGCCACGCCCACGCCACTTCATACCGAAAAACTATGGTGGAATGTAAAAAATGTATTTGAGATAATGAGTACAAGATACTCAGAAATGTAATTAAAATAGAGTATCAAATACTCTCGATCAAAAGTATTTGCAAGATACCAAAATACTTCAAAACGTATTTGAAATACAGTATCTTGAAGAGTATTTAAAATAGGCACACGTCTGCAGTGATAAATGTTGCTTTGAATGGTCCTTCCTTTGATGCTGCATGTTTAGTGTGTTCCCACCAATTTAGAAATAACGCTTCGAAGTCTTTCAGTTAAAAACCTCGCATTTAATTTATAGTCCACGTTGCAGTGTGATCGGGCGGTATCCGCTAACGTGCTTTCGCTTCTCAACGTCGTCTGTCTTAATAAGTGGGGTGTGTGTTTGTTTATACAGCCTATAACTTAGTCTGCCGCAACGGGCGACTTGCCTCCCAGCTGTAGATGAGAAATTTAACCGGTGCAGTACAACCGATAGCGTGGGGTCTTTAACGTGCACCACGCAGTAGTGATACGCGACCGCACGCCGGTACCGTCGTCTGTCTTGGAAATCAACACTGTGTGCACTTCAAGAAAGGTAGGTGGCAACGTTTTATTCTCGAAAGATTCACGAATTACCTCAAGCAGAAAAGGGCGGAAATCATTTCTAAATTTCTTGTAAAACTCTCCGCTGAGACCGTCCGGCCCTGGCGTTTTGTGCATATAGGCAAAGTTTCAATCGCGCGCTCTACCTCGCCTTCTGTGATTGATCCTTCCAGCCATTCTTTCTCGTCTTGCGATAATTTTGACGCGTTACGAAGCGAATGTTCGAGAGCTGCTTGGCTTTTTGGCTCCTTATCGCCCCCTTTCGGGGGCGATAAACATAATGCTTCAAAAAGGTGTCCTGAATTACAACTTTTCATTATTGATGACTCCTTCGTGTTCAATGACTGAAATTTTCTTCGCAAGCGCGAACTATTTTTCCTCGCCCAAAGAGCACCTTGTGGGCTGTTCCCCTAAACGAAATGTCTCAGATCGCGAGCGTATAACTGCTCCACGATAACGTTCCTGCTGGAAACTGTCCAGTTTACAAAAATGAGTATACCACGTATTTTTGTTTTATTAAACAGACCAGTGTCTGCTCTGTTTCATAAGCGTCGCCATGATTGTTTATGTTGACGCCATGAAACAGTAGGGGAACTGTACTTTTTAAAAAGCTCCGTGTGTTTTTTTTACAATTTTTTGCACAAACTGCATGAATGTCAGACACTTGTCTATAGCAACCACAACAACTTACAAAAAAAAAAGCCCCGTTTGACTGCGTATACTGTTTTCACATTGAGGCGCATGTTCCTACAAACGAATTTCGCAGGCTGACATGTTTCCAGCCTGTGTTGTCTGGTCATGATCTGGAATCGTACGTTGAATTGAACAATCTACATACTTTAAAATAAAAAGCCATATTACAATTTTTCACTTTGGGCTTTCAGCGACTGCGTTATTTGTGAACTTGCGAGGGCAGAAAAAGTCTGTGAAAATGTGTGTTTGACCCTTTGGTGAACTTGCGATGTGTCACCCTCTGCCCGTGTCTGAAGTGATCAGGACATTGGGTGCATAGGGAATCAAAATTGATACTTGATGGTTTCCCGGGGACAAACCACAGCTAAAATCAATAAGGTTTTGGCTGGCCCAGTTTTGCCTGCGGTAGAACGTGGCTAAAATGTATATGCAGAAATGCAACAACACCCCGGACGTCTTTTCGAATTCCCAGGGCATAATAACTCCCTTCTTTGTCGGATTGCCCTATATGTTAAAAAGAGAACTCCTAACTACATGCTTATTAAAACGTACAGCGCAAAAAGAGGTCACAGAAGACACGCAATCGCTGAAGTTACAACCGAAGCTTAATCGTCAAGGCGCAAACCTTTATGCGACGACCAAACCCGAACAAAAACACACACGCACCCAATGTCACACGCCCAATTTTAGCACCATTATTATCGCGAATGCATGCTGTCGTCGTGCAATGAATTCTAACTCTTTACCAGTTAGCAAGACAGACGGGGCGCTTACACTATTTTCCTTTAAGCGCGCAATTATCTCCGCTTCGATGATTTCTCTGATCAGCGAATTGCCGCTTCTTCCAATAACTGAGCATTTCTCAATATACGGCATCACACCCACAGTCACGATAATCAATGCTGAAGTGTCCTGATACCACACTGTTTACATTGTAATAGTGTTCTCTCAACCTATCGTTCAAGCATCTACCTAGCGGAATGGAATGAACTACGTTTTCTGTGCAAAACAAACCGATTTTGATGCTTCTTAGTACAAACCAGAGACCTTACGGCTGTAAGACTAACATTTCTGCAAAGCTTAGACCACTTGTTTGGGGCAGAGGTGACAACAGTGACGTCTACTCACTTTCCTATTTTCTTTAAGCCATTTGGAAATTCTATGCAAATACGGAACCAAAGCAACTTTGTTCCTTCTTTTTTTTTTTTCGGGAACGCCCACTGCATCTACACCTCCTTTTAGTTTAACTTTCTTCAATAAAGTGCCTGCGACCGACGTCAGAGGTGTTCCGGATAGTCCGCCATCCGAAGGCGGCAAACTTGAGCGCCAAAGCTAACGTGTGCTCGATGGGAGCAGGATTTCTTTCAAGGGACGCTGACAGGGTATTTATGCTCGCCGAGGTTTTTAGTTGGACGTGACATATGAGAGCCCAACTACCCAGAACAGAATTTGCGGCTCGAAATTCGGTTTCTTTCCGCCCGAAAACCGCCGATCGAGAACTGGTCGGTTTGAGTCGCGCTCACTTTCTTTTTCGTGGTCACGGGCCGTTTTCTAAGGTTTCGACGCAACTACCAAATTTAACCAAAGTTGTGGGTCATTGAAAGCGCACAGTCAATATTAAAAATAGAAAAAAAAATATGAAACTCATTTTTGTGGCTTCCAAAAAGCTGCAAATACGTTGATTGAAAAAAAAAAAAAAGGTTGCACAGACAACCGGAAGCATTCTGTGCGTTCACTGCATAATTCTCAATTTGGCGTCGTTTCGCGTATCGTGGGGCTAGCGGATAGCAGCGGACGGCGGGCGTGGGACCTCTACTTCAGAACTGTCGTTCACGGTACCGGCGAATTTTGTCTGACTGACTGACCCAAACTTATCTGTGCGCTCCTCGACACTGTACAGCAATTTCCCGTGGGGTAACTAAGAAAGCAAATCGTTGATGTCCTAGGAGCAGGCATTGAAGCTTTTCATCGGTATGGTTATTTGGACGCAGACAAAAGCTACGGTAACCATGTAATCAGTAAAGACGCTGACGACATGTATACAGGCGAAGAGAGGTTTACTTGGTGAAATATTCGGACGCAAATAGATATGAGCTTTCTGTCTTAAAAAATGCAACTGCCGTTTTTTTTTTTTGTTTAAGTTACGGTGAATTTTTTTTTTTTTGCATGCTGCTCATCCAACAAACTGTTGGATGTGCACCATCCAGCTGTTGAGGATAATTTAAAACAAATCGTTTGCGGCAATGATGCAGAAAATGAGTGGAACAAAACGTTCATAAATAACTCATCTACCTTATCATATAAGTGTGAAAGCTCCATTTATAGAATATTTTGAGATTTTTATGGCTATATGTTTCCCATAGTGCGTGATAGACCTCGACAGAGTATATATGTATATATATATATATATATATATATATATATATATATATATATATATATATAGAGAGAGAGAGAGAGAGAGAGAGAGAGAGATGTGATTATGCTGTTCGCTGCTTATCCACCTGTGTCGATTACGGAGCTGCTGACAAATAAAAAAAAAAAAAAAAGTGGAAGAAACAGCTGCAGGGACTGGGAGTAGTTACTGAAAGCGGCTCGGGGCGTCCACAGGATCTGGAGCGAGGCGATGTAGTGGGGAGGTTCTGCTGTGAAAAAAAGGTATGCACACTCCGCTGGGGCAAACCATTTTAATTTCCGTTTTCTGGTCTAAAATTGGGTCGTGCCCATCAAAATTGAGAGGAAACAGACAAGAGGGGGGGGGGGGGGGGGAGGGGGGAGAGAGAGAGCGCACGTGTGTACGTTCTGCTAACATTTGCGCATGTGGGTAAAATGGAAGCTAAAGAGGTCATTGAATTCGAACAAACAGGAAATGTTGCAATGTAGACACCTTAAAAATGATGTTACTTCAAGTTTTATTTCGATCTCAGTAAAAGCGTCGTAATTAGGGGTGCCGCGGACTTTTGTCGAACCGGATTTTAGGTCGAACTTTCGGGGTTCGACTGGTTAGAACCGGTTCGAGGAACCTTCAAACTCTTAACCAGATTCGACCGGTTCGAGTTTGTGGACAGTGTGGCCAGACCTTGATACAAGCATGTCTAGGTTTGGAGAATTTTGTTTTTTTATGCAATGGGTTATGTTAATTTTTTGAACTGTTGCAATTAAAAGAAATTAATTCTAATCACTGAAGAAGTAAATCACTTGATGTTTTGTACTGTATTAACTGAAATAACCAAACAGTGCTGCCTCTAATTCATCCCTTAGCCATCACCATCCAGTCCGAAGCCAACTGGCCAGCTGGTCGCGCATGCGCATAGCAGTCGAACCTGAGTCGAACCTTGGTCGATCTTTTCACAATAAGTTCGAAAAAGTCGAACCTGGTCGAACTCGACCCTCGACCGGTTCGCGACATCCCTAGTCGTAATATTACGACTAGGGAATATAATTGTCTATTTAGACAATTATAATTTAGACGTAGACCTGTTTGTTGCCAGGAAAGTGCGAGAGCGGAGAGAAAAACTAGCAAAACTGACGTCACCAGCGGGGTCGGATGACCCTTGCCGTTTTGCCCTTGCTCGCCACTAAGCTGGCTCGAGGATGCCGTCAATGACGTCACGACGCTCTGGATGGATAACAGGCGGCAGAGAGGATCGGCGCATGACCGGCGGCAATCGCTGTACGTATTTTTCAAAAGAAGGGCGTTTTTTATTTTATTTATTTATAAATACCGCAGACTCATGTTAGAGTTCAAGCTCGAATGAGAATCACAAATATAAACATAATATAGTATAACACCGAGAATATATCAGTACCAGCTGCAAGACGTTACAACAAAGTAAACTCGAAGGAAAACTTCAAACACAAAAACATTGAAAAACAATCATATGAGCGCAACTTTAATATTTGAAATAAATTCTCCGATACTGGCACTTTCTACTATGTTGTTTGGTGGCTGGTTCCATGCGGTTATTGTCCTGGGAAAGAACGAACATTTAAATGTGTCATTATGCGCACAAAACTCCCAAATCATTTACGTTTACTTCTGCCAAAGATAAGTGCGATAAATAAATTCACGGGACAGAAAGCTACAAAGTCCATTCCTATGTCAGATTTCTTCAAAAGTGTTTCAGCTTCCCTTTAAGAAAAGAAAGGAAGGTAGACCCTCCCGTACCGATATCGAATCTTTGTGCTTGAAAGTAAGTTGCCAGGGAGTACTTTTCATAATAAGACATAAGCGCATGTCTGTACGTATATGATATGTGGCGTTGGACACTCCGTCGTCTCACTTTGTTTTTCGTGTGTGCCGATAGTCACCGCCGGAAATGACGAGCCGGAACCAAACCTAAAACCGGAACCGAGCCATTATTTTTAGTCGAACCGGAAGAATATCGAGCCGAAATCGTCGCCATCATCTTGAAACTGAACCGGAAAAAAATAACGGTAGCCAGTTTAAAACGGTTCAGCTTATTATTTTTTTATTAATTCCACGGGTTGAATATTTGAGGTTACCAAAAAATTAACAACGGAATTTTTATATCTATCGGAAAATTGTTATACACTGAATTGTAATCAATGAGAAATGGTGGGATTTCATGAGGGGTTTGAATTAGCATTCCGGTTAATTATGTGACGTCACGTTTCATGTGCTGTTACGCGATGTGGTTATGTGACGTCACGGCGTCAAGCTGCCGCATAGCATTACGCCATGACATTACCTTACACCACGACTTTACACCCAGATCCAATAGCGGTGTTCACACCGGCACCTCTTGTACCACCACAACATCGCAGCGTGTGTTAAGAGAAACCATGGCATACTCGATTATCGTGCGCCCGAGCACTCGAAAGGGGCTCATGACAATCATAGCATCGGCAGACATTCGAGTGGGTTGTGTTCAATCAATGATGGAAATAGGCGACCTTTAATAGCCATAATTGAAGCTCAGCCCGTGCCCTATGCTTTGCCATCCCTAGCGCGTGACTATGATGTATGTACATTGGCGATTTATACGCGGCTTATCTTTTTTTTTTTTTTCTACGACTGTTATTTCGTGGAGAGAAAAGCAAATTATATCGAAGGCCACGCGCACCGGCGACTGTTCGCGATAGTACTTAGCACTGAGGCACCTAAGTATGCTTCTTTTACTTCTGAATTGCTACACAATGCTTTCATCGAGTATAGAAATATTGAAATGACTAAATGAGACTTATTAACTGGTCCGGACGTTAGGTAGAACTACAAGTCTGTACAAGAAGGTGGGACAAGGGGCGCATGAAAAGAAAAACTCCGGTTGCTGAGGCACCACCGACGTTTCGCTAAGAGGCTAAGGGGTTTCATGTTTGTAGCGGTCTATGACCGCGACAAACATAAACCTGATACATACTCTACAACAAAAAAAAGCTGTTCGAATTATATGTAATACTGCGTATCATAGTCATACTAGTCCATTATTTAGTAGATTGAATATTGTACAGATTCCTAATCAGTATTATTATACACTTTTTTTACTTGCTTTTTAAAGATCTTTTTACCCCCCAAAAAATGTATTCATGTCGATTTCCAACCTTAGGATGAGAGAGGTTGCCTATGAAACTTGGTCTGTAGACACGTGGTTAGTACCGCACTTTAGAACGAACTATGGTAACCAGATGCTAAAATATACAGTACCTCGTTTTTTAAATCGTCTAACTGAATTGAATATAGACGTTTTCAGTGAAACGCTAAAAAATGTACGTTTCATGTTTGTGAGCGAGTGCCCCCGGAACTGGTAAACTTGGGTAAATCAATTACTTTTCTCTCCCTCCTCCCCCTCCCCCACCTAATGTTGTTTATTTTTGTGTTATAAGTATGCTTGTGAAAAACATTATGTATATGTACGTGCTGTCCTCTTTTTGCCGCTGTGGGGAGGCAGAGGCTTGTCAAGCAACAACTGAGTTGCTTTTTTCTCTGTCTCCCGTTCCAAATGGAGAGAAATAAAGAGTTTGAGTTTGAAAATATGAGAAGCTAAGCCCAATAGTGAAACGCCGGCAGGTCCACTGAATATCACTCTCACAGGACTCAGGAGGCTCGTTTTCAGGTTCTTGCTAGCATCTTTGACCACTTCCGTATTTTGCTTAAACTTCCCAGTCTTTGGGTGCAAGGACAGTACAAAATGATTGTCCAATAAACAGAATAATGACGGAGAAAAAGGGCGATGGTAATTTTAGAAACATATTTTGTTGTAAAGGTTCTTTGGCGCCTTATCTGAAAGCTGCCCCCCCCCCCCCCCTCCCCTAAAAATTTATAGTGTTTTGGTTCACCGCAAAAATAAACCGCCAAACGCTCATCCTTCATTCAAATATAGCGATAACGGTTCAAACTAAATGCCAAAGTTTCAGAACTATGTGTTATGTGTTCTGTATTCCACTATTGCCAACTCTTACAGTAGTGCTCGTACTTTGCTTCTTATGTTGGCGGGAGATGTGGAATCGAATCCTGGGCCTCTCTAAGAGCTAATGAATCAATTGCTGGCAAATCAACGAGAAGTAGCCAAAGACATTGCCGACATCAAAACCGATCAGCAGTTGACTAGAGCCTGGTGCGCCAGCGTAAATAATCGTCTTACTGTCATTGAAATTTCCATTGGAGAATTAAGATGTACTACCAAGAGAGTTGAAGGTTGCGAGGCGGGATTAGTAAATGTTGCTAAAACAATAGTGTATCTCGAGCAAAAGATTGATGATCTGGAGAAGGGGAGTAGACGAAACAATCTAATTCTACGAGGTATTACAGATGACATCAACGAAGCTCAAGCCCAGCTGAAAGTCAAAGTTTGCACTGACATTTTTTCTACGGTCCTTCAGGTAAACGTTGTCAGCATTGAAATAATACATAGATTAGGCCGAAGTCGGGGAACTAAACCGAGACCTGTAATAGAAAATGTTCGAGGTTATAATGAGAAAATTAAAGGTCTGGCTAATGACAAAAAGCTTAAGGGATCTAAAGTATTTATTAATGAAGACTTCTCATATCATGTACGACAAATCCAAAAGTAATTATGGGATAGTTCACGGATTGAAATGGAAAGTGGCGTTAAGTTAACCCTTCTCTTCGTAGAGCAGCCAATCTGACGCGAGCGGCGTTGACATGCTGCGTACCGCCCACCGTTTACAAACAGATACGCCGCCGGGCAATCTTGCAGTGCACAGGGATACGTGCCCAAGTGATTCAGAATTAGCACAAACAACAATTCTTAAGAGATACGCAGGGAAACCTGCCTCGGACTTTTACCAGTATTTCTGTATCAGAATGCAAGAGGGAAGCAAGTGCGTTGGTGGCCCGTTAATGAACCTGACAGATACAGAGTCCTGTTTTGTAAACGAATAGCCAGAAAGACGGTATTAATAGTGTGGGTTTGTTTCGGCAAACCTTCATTTGAGAGTGCACTTCGTCTTGTCCACTTTATTGTCCCCGTTTATTCGGCGCTTTTCGTTTAGCGCGTGTGACTTTGTCCCGAAGTGAAGAACACGAAAACACACTCCCCTTTTACGCAAACAGCTGAAATGCTCTTTACTTAATACACCCTCATTGGTTCTAAAACGCTACGAAACTTTCATCCGGTGTGTTACTCGGTTGAATATACGAAACGCCTATGCGGACTCTATGCAGCGAGCTCGCACCTTTACCGCGTTGATTCAGTCCATCTGCTCCGAAATGACACCTTAGCGGCTCCGACATCACACCTCAGCTAAGCCTGTTTTTCACCTTACATGTTACGTAAGTGTTAACAATTTTTGTTTTTCGGATGCGGAGGTTTTGCGTTTTAAGATGGTGGCGCCCGCGTGGAAAATATGAATATCTCGTGCAATGGAATGAGCTTTCAAAAGTTTCCACTCCAAGCCTTCCTGTTTGACATAATAAAATGGAGGAGAAAAACTCACCGGAGAGAAGCTCAACGGAGAAAAGCTCACCAGCCTCTAGCAAATGCGGAGAAAATCTCATCTACGTTTTTTGTGAACTGAGGGTTCACTCAACTGAAAAAATCCACTCAACTTAAGTATGTCTGAATACCATATATACGTGCATTAGCAGGCATTTTTTTATTAATATTATTTAAGTAGAGCCTCCAACGTTATGAGTGGCGCGTCAAAGATAAAATGACTCATTTCCGTAGAAAGATATTGAAAAGAATATACTGGGGGAAGCTATAACCCGAGTACAGAATGCACCTTGAGCAATTCCGGAATTTTCACGCCTATATCGAATTAACTCTCACGCGGTAGTCGGCGACGCATAAGCTATGTCAACATCTCTATCCTTCGCCATTTATTTATGAAAAAGGAACGCTCAAATTGTAAGCTTTCCATCGGCAAATAAAGAAAGTTTATATTTTCCCCCCTCCCGGCTACGTCGCAATTAAATACGGCGACCGTTCTTTTCTTATATAGATGGTGAAATATGCCAGTGTCGGCCCAGCTAATTCAACGCTGGATTTGGTACTAGGGGAACAGTATTAGAAGAGATGCATGTTTTAATTTTTATGATAATTATTAATCGTGTTTAGGTTGACGTTATTTTAGGGAAAAGGCGGTGTGAGCATAAGGCCGGGGTCACACTGCTCGTAGTACATCATACAAAAGACAGTCTGCAAACAGTTTTGAACGCGAGTCACAGCGAGATCCGTGCTTCGAATGCCGCATGGCAACGAGTTCGAGGAGAAAACTTGGGCACTCGGCATTCGAAGCACGGATATTGAGGCGACTCGCGTTTGCAGACAGTCTTTTTGTACGATGTATGAGCCGCGAGACCCTGGTTTTATGGTGCAATTAAACATTCTGAAAGTTTGATCGAGGTCCTAGCTAGCTGCGAAGAAATAAGATTGAATAAGTTCACGGTATCGTGGGGGGGTCTCTCGGCGTCCGTCAAAAGGCCGTAGAGTTTTTCTCGGCATCCGATGGTTTTTGCGGCGAGCTCGTCTCCCCCCGCCCGACTATTCACCCAGTGCTCCCCGGATGGCACTTTACCGTTCCGGTCTGAATGCCGCCGTTCTAGCTCATAATGCCGCCACTTGTGGACGATCACCTGAGGAGTAGGAAGAGTACCAGTGTGCCTACCTCACGTTTAGTTCACGTAGGTCTGAGTTCCTTTTCACAGTCTTCAGTTAGCACTCATGGCTTTTGCTTGGAGAAGGGGGTTCCGAAATATACTCCATAATAAACCTGAAACCACGAAGAATATAAAAATGGAAAACCACGCACGCCTTTGCGGTGTGGCTCTTCAGGCATTGGACAGACGGGTCATCATCAACATCATCACCATCATATGTTCATTTAAGTGCTCCTGAACAGCTAAATTGTCTCGATTATGATACAAAGAAAACACATTTTGAGATTGATAACCGCTCAACGATGTCGTTATAGAATACTTTATGCGGATAATTAAACTAGTTAAAAAATTGTAAGTAACGAAGGAAGTAGAAATAAAACTTATTGACAAATAAAAACTGTGAATACTAAATAGCTTACAGAGAACTAGGAGCAAATGCCTTCTTTAGGATATTCGCCTCGAGACCCAGGTTGACTTTAGCGGAAGCGTGCTCTTGTTTATGCATGGTTTCGTGCTTATTCTATCTGTCCATAATGTGGGTGGAGAAACGGCACAGAACACGGAAACGGGTACAAAATACACGCTCTTAGCAGTTGTCTCCAGTGCGCGAGCGCTGCCTTCGCGCCTCCCATGACTTCTGCCTTGCGTCCGAGCAATTGTTTTGCTCCAAGTAAGTGTAAAACAAAGCGTAGTTTTGCTTTTCACCACATGAGCCGTGCCGATTGAAACTCGACGCGAATATCGGTGCTTACGTGTATCTTACACCATGCACGGAACATAGAAGGGCGCTAAAAGACAGGGTGGTAAAGACGGGAGTTGAACGCGGCAAATCCTGAGCACTCACATCGGCGGTCCTGAGTGAAAGAACGAGAAAGAGAGCGACAAAAAGCGAGGAAAACAAAGCACACGAAAAGGTTAGGCGTGATCGTTTTGCCGCAACGAGTTGAAGTTGCTCGAGCGCTTGTCAACTTCATTTAGTTTTATAAAATGCGCGATTCCTGTCTTTTTCTGCAAAGTTAGCTAGAAAAGAACAAAGTACAGACCTTACAGCTAATGACTTGATGCTTCTTTGTGCATATTAAGGCGTCGCCAGCAATTAGGCCCCGTTGGGATCGCCAACTGGGACTGCCGATGTCCAGATGTCCGCGTCTATGCCTTGTCTTTCCCGAGCAGCCCCAGTGCACGGGGCCTTTTCCTCTAGATTACTATATTATCTTTATCTGAAAATCAAGGCACAAAATTCCAAGATTGTGAAGCGCGTTGAACAGTATACAGTGATTGTGAACCGCAGTGGGGACCAAAAGAGTATAATGAGAAACTTTTGTATGAAACAACGGGCATTGTATAGCTCTGGGAACTGCATAAACCAACCCTTCTTATCTTTGAATAAAGGAGGGGGGGGGGGGTGAATATGTTACTGGGCATGAATAATTACGAGCTCTAAAAAAAACAAATTTAAGGATCAGATGCCTGACCTTTCGACCTTTCAGAAACAGTCTGGCCCCTTGTTCACAGGATACCATCAGTAAGGGTTCCATGCCTCTTCCAATGCTTGTAAAGTTGAGGACTCAGTTTGCGGTCATTCAAAACGTTCATGGGTCTTAATCTTTTGCTACGTTTTTTTTTTTTTTTTTTGCAAGGAGCTGTTTGCAATCGTTAGAGAGCGATGGCGTACGTATAAAAGTGACTGTGAATGAAAACGATAGCTGTTTCGAAACGCTCTGTGTCACTGTAATTTTTTTTCTGGTCTCCAGTTTAATAAGGAGTAAGTCCACTAGCTTTCCCATGTTTGTACCATTTTGATGAAGTATATTTCCTATGTATGTCCAATGACGTAATGCTAGCTTGGCGCACGTGCAGACGCGTGCCAGGTCACAGAGATTTTACGATCCTTGCGATGTCAAGCAGACGTCACAGACTGCAAACAATGTATTGTTACAATGACTGGGATTCAGAGACGAGACGTCTGCTCAATGGCGGGGTTTAATTCGAACTGGCCACCGCAGGCACGTCAACGCTGACTCTGCCACGGCATGCCTACGACAGCCCGTCTTCCTCGTGGCGGTTTATTGACCTGGGAGCCTGGGGTCACGTGACAATTAACACCTGAACGTTGCAGGAGAGAGATATAATATGCTGTTTTTTAAGTTTTTCTTTTTTACCTCAAATGTTTAACTACGATCGCCCGAGCACATCTGTGAGCGTTACCACACAGGTGCGTCCATGTGCCGTATACAGTGCCACGATGCAGGAAAGGGCCCCTTCTCCTCTGTATCTGTATTTTGCAGATTTTAAATCCGCGTTTCATTCTGCAAGTGTCTTTCATCCGTCGTGAAAAGAATGGCGTTCTTTAAAACCGAGGTAAACATGCAACTGCTGCCATTGAAGGCTCATTACTTCATCTACCTTGCTGGTGAGTACCGTAACGGAGCGCACACCCATTAGACACGTTGTAATCTTGGAGATATATAGTTCTATGTAGAGCCACTGAATCAGATAAGCTTAGATTATCGGCACTCCCTTCCTTGAATTTCCTGTGGGCGCCGCCATTTTGGGGCTTAATGCAAACTGGACGCAATTTACGATTCGTTATGATTTGAAAACGCAAGTTCTTGTGCTATAGGTAAGGTCTCAGGAAGCTCAGGCAACGTCGTTTCGCTCTTTCGCGGGCTGTCTGAAAGTTTCTGGAGGTCGGCAAGCCGCTTCCTGCGAGTCAAATAAAGCGTTACAACCGACAGAAATGGCTTTAACCACTAATATGACTGAGCTTACTCCGAAGCCTAGCTTATTAGTGGCATCTTTGTTCAATAAACTGCTGCTTCGTTGAAGCTTTCTTTTAATGCTTGATTTACAAATATAGCAGTTATACCGCTTTCTTTCTACATTGCTCCCAGTTCTAACCAGACAACGCACCGGGAATATAAAATAAAAATACATAAAAAGTAAGATGTAAAAGAAATTGTGTCTAGGAGGCGATTGGTGGCACTGTAATGTATACATGGACTAGCCGCTTTCCGGAGAACTTCTAAAGTGCGGAACCTCAGCAACCTGCACATTCAATTGCATTTTTAAAATTATTTCTGTTGAAATATACTTCGGACACCAAATTTATATGAGGCTGATGTAACTGACATATCGAAAATTATGTTTCTATTTTCCTTTACACAGCGATGGCCTCGGTCATGCCATATCAAGCGGCGGTTGGTCGTCGAGGTGGCATTCCCGAAGCGACCATAGCCTACATTCTTGGCTTCATTCCTCTCCTCGCCATTCTTGCGAAGCCTGTCTGTGGCTTCATCGTGGACAAGACACAGAACGTCAAGTTAGTCTTGATCGGCTTGAACGCCCTTGCATGCGTATCCAACGGAGTCGTATTCTTGAGCCACGGCACCCCATTTGAGGGCCCAAACGTGAAAGGACGCCTCGCTTGCCCCGAAGGAAATTTGACGCTCGAGACGGCGTCTTTTAACTGCATGGCATCGCTCTTGGAGTGCAACGTGTCTTGTCGACACGACAAATCAATTGCAGCGTCGATCAAGACTGAACCTCAGCTCACTCTTGCGGATGCATACAGTGTTTGCAGTTCTCTTTGGAATGGAACGACGAGCCGCGATGAGGACATCTGCGAGATGAACTGCCCCTGCTACACAGGCTCAGAGGTCCCGCCCAACTTGGGGCTGTATGTTGTCTTCCTGTCGCTAGCGGCGGTGGCCATGACGGCACTCGTCATCTCAGACGCTGCCATCTGCGAAATATTAGGCGAAAACTCGCACACCTTCGGGCAGCAACGACTCTGGGGGACCATCGGCTTCGGTGTCTGCAGTCCCGTCGTTGGTGTCTTCATCGACGAACTAAACAAAGCGACGGACGGTCGCTCCGGTTACTCGCCTTGCTTCTACGTGTTCGCGGCACTCATGATGACTGACATTACTCTACTGTTTTTCATTCCTCCTCTAAGGATGTCCAAGGTGTCATCCAATTTTTTCAAGGACTTAGCGACGGTCTTCCGTCGTCTTGAGATGACGGTTTTCGCTCTCTGGACCTGCCTGCTCGGGGCCTTGCTGGGAATCACCTTATCGTACAACACCTGGTTTTTGGAAGACATTGGGGCATCTAAAATGATTGTCGGGTTTAACGGTGCACTCATGGCCGTTCTGATCGAACTACCGCTTCTCTTTGTGTCCGGTTTCATCCTGGAGAAAATTGGTTACTTCCCGTGCTACTGCTTGGCGTTCGTGGCACTCGGAACAAAGTACGTTGGTTACTCGTATCTATACGAGCCATGGTTTTCCTTGCTAATCGAAATCGCTGGTGGCGCTGCTTTTCCGCTGACTATTGCCTCCATGACGGTCTTCGCGAAAGTGACTGCACGAGGTGGGACTGCAGCGTCCGTGCTTTGCATTCTTAACAGCACATTCGATGGTATCGGTGAGTATCGTGTCACACTTCAGAGTCCGCATAGCATTTCGCCGTTGTTGTGATTGAACTACAGGTAAAATATCAGTATCTTCGGGAATGACACTGCACACTCTGTGGGTACCTGACGCTGCTCCGCAAGGCTAGTGAACCAGAAGCATTACGGTGGCTCTGCTTGGTGAGAACGTTGTGTTGAGTCAGATACGGTCTCATGGACGTTTATAGCTTTGGCCGCAGTGACATATGCTTTGTGTATATCAGACCTGCAGAAAATGTAAAGAAGTATGCATTCAAGTTACATTGTACCACGTAAGTTGGTAATTAAGTAGAATGATAAACAATCAATTTCAAAAATATCTTAGTTGAGTACGAAGTATAGCAGAAAATGATAGCGATAAAATTTTCATAAACCTTTACTACTAGAAGAGATTGTAATACGCGAGAACAAGGGGGTATAGGTAACCCCATATACAATATTCAAATCGCTAATACCTTATAAGTTTTTACACTCAAAATCACGCTCATGAGCTCCCTCATATTTGAATTCAAACTTTATCCCGCCGACGGGACATTTGTTTTTAGAAGGCAAAGTTTCATCGTGGTAGTTTTCTCCGTTTTATCAACACATTAAAAAATGAAAGACGTTTACAATTCTTTGTAATGCCCAATCAGAGCGCAACTCTTGAAAAGGAAGAGGGAAGCGTACGGAGGGGAGGGAAGGGTACGGAGGGGAGAGAGGGGTACGGAGGGTAACTTACCGGGAAGTTGTGGGACGATTTCCCGATAAATTCCCTCGCTAAATTTAGCGGAACAAATTGGAGGAGAAATTTCCCCCTATAGTTAGCGGAAAAAAATTGCCCGCTAAATTTGGCGGAAAACTTTCCCCGCTAAGTATGTCGAAAATTTCCCCGCTAAATTTAGCGGAAAGATTTCTCGCCTCGTGCAAAAAAATGTACCCTACCTCGTGACGTCACTCGTGATCCTCGTGACTTCAAACGTGGCGTCACGTGTGACGTCATTATGGGAAACGTCCCATAATGCAACGCGCGGTTACCCCGACGGCGACAGCGATGGTGATGCCGCTCAAGCCGGAAACGGACACCTATGAGCTGCGCTCTAAAATATCCTGCGAATGTCATCAAGCTAGAATTTACAAAGGCCTCACTTTATCTTTCTCGGTCTACGTGGTCCACGGTGACGTAACTGCAGTCCTGCCGTAGTCGGCTGGGCTACATGTCTCACACATACTTAAAAAATAAAAATTCAAACCAAACCCCACGCATTGGCGAGAAAAAACTATGCCTTCACAGGTTCCTGTCCTCCCAAATTTCTACCAGGAAAGAATCAAACCCTGGTTCACTCTCCACTTTTAATAGCATTTTATAGCAGTTCTTCCTCGCTATGACACCTACGTCCCACGTCCTGGCTTGCAGGCAACCAGTGCGTTCACGCACATACCTTCCAGGTTCAAAATCGAGGTCGAGAGACCAACGCGTTGTCCTGCGCTTAGCGACAACTTAGTGACCGGAAGGTGTTCTTTTGTGCACTGTCTAATCAAATAACACGAACTTCTCTTTTTTTCGCTTTTTTTGATTTTTTTAATTACTGGCTAGAGAGTTTATCATGTGCAATGTGCGCGCTACCGGGACTCAGACAACGACCTAGATTCTGTTGAATCTATTGAGTTGGAGGGCGCTGAGGAGTATTGCGCTCCAATGACCTACGTGGCCAGTGGAACAAGAGTCCGCCCACCCGCTCGCCCGCCCGCCCTTCTCGCACTGAGCTATGGCTGTTCAGAGAAAGTTCAATGCGGGGTGTTCGCAGTGCATAACGAGACTCTATGCACTCATTGCATATCTGACTCCTGAAAGGGTGTTTTCTCCTAGAAGTCCCTGAATGTATGCTACACCATCAAACATCCGAGCACCGATCATTATGCCCGCTACAAACAGGGCAACGTTCCCAGCAATTTCGGTGTTGTTGGCGAGTGTTCCTTAGCTTTTGTACATCCTGGCACTGCGACACGAATTTCCTCGGTCGCGTCCGGATCGAAACAGACAAGCTAGATCCATTAAATAGGGTATACGCTTTAGAGTAACGACATTCCAGCCATCTTGGTGCCTAAAACCATGGTGGACAGTTATCTGAAGCTTTTTTTTTTTTTTAAATTGCAGAAAACGCGTATCCGTTCTTCAGACATGTGAAAACTGTTCGTGACAGTGCAAGACAATATCACCTGAGCTTCTTAAACACCGCATTTAAAACTGAAGAAGTCAATTTTTTTTTAATTGTGACGATCGACAGTTGCGTCTGCTCTGCATTAGGCACAAAGGTGGCGGTGCCCACTAGCAGATCGGGGAGCGGAGTGCCGATACTCTAGGTATAGCTCATTTAGTGGCTCTATGACGAGTGAACTCGGACAACTCAGAGACGTTTGAATCGGCGGCAGCCAATAAGAGAAGCCATAGTTTTCGCGTGACACACCTGTGGCGGTGATGATGACAACTAACTAACTGGTTCTGGATTACAATTGATCGTTTTGGTGAATAAACCGTTTCAGAAAGATGAGTTAGTATTCTCAACGCCATTTAAATATATAAAACACGTTTATAGCACGTAACTTTGTGTCTAAATAGTGAAAGAAAAATAAAGGTTTTGGTGAGGATGGCAAATCGCAGCAAATGGGTCGCTGCGTGTGAACACGGGCGGTCCGTGTTGCTGGTGTTGCAACGTCAAGTTACTGGGAGATATTGCCCCGTCTGAAGCGGGCCTTAGGGCTCTTGAGGAACGCCACCTAGAATAATAAAAGCCCACAAGCTGGAATGTTGACGTCATCGCAGTGAGATCGAGTGCCAATACATATTACTCACGAGCGCTGTGTCATCATTCGTGTTTAATCAGAACGTCGAAGGACGCTTGGTGTGAGGCTGAGACCCAATTCCTGCTTTGGCGGTGTCCCATACGAGCGTTCCAAATTACCTTCAGAGGCTTTGTTTATTCTAGGCTGCGTTCCGTTGAGTCACCTACATCAGAAGGGAAAGCGGAATCTCACCCAAATTGTCGCACAACCACAGCGGCAAAAAAAAAAAGAAAAGATGGTCATCTTTTTGTTTTATGAGACCGAACGGCTGGTGGAACTTGATACCGGTCGGTCTTCCGGTGATGTTCCAGCCCGCACCATTTTGGAGCAGCCCAAAGTACATTGTCGAGCGGCAAAGAGTACTTTTGGAACTGCAAATATTATATGTATAGATTCTTGTGTTGGCCTACCCAACTAAAAGACATGCCTACTTTACCCTCTCTCTTCAGCGTAACCTTCTGTTAGCATTAACTGAACATAGGTTTGATTCCCTCAAACACAAAAATAGCTGTTTGGTTGTACATAGAAGCACTAGGCATGGCGCACAAGATGCTGATTCATGAAAAACGGTATAGACTCCTGTGAATACTTATTGTAGGTATAAAATAGAATGTAAACCGAAGAGTATATTCCTTTCAAATAATGCTAGAAGACAAGTAATATTGAGCACACGAATCGATCTTTCATTCAAGTTCTAAAGTTTGTAATTAAATTTCAATTCTCACTGCAGATAAAAAAAAAAAAACGTTTGTTATTGGATTATGAACATACAATTTGATAACATGAACATTTGAACTTTCACTAAAGCCGTTCCAGAAGGAAATTTCTAAAAAGGGCTCTGTCTCCCCCTTTGGTATATATTGAAGCTCCTGTCCAGTCAATTTCATTTTGCTACTGTGCTCCAAAGATATCTCGTGACTGGCAAAACAAAGAAACATAGAAACTCATGTTTCTCGAAAACCAACAGGCATATTCGAGTCAAACCTTGCAGTGATAATTAGGGCCCCTATACCAACATACTCTGCAAGTTTCATGCCAATAGCTTTAAAAACAAAAACAGTTTTTTTTTTCTTCCCTACATCCTCCCTTAAAGCTTTATGATAACAAATATTGAATCCAGCCGAACTGGTTAAGGTTATTCCCGAGCTTCTTTTCACTGCTCCTTGCAAGTAGCCTCGCTAACTATCGAATTTGAAAAATATATCGCCAGAATATCGCAGTCTATCATAAATAATAGAAGCAGTTTTATTCTTAAATGTTTACTGAAAAGTTCAATTGTTACATTAGCACTCACTAAGTTCTCCCCCATTTTCTTTTTAATGTACCTGACGCCTGCGTGTTTAACATATCCCGCTTTGTGGGAATGCTGCCATCTTAGCACGCGGGCGCAGGCGGCGAAGCACGATAAGATTCGCGATGCTTACTTCTCGGTTGTTTCGCTGCAGTACACAAGAGCGCGGTGACAAGCGCACTCAACAGAGCTAACTTACCCGCCGGGGCAGACTGCGAACGTGACTGGATATTGCGAACATTCCGAGTACAGTCAGTGTTTGACAGAGAGATCAAATCGAATAGGACGTTATTTGCGGCGATAATCGAAAGTTCCGAGAATTCGCACGAGCGTATACCATAACGGTCCGGACGTGTAGCGGGGCCTCACTTAGAGCTATTACGTTATCAGTATTAATGAAGTGAAATCAATTTGTAGCGCAGTGTTGGCGCAGGTATTTCACAGTTTACTGCGTGATGCACGTTAAAGATCCCAGGCTAGTGGTTGTACTGCACTGGCCGAATTTCCTATCCACAGCTGGGAGACTCGTCGCCCGTTGAGGCATGCAGACCAAGTTCTAGGCTGTATAAACATGCACACAACCCAATTTCTTCACATTTTGGCTAAATGTAGCAGGATGTAGCCCTTGGGCGCAGTTTGGCGCAAATGGCGCAGCAATCGCATCGCTCATTGGCTCGACCGATTAAAGGAAGGTCAACCACATACCAGTTCCAAGACATTGTGGTGCAGTTCGCGATTGGAAACTTCTAGAAGCGTATTAGGTGCGCGTCGCACGGTTGCGTATACACAAATTGTCCAGCAAACCTCGTTCGCGCGAAATTAATGCACTTTCCCTCTCAGGTGTGGCGATCGGCAACGTTGTCGGAGGTGCCTGTTTCGCCTTCTACGGGGGTCGCCTCACCTTTCGCTTCCTCGGCGTCGTCGCTTTCGGATGCGCAGCCCTCTGCCTCGTCTCCCACCTGGCCCTCTGGAGAAGAGGCCGGAAGGACTATACGGTCGGGAGTAAGTGAAGTGAACGCTGCTGGTCCAAGGCGAAGCGTGTTCTCACTGAGCATCAGCTCTCCGCGGTTTCTAAAAACAAAACTTATTCTTAGGAAAGCGAGCAACGGCGTGCGCCATACCGGCAGATTGATACTTTAGACCCATGTTTCGGATAAAAAAAACAGGACGCGGGACGGCCAAAAAAACGTGCTTTTCGTGTAAGGCTCGTCAAATTATGAGGCGCTGGAGAAATTCAGCCTTCTGCGTTAAGTCCTTATTTCGAACTCTTTTTGTTCGCCTTCCGCCCATTGAAAAGCATGCAGGAAGGGCCTTAGAACGCACCTGGTATCGCTGCGCCGCAGCGTTCTTCCGCACGTCTGCTGTCCTCGCCGTCACCATGGCAACGAACGCCGAATGAATGGAAGCACGCACGGTACCGCCGCGTGAAGCCAGCAACAGCTGACGCCATTTTACGAACGCCGTCTGCTAGCCAAAGCCGAACGCGGTATGTCAGATCAACCGCCTCCGCCGGTGCTCGATCGCCGACGGCGATCGAGCACCGGCGGAGGCCGTAATTAAACCGCCAGTACAAATAAATTTGTTTGCGGATGATTGTTTGGTTTATTTGCCAATTAAGACATCGGAAGACCAGGCAGCATTGAATGACAGTTTGGACTTTATTAAGCAATGGTGCTTCCAATGGCAAATGGAAATTAACTTTAAAAAGTCGTCATATACCCACGTAACTAATAAGAAGAATGTATCTCTATTTCAGTATCGCCTTGGGAATGTAGAACTGTCAAGAACAGAAACGTTCAAGTACCTAGGGGTAACAATAAGTCAAAACTTAAAATGACAACCCCATATTGTAAATATCTGCGCAGCTGCGTATAGGAAATTATGCATGCTTAGACATAAACTTAAAAATAGCAATAAGGAAATAAGACTTACAGCATACAAAACACTAATACGACCTACTCTAGAGTATGCTTCGGTCGTTTGGGACCCCGCAACCAAACCGACATAAACAGGCTTGAGAGAATACAGAAGAAGGCAGCACGTTTTATAACTTCAGATTACAGATCGAAGTCCTCTGTAACAGAAATGTTGAATGCTTGTGGACTTGAACCCTTAGCGGTTAGGAGAAAAATATCACGGTTAAAGCTTTTGTTTCTGATTTATCATGGCCAAGTAAAAATCAACCGCAACACTTATTTTAGGAAAATTACCTACAGATCAGCTAGATTAAATCATTCTAAAGCATTGCAGTCATATATGGCCAGAATTGATGTTTTCAAGTATTCATTTTTTGCAAATACAATTAACGACTGGAATAAGCTTCCCGAGCATATTGTGAATCACAACGATATTTCAATGTTTGAGGATGATGTTAGACTTCTTTACTGTGTTTAAAACGTAAGCATACCGCCTCGGTGTTATTATTTTTTTTTGTTTTTCTTATTTCGCTGTCTTTGAATTTAAATATGTATATATCGCGTGATTCTTTGAATGCTGTATTGAAGTTGTCTCTATATTGTCTTCTCTTTTTTCTTTTTTTTTTATCAGTTCGAATGTACACGATACGTGCCTTCGATTATTGTCGATTATTGTTGATTATTGTGGTCAGCATATTGTTATTGTTACAGTGACTATCGCTTTTTTTTTTCTTTCATTGTGCTATGGGCGCCTCTTGTATCAAATTTCACAAATACGGTATTTTTCAAACTTTTTATTGGAGATATGAACTGTATCGCTTTGTTGTGTGTTGTTCCTCCCTGCCACGGCCCACGGGCCAGCAGTATGAATAAATAAATAAATAAATAAATAGATAAATAAAATTATACTGTCATCATGAAAAAGGCACAGCGCGGCGAGTCCAGAGCTTCCTCAGTTAAAATAAGTATAAACCAATCAATAAAATAATCAATAAATCGCTCAATCAAGCCTATTATCCCTCCGCGTCCGATGAGATTGCAGCATTAGTCGATAAGAGCGCCGACGAACAATCACGAAGGAAGAGACGGGAACGCAAAATTCACAGGGTGACAAAAAAGTGTTTGTTACCTAGCGATCTAATAAGCTATACCCGTTCACGCAGAAGCTACGTCACACCGTTGCGTTTTGACTATACCTGTTTTCACCTCAAGAAAAAAGTAAGTTTTGCGCATTGTTCCTACGCGACGCGAAATAGTTCTTACGAGATTCGGTTGTCAAAGGAAAAAGCGATGCTTTTGGCGTTTGGAACGTGCACGTCTTGATAAGATAACATATGTCTAATCTAAAATTCACCTACATATGTCTTCATTATCCGCATGAAGGGGAAAATTAGTAATGTTCCGCGAGGAGCCGGACTTGCTTTACTTCGGTTCTTGAGGTGAAAAGAGGTATAGGTTCGGTTACGTTTTTTCTGGCTTACGTCAGTGTGCGTCTGCGAGATGCATTCAAAAACGAATTAAGCGGGGCAACTCTTAGTTGCCACGGCAACTACGACACTCGTGTCTCGGTGCATAGGGATCCGCAAAGCCTGCGCCAACGTAGTCGAGGGCTCCCGAGTGAACGGGCCCTTTCGTTTCTGTGTGAAAACTTACGACGCGCGTTACCTGTCGTGGTAGCCCGCTGCGGTACCTCAACACGCCTTATGATAACTTTTAAAAAAGCGCATTCCCTTCTTACGCAAACGATCCGCAGTGTTCCCCGTCAAAGGCCGACGTACAGAATCGTCTTCTGCCGGGCAGAAAACCGGTTGCCAGTTTTCTTCTCTCCGTTCCTTCTCGGCCTATTTTCTCCTCCTTTGCCAACAGGAGAGAAGGAGGTATTCCCCGCTGAAAGAGGCCTCTCGCTCTCTGGAATGAAAAGGAGGAATTGAGGGAGAGTTTCCTCCTTTTTTAGCTGTTCCACCGAGGTGTTCCCGTGTTCTTCAACAGCACAAGCTGTGAGTAAAGCCCCCAACTTTTCGTTTGCAAAAAAAACAACAGCTTTGACTGCGTAAAAGAAATTTGGCGAACTCTTACTGTCAATACATACATTTTTGGGTAGAACAAAAACGAATATAGAGCGTGTCCAAAATAAATATAAACAATTACAAAAAACATATTTCTGCAAACAAACAACAACAACGATGTAGCAGCGAACGCTTATCCTCCGACCAAACATAGCGCTTATAGTGGTCCGAACTAGGAGAAAATTTCAGAACTATCTGTTGTCCTATTGAAAAGTTGTGATTTCCTAAACAAAAATTGAATGGGAAAAAATTTAATGGAAAAAATAAGGCCCGTTGTTGGTAACTGGCATCATTCAGCTCCACGTATTCGAAGGCTCTCCGGCCGCCATTTTTTCGTTCGAAATTTCAAAAAATCACTTATAACTTTCGAATAAGGTAACAGTTAGTTCTGAGACTTTGACCCCTGGGTCAGACCGCTAGCTCAATATTTGGTGGAAAATGAGCTTTCTGTGATGCGTAAATTATTTGAACAACAATTTTTTATGTTCAGTTATATGTATTTCTAAAACCAACTCGCTCATCCTAACTTGGATCTCACCGTGAGCACGCGTAACCACAAAGCACAAAGTTATGGCCGCCAGCGCATACTCCTTATTCAAACATGACGACGACGAGGATGCAAAAAGACAACGTCAATGAGTAAAAAAACAAAAGAAAAGGGCCAGACGTCGTGATGAACGGCGAGCGCGGGTCTCGGACCGTGATCGAAGTTTTCGGCGATGCGGCCGGCGGCGCTTCGCGAGCAAGGAGAGCCACACCATGTTATCCCTAAGACGACTCGAAGGCGAAAGTCTACGCGCCGATCTCGGTGATAGTGAACCTCCGAAGACAGCGCGCTCTCTGACGACGCAGGTTCGGCGCCGTTCATCTCACGGCATCTCACACGCCCGCTCGCCACCGCTGCCCGAGCGAGGGTGTCCTCCTCTCCCGCTGGGTTTGCGCCGCGCGCGCGCCTTTTCCGATCCTGGCACTAGAAACGCCATCTCGTGGTCCAGTGGCCAACCGTGGGTTTTGGAACGTTTAGTGTCGCCGACGCGACGGTCAAGGACTGAACGATGAGACATATAATGCTTTCGCCTTAATAAGCCACGCCGTGCGCTTCTCAAGCTCTCCTATGCGGAGCGCAAGTTCGTCTGCTTCTTTTGCGGGGGTTGTGGTGACGTCAGAACGCCCAGCTATGATTGACTCTGATTGAAGGACAGAGGGTAGACCTCCAGGCAGCTTGCTTTCAGCCAACCAGAACTCGACTTCTTTCTAACGTCACCAAAACGCCTGCGAAAGAAGCAGACGAACTTGCGCTCCGCATATATGCAGTAACTGAACAATCGTCATTTATCAGTTTGCAACTTGTCACTGTGCCTCACACAGATTGACGCCCATTCTGGTCGTGGCGTCACGGGTCGGCACCGAAGGACGTCACCGAAGCAAGCACGAGCCTCTATGAAGGCGAATCGCTCGCTCGAGGGAGAACATGATTCTCCGCGCACGAGCTCGACGGACTAGACAATCGGCAACGCCGACTGCTTATTGTGTACACTCTGATTTCTCCTACTGCAAGTATGGTGCAAATTGGTTGTAAACAGAAGGAATACCTTGCTAGAACGCGAACAAAGACCTACAAAATGAAATGTATTAAGCGAATGTGACTCTTATTTCTTTTCGCTTTTTTTAAGTTGTCTTGGAAATTCGGGAAGATCAAACCAATTGAATAGCGCCAGAAATGTAAACACACTGAGCAATATCTCACGTCTGCGTTTCAGTAGAGCATGTATCATTGTTCATGGGCGTCCGCAGAACTTTTTCCAGGGGGGTGCACACTTATACCCCCCCCCCCCCCGGGGGGGGGGGGGGGGGGATGTTGGCGATGTTGGCTATTTTCAGCACATTTCCACTTTACTCTCTACCTGCTTTCACGGCTGCGCCCTGGATTTGGGGCTACAAACCACTGATCTCTGTGACAATTGCTAAATCGCGCTTTCCGCTCCCGCGAGTGAAGCCACCGGACGGCCATCTTGCATGTCGAAACATCGCGTTTTTGAAGCGTTGCGGAGGCTGGCGGCAGCGTGCTGAAGACACATTTTTTCTACTCCTTCGTCATCATTTGCCGAAGAAGTTCTTTAAAACCATCTGTAAGCCGTGATACTTGCCATTGAGAACACGTAGAAATTTTTACGGAAGCGCAATGTCTCAGAAAGAAGGCACAAGGCGTCGAAAGCAAGTTTCGCCGGTCTCGCGACAAAATCAAAACTTCCTTGCACTTTTTTTTTTTTGCCTTTTAAATTTGCCGTTTTCTCAATAGCCATTTTCAATTTCCAGATACTAAATAGCAAGTTGGGAACAGTAGATCCATAGTATTCAGAAAATGTAGTTAGTTGGTTTGTGTTGCTAAAAAAACCGCCAGAGTCCCTTTAACTGGTGTGGGTGCAGCACCCCCCCCCCCCCTCTGCACCCCCGTCGAAATTCCAAGGGGGGGCAACTGCCCCCCCCCTTGCACCCCTCTGCGGACGCCCATGTCATTGTTGCATATCCGTAACAATTAATTTGTTGCCGCATTGCGTCGTGCCAATATTTTAATAATAAGGACAGATCCTGGCCGAAGGTCAAATTTTCCTAGCCTTAGCATATTTGTTTTCGTATACACCTGATTAAATTCGCTTTTCTTCTCATACCATGAACCCCGGATTCGCTCAAATTAGCGTCGGTCAGCTATCGCCAGGTCACTACTTGGCAAATGCTCGGCCTCGGCAGGTCGGATGCAGACGAGCAAACGATATTAGGGACCCTTAGCAAACCGTTGCCGTGCTCCGCGTACCGCACTACAGGAGCCTTTGAAGCATGATTTTAAGGTGACACCCCAGCGATCATGTCAATATGCTTATTTTTGAGAGCCTTACATTTTCTATGTATGCTATGTATAATTATATCCCTTATACCAAATTAAAGAGCTGGCATTCATTAACAACTCAATGTCTAGAAAATAGCGTTATCTTTAGCAACCTTTTTTCCTGAAGTCTTGCCAGTGGGGGTGTGAATGACTTGTTCAGAGTGTGGTTTCAGCTATCACACGGGTAAATGTCCGGGTGTGACAAAAAATGCTCTAAAAAAATGACAGATGAAACAAGAGAGTCGTGGCAATGCCCAATATGCACCATTGCAAAAGCAAAGGGACAAACCTCATCAAAAGATCCGGGAGAGAAAACCGAGAACCAGTTGGCCGAAATAACAAGAAAACTGGATGTCTTAATGTCAATCGGAGCGAAAGTGGACGCGCTTCTTTCCATGAAAGAAACAGTAGACAAAATTGAGCTGTCTGTGCAGCACATGTCAGATCAATATGATGAGATACTTGAGGAAATGAAAAAACAAAACCAAGATATTAAAGAACTCCGGGAACGTGTTGAAAGACTGGAAAATAGTGGAACCCAAAGAGAAGTCGAAGCTCTAAAACAGGAAGTAAATGAGCTTCAGCAATACAGTCGCAGACAGAACCTTGAGGTGCATGGGTTCCCACGTCTCCCAAACGAAAACCTGTGGCATAAACTGAAAGAAGTATCAGACCAGCTAGGCGTTGCTGAACTGAATGAAAACGATGTAGAAGCGCTGCACAGGATGCCCGGAAAGCCAGATAAGGTTCCTCCCATTCTCGTTCGTTTCACGTCCCGGCTTACTAGAGATCGATGGTTCCAGGCAAGGGCTGTACTCAAAGATAACGCGTCGGGTATCTGGTTAATGGACAACCTAACAGCGCAAACAAAAAGATTGGTTTGGCAGGCAAAAACGAAGGCAGCGGAAAGACGTTATCAGTTTGTTTGGCAGAAGGGCGGAAGGATTTTTGTCAGGAAGCAACCCGGCGATCGCCCTATTCGAATTGACAATGACAATGATCTGGCTAAAATTGAGTAAACATTTCGGAAGTATAAAGCTACTAAATAAATAAACACACCAATGGCGCACGATTATAGTGAACCTACGTACTACGACAGCGCGTTATTCAATCGGTGCATCACTGATAAAGCAGTGACTGCAAAAACACTAAAATTGTTTCACTTAAACGCACGAAGTCTGCGGAATAAATCTGATGAAGTATGTTTTTTCCTAGATTCCCTTTGTACTCCGTTTGATGTTCTGGCATTTACCGAAACGTGGTACTCAGGAGAGTCGGACATTGTGCAATTACAAGACTATAAATGTGAAGTTATCTGCCGCGAATCTCGTCGTGGGGGCATACATGGGTAAATTACTTTCAAAATGTAATTTAATTACAATTACAATTACTTTGCTTCAAAAGTAGTTCAACTACAATTACAATTACTACTACGTGAAAAGTAATTAATTACACTTACAAATTAATTTTAAAAAGTAATGCAATTACTTTACAATTACTTATTTCTCAGAGCGACCCGACTTGGGCCATATAACTTTAAACGAGTTGTATAAAATGCAACGTATTTGTTCATTCCTCGCCCAATGTTTGAGGAGGCTTAAGCATCGCAGCATAAATGCCACGTATTGCACTTTCCTTTTATGACTTTTGTTAAATCCATGATAGAACTTGACAGTTTGGGGCAATGAAGTACTACACTCTTATATTTTTAATAAATAAGAATAAATTAGTCCATGTGCTGGAAGGCACCAGATCGCCAAAGAAAAAATTGGGTTGACAGACGTTTGTTAGCCTGGCAAATGAAAGTGCGACAATTAGTCATATATGAGTAATTTACAAATGTTAATATAAAACTAAAACCCACACGCTCTAATACGACCGCATTCACATACAAATATCATGGTATTGTAAATTATATACATTCAACTATGAAATTCTGTATACTAGTATACTATACTCCTATACCTTGGTTGTATACTATTGCGCTAAAATGAGCTTTTAATGTAGAGCGTGTTTGGGTAATCTATTGTGCATAACGACCCTTTTAATGTATATTGTACAGTACACAATGTAGGTTTGAGTGTAGCAATTATATGTAAATCGCATGATAAATCATTGCTCTCTTATGTAAATAGTGTGCATTTATAATTTGGAGTGTATTGTAGGGTGTTTTGTGCAGCGCTTAGTTTATATGACAAGCGTGAACTCTCAAGTGAATGAACACTAATCATTCCCGGCAAGTTCAGAAGAGCTGCCGGCGCCGCTATAGCGGCAGCCAATGTCTCCTTTTTGTTAATTTTTATCAGTTATTAAAGAAAGAAAGAAGAAAGTATTAAAAGGACTAAATGGGACTTTTTAATCCGACGTTATATAGAACTATAAGCGTGTACGGAAGAGATACCCGAAAAGAAAGTTCCTAGTGGCCTCAGAGGAACAGCCGAACTTTGGCGGCCGCTCTAATGTCTCACAGGAGCACCATTCTCAAATTCTTCCTTAAGTTTCGGCCACCTCCGTATTTAAATGAAACTTCAGTTAGATGCAAAAAAAAACTAAAGAAAAAAAAAGTTAACAACCGACACAAATATAATTGTCGAAATAACACCCCCAAACGGAGGATGCAGTCCCTCAGGAATAAAAAATATTATCAGGAGCAACGAAAACAGAAAAAAGAAATGGCGGGGGGTGTTGTTTCAAAGCCTTTGGTGTCCCTCATCAGCGAGTCTTCGTTTGTGCTGGCATCGGTGACGTCTAATCACGTGGTTCGTCTGAAAGCTACAAGAGTGCCAACAACACCGGACTCTCTCAGTGGGCTCGGCGGCAGTATAACCGGCAGCATGCTCGGCAACTCATTTTGTTTGCTAGTACAGGTTAGTGAATATGTGCCTTGTGATGGTTATCGAAGTGACAACCGTTTTTTAGTGCTGCTGCCTTGCCATTTTACTGTGAAACGCTTGATAGATTTTGCTACTTCTGTTATTTCTTGGCCGCGAAATTTGTTGGTCTGTGGTGACCTAGAGGCACAACCAAGAACCCACCGATGAGGAGGCAAATCCCGGGACCACCGACAGAGAGCTTTTTTTGGAACTTATGGCCGGCAAGAACAAAATGAATGATGCTGTTCTAAATGTTCTTGCCCTCAAAATAATATTAACAAGAAAATGACTGCGCTAGATGAACGAATCGATTGGACGGAGCGCAGGTAACCAGTTTAAACGCGGTGACCAAGCAAATAAAAGACATGGAAACAACAGTATCAGGATTTGACATACAATTATCTTCACTCAAGGCTAAAGTAGATGACTTAGAAAACGGGAGTCACAGAAATAATTTGATTATTTATGGTATAGACGAGCCTAATTCTGAGAGAGCTGAAGAGCTTGAAGGGAAAGTAAAAGACGAAGGTTTTTTTGTTTTTTTTTACAGAAAATATGAATAACGGTTACTGCCCTTACAAAAATGATTTCAGACTTTCTGATGAAAATGTGTTGACTTCTTGTCGACTCTGGTTACTTCCTTTTGACTTTGACTTTCTGTTGACATTGTCAGCAGGAAGTCAACACACCTCTTGAAGACTCCGTGGTGAAAATTTCTGTTGACTTCCTGTAGACATATTTATCAGAAAGGCTGCAGACTCTCTGCTGCCTGCATGTTGAAAAATATATGTTGACTTCTTGCAACCCCTTTCAACATAAAGTCTGCAGACTTTCTGGTGCTTCCATGTTAAGTCTTTTTGTTGACTTCCTGCAGCCATATTTATCAGAAAGGCTGCAGACTTTCTGCTGCCTGCATTTTGAGGCGTTCGAAAGGCATGCCCTGCCGTTCTGACTTTGTAAGTGACTGTAGTGACTTGAATGAATGAACCAATGCTTTCTTGTAAGAGATATCGTCCACGACCTTCAAAACACTGTTTTCCTTTTGATGGACTTCCGAGGAGAAGATCAAATACTTAAAACCTTAATAAGTGTTGAGGTGGTCACCGGCCAAATGAATTCCTTCAATATGTAGGCTATATCAGGCTCTGGAGCAGTCAATGGGACTGTGTTAAAGGTGTTCAGTGCTTCATGGTGTTTGTGTTTGTGTTCGTTTCTAATGTGTCGTTCTCGGATGTATGTAGTTATAGTGCCTTCAAATAACACAACGACACCATTTACTAACAAAAAAAAATCGCGTTTTTTTTTTCTTTTTACGGAATTTTGCTGCAGCCAATTTGGAGGAGGCTCTGGCGACACAGAGACTACAAATGGTCTGGTGCCAATGAATCGCCTTGGAGTCACAAGGTTGTCTTATGCTAGATGTTTAGCTTTTCAGTGGAGTGTCAACAAAAAGTTGACACCTAGGTGCCAAGAAGTCTACTGCCTTTCTAATAAACTTTGGGCCAGACGGCTCCTGGAAGTCAAGTCAAAAGCTAAATACAATCTGCAGAAAGTATGATGGAAAGCTGTTGACATTTAATACCTGTGTTGATTTTTTTCGGCAGACTTTCCACAAAAAAGAATTACACTTTTTTGTAAGGGCGGTATTGAGAGATACATTAGACTTCTCAAACAGAGTTTGCGAAATTTGAAAGCAATTATGGAAAAGTGCGGCTAAAGACAAAGAAAACGGAGCAAAAGTTAAACTAGTTTATGATAAGCTGAACGTGGACGGTGTGCTGTTTGGATTGGATGAAGGGAAGGGTTCACGCTTAAAGATAAGCAAAACAGATAAATGATGGTGTAGAAGTGCTTCTCGATCACTGCGCTTGTTGAATGTCAATTGTAGAGGCGTCCTTAACAAGGCCACAGAGTTCGAAGGAATTTTGCTCTGTCCTGATCCTGATATCGCCGTTCTGACTGAGATGTGGTTAAATGATACAATATACGACAGTGAATTTGTCCCTGCTTGCTACAGCGTACTCCGGAAAGACCGTGGTAGTAAGGGTGGTGGAGAGTGTATTTTTTTTTAAGAACTTCCTAAATATAGTAACCATGCCTGAAATACCTGATACCTAGTGTATTTTTTGCAAAGCGTACGATGGTAAATATAAATACAATATTGGGGCATTTTATAGACCCCCTGGATATTTTATGGCTGTTCTCGATAATTTTTGAAATGTATCTCGATACACATGTGAAGCCTGGCGATCGGGTTATTTTGGTAGGAGATTTTAATTTGCCAAACGTCCAATTTTTAGAGCGCAGCTCTTAGACGCCCGTTTCCGGCTTGAGCGGCGTCGGCGTAGGCGTCGGCGTCGGCGTCGGCGTCGGCGTCGGCGTCGCCGTCACCGTCGGCGTAACCGCGCGGTGCATTATGGGTAAATTTCCCCGCTCAATTTAGCGGAAAAATTTCCCCGCTAAATTTAGCGGACAAATTTTCCCGCTAAATCTAGCGGAAAATTTCCCAGCTAAATTTAGCGGAATATTTATACGTAAATGGGAGGCGAGCAGGAGAAGAGGAGGGGCATAGCCTCCTCTACGTACCTTCCGCTCCTGCTCCTCAAGAGCTGCGCTCTAATTTGGCGTTACAGGGAGTTGTAAACGGCTTTCACTTTTAGAGCGCAGCTCTTAGGCGCCCGTTTCCGGTTTGAGCGGCGTCGCCGTTGCCATCGGCGTAACCGCGCGGTGCATGGCGGGTAAATTTCCCCGCTAAATTTTGCGGAAAAGTTTTTCTGCCCCCTCTCCTCGAGGTCATGTGACCCCCAGGCCACGTGACCTCCCCCCCCCCCCCCGAGGTCACGTGACCCCCCCCCGTGACTTCCCCTCCTCCTCAAGAGCTGCGCTCTAATTCGGCGTTACAGGGAGTTGTAAACGGCTTTCATTTTTTTCACTGAAACACCAAAATGATAACTTAGGGGAAGCAATGTTAGACATGGTCTTTAAATTTGACTTACTACATACAAGTCGTTGAGGACTTAAAGAGAATCCGAGGAAACTCTGCCTCTATACTTGACCTTGTTTTTGTAAGTGATACAATTTCTTCTAAATCCAAATGTGAAGTAATCCCTGGGATTTCTGATCACAAAGCAGTATTGTTGACCCCAGAAGTGTTATCCAAATTTTTTTCGTGCAGATGTTGTCTCTGTTATAGACATGATTTCATTTAATTTAGACGATTTTGTAAACATTGATATAAATGACCATTGAAATACGTTCAATATTATTGTAAATGAATGTATTGACCTTTTTGTGCCAGTAATTGTAAAAAGCAGAATAAAAAGAACCCCTGGATTTCTAGAAAGGCATTACAGTTAAAAAGACAATTGAAACGATTGAAAAACAAAATAAAAACAAGCGCCGACTCGCTAGATCTGACTAAAACATTTCTTGCTCCTTCTTTGCAACTTAAAACCCAAGTTACAGCTGATAAAAGCCATTATTTCGGCGAATCTTTGCCAAACTTCATATCTACTTCATCGGCGGATTTTTTTGCGATTAACATCTCCACATTCTAGGGATTGTAATATTTTCGAAATTGGTGGTAACCTAACCCATGAAGAATACATGATTTCAGACGCATTTAATAAACATTTTAAATCGGTGCTAACTCAAGACAATGATGTGTTACAAAATTTTGACGCTGACTATCTGCATATGCCTGATATTGTAATTAGTGAATATGGTATATTAAATGTGCTCTTGAAATTGGATGTAAAAAAAAAATCCCCTGGGCCTGATAGTATCCCCAATGCATTTTTTATCCAGGTATGCTAAATGGGTCTCAAAATATTTGTTTGTTCTGTTTTCAAAACCGCTGTCCGAAGGTCAGGTTCCAGACGACTGGAAAACGACCAGAGTCAAACCACTTCATAAGAACAGAAACAAGCAGTGCATTCAAAATTACCCTCCAATTTCATTGACTTCAAGTGCCCAGTAAACTTCTTGAACACATAATATATAACAATTTAACAAGATTCCTAGACGAACACAACACCTTGACTAAAAATCCGCATGGATTCCGAAAACGTTTCTCAACATGTACTCAATTAATTGAGACTGTTCACGATTTCTCCTCGCAGTAAATAATGGAAAACAAACTGATGCTATTTTCATGAATTTTTCGAAGGCGTTTCACAAGGTCCCTTACAAAAAGTTACTATACAAAATGGAAAAAAATATGTAAGAACACAAAATTATTCAAAAGAATTTCAGCATACCTTTCAGTCTATATATATGTATATATATATATACCTATATATAGGGTGTCTCATTTTATTCTTTCCGATTTGTTTTAAAAAAGCCGTGAAAGCTACACTTATGCGGTTTGTGCAGGTGAGTTATACGGCCAGGGGGACATAGCATAGGGAGATAGCCGCAAATATCAGTCGGCTAATTAGGTAAAATTTGTTAAATAACTTTTTAATTAGTGCAAATAGACATATAGTTCCAATTAGAAACTTGCTGAGCATCATCGAAAACCACTAAATCAACTCGTTTTAAAAGGATATAACGCCGGGGCAGCATTTTACGACCATCTGTAAAAACGTTTAATTTAGACGCGTTTCTAGATTTAGGTTTCTTAATGGAGCGCATCTTTGTGCCAGCGGTCCTGCTCCCGAGCAGGACCGCGGCGCATAGCCACCCCCTCGCCTTCCTCGTAGAATGGAGGGAAGTAGGGCGCACGTGTGTTGCGCGTCTCAGCCACTGGGGAGCAGGACCGCGGGCGCGTAGGTGCGCTTCGATAAGAAAACGAAATCTAGAAACGCGTCCAAATGAAGCGTTTTTACAGAACGCCGTAAAAGGCTGCCCCGGCGTTAATTCCTTCTAAAAAGAGTTCATACATATATATACAGTCAAGTCTCGTTAATATGGACCCCGTTAATATGGATACCCCGCTATATGGACACCACTTTCGGGGACGAACTGGGAAAATACAAGCATTTTTGTCTCGTTATTATGGACAACTCACAGAATGGACGATTTTTTACGGGAACGCAGTTGTCCATATTAACGCACTTATATATATATATATATATATATATATATATATATATATATATATATATATATATATATATATATATATATATATATGTGTGTGTGTGTGTGTGTGTGTGTGTGTGTGTGTGTGTGTGTGTGTGTGTGTGTGAGAGAGAGAGAGAGAGAGAGAGAGAGGCAGAGTAGTTTGAGAACAATGGACCGGGAAAATGTAATAAGTCAGAGATCCGTACTTGTGGAGTTGCTATGGGAGTTTATTGTATGTATTACGACAGTTTCGCCGAGAGGCTCGGCTTCGTCAAGAGGTACAGTTTTTTTTTTATTCCTTTAGATTTGTTTAAAAAAAGCCATGAAAGCTACACTTATGCGATATCTCTCTCTCTCTCTCTCTATGTATATATATATATATATCTTGTGGAGACTCAAGAACTGACAACCGTTTCGCTGGTGTCCACAGCCGTTCTAACCCGCGCTCGTCATGAGCGCGAGCTAGCTTCACCTTTTTATCCTTTCTTTTCGATAAATCCCCGCATCATTCCCACTCTCGGGGGGAAGGGGGGGGGGAGGAAGTTTCTTTTGCAGGTGGTTTTCATTGGTCACCTCCCAGAGTAGACGCCATGTTTGTGGAGTTGTTGGCAGGGGGCATAGTGATGCCGTGTGTCCAGTCACTGCACAGCCTCCGTCGTCGATACGGTTGCCTTCGGAGCAGTGGCTTCTGCAAGTGATGCCAGGGTGCTTCCTTGGTCACCACTCGCCGGTGGGGGCGGTTGGTGAGGCCTTGGCGATGGGCGGTGGCCGCCCGTCGTCTTCAGAATGGTCTATCGTAGCGCCGGAACTTGATGGCTTCTCCGCGGACGCAACGGAACCATTTGAGTCTTCGTTCTGCTTGTGAGGGTATAAGGTTTAATGTGGTGGTTATATCTCGTCGTCGCTAAGTCTGACTTTAGCCAGTTTTGTTGGTAAAGTTAGTGTTGGGCGCAGGCGTTCGGTGCAGGCACGGCCGATAATAACGTGGGCGGCCTTGATGTCGGCAGGTGTGAGGGCCCGCGATCCAGCCAGCACCAGCGCCCTCTAGCGGTGTTCTCGGTCGTGGTGAAGTGCTCCTTGATGATGTTGTTCGCATGAAATGAGTGGGACGCGGTAAAGTCCACAGATGTCGGCGTATTCTTCATCGTCGTAGGCGGCGGATAGGTCTGCAGCACAGCGCTCCGTCAGTGTCCGTCGCCGGAAGGGATGGGGAACGTCCTCCGGTGCAGACCCTTGTGGCCCTTGAGGTTGGTGCTCCCGGGCCATTCGGGATGCGAATGTGACGATTCGCCCGGCCTCCATCACGCACCAGGTGGCAGCCTAGGCAGTGCGTGACGGTCACTGACGGCGGCTATGTCACCTGGCGCGGCGAGAGTGGCCCCGTGGGTTGAATTGGGGGCATAGGGGGGATCGGGAGCGGCTCCGAGATCGCCTAAGTGAACGGGTGTTGCTGCGTCGAAGTAGCATCCCTGGATAAAAAAATAACCATGAGCAACGATCCTTGGTGTGGCGAAAATTGACAGGGGACTGAGTTCATTAGGGCATCCCTAAAGTGTGACATCTCTAGAAACAAACGGCTTCAGATCACAAATGTTAACGGGCCCAGATAACGAACCGTCTTACACATGTCGTAACCTAAACACCAAATGTGATACCTCCCCCCCCCCCTCCCCCCCCCCCCCCCCTCGCTGCATTGCTGAGCGGGTGCACGCGCCGGAGAAAGCGGTCTACTATTGAAAATTCTAGGGGTATCCTGCCATGGTTATACTGGTTCCTCTGATCGAGCTGCGCTAACTCAATATTTTGTCGAGCCACTCGCACAGCGTCGGTGATTTTATCACGAAGTTTTTCAGCGAATTTCGCGTACGAGGATGTTGGGTCCCCTATTGCAGTCAGAAAAGCTGTTTTCGAGGGGGAAATCGCAGCTCGCGTCCGAAGTTTATTTGGGAAGGTGTGAACCCTGTCGTGCGGTTCTCCGTAGTGCGAGTCGCGAAAGCCATTTCCGGGATGTAATTGTTCCAGTCTTTGTGTCTCTCGCTTGGTGTATACCACTAGCATTGCTTTGAGGTTCCTGTTGACCCTCTCAGCTATGTTGGCTTGAGGGTGGTAAGGGGTGGTGCACTTGTGCTGGATGCCCAGTGTTGTGCAACAGTCCTCAAAAACCTTACTTGGGAAGTAGGATGCGTTGTCGGAAATTAATTGGGAATAGAGCCCAAAGTGGGTTCTTTCCCACGTTTGGCGCCAGTGTGGAGACTCAAGAACTGACAACCGTTTCGCTGCTGTCCACATGCGGAATGGGCACCCCCATTCCATTCCAATTTCATTCCGGGAATTAGAGTTTTGGATAATTCAATTCCTTTCAACTCTTAGGATTGGGGACACTGGGCCCATTCCCACTCCTGGAATGGCTGAATCTTTTCATTCCATTCCTCTAATTCCTAAACGTAAAAATCGGCATTTGACAGCTACATTGTGTTGCCGGCATAAGCAGCATAAAGCTCGCATTATCAAACGCATAGACAATTGCAAAAATATGCGAAATGCTCCAAAAAAGCACTCATTTTACTAAGCGGAGCGCTGGTCGCACAAAGTGTTTGTTTACATTGTACTGCAAACATCGAAAAAGCCCCTTGAAATGTCGATGCTTGTTTAAGACATCGGTCTCGCAATCACATGGCTTGCAACAAACAGCAAAACTTAAATCCACTCATTTTCTTTTTTTTGCAAACTTTTTTTGCATTTGACTTTTAGGACATACGCGGCCTGCGTGTTTGTTTGATAAGACCTTAAAAATATCCAGTTCGTGCGTAGCGCAGAAATAAACTATATAACTGTGTCCTTCAAATACCTGCAGAGCAACACGGCTAGTACGCTGCTGGAAGCGACTCCATGAACAGCGGCAAGAACACATGCTCTGATAAAGTGCAACCTCTACGGCGCAGCACGAGGGACCATCATGTCACGAAACCCGTTTTAAAACGCATAAGTTCACGCTTCCTTTACGAATCTCGATATTTCTTATCATATTCAATTCAATTCTTTATGTGTTTTCCAGGCGCTCAAATATACGTTTGTTCATTGTGGTTCGTTCATTATACGGACGTTATCGGTTCATTACATTTCATTTGTTGATCACCTTGCTCATTACTCAGACATGAGCCAATACATTTTTTCGTGTGCGCGTCTGAGGTATTTACTTGCAAGGTCATTCAAGATGCACTCCGCGAGCTTTCAGTGGCCGGCGTTTCGAGGTTACCGAAATGCCTGGCTTTAAGGCGAATGCTATTGTATGTACTGGGTGATGCCGTAAGGACCAACACATTTGGTAAGCCATGCAAAATTCGAATTCCAATCGAACATAGCTCAAACTGGGAACGCGAATGCAGTTTCGGAAATGTTTTATGTCTATTTTTGTTTGAGAGCTTAACATAGAGGTGGTGAAATATTAAAAATAATGCAAAAACGGCGGACTCAGTAAGAGCTAGCACCCAGCTCTCTTTCTGAGTGGCCCTCACAGCAACGGTCGCGCCTCCTCTGGCGCGGGGCTGTCTTTCTGCACGTCTAGTCAGTTGACAAGAGCGGTGACGATAGTTTACTTCACTTTACGATGGACCGCAACAGACAGCACCAGAGCCATCGAAACCAATCCAGTGCCTTCTGAGTGTCGCGTGACCCTGGGGCGCAGCAACGCGCCGTGCGTGTAGTCCCGCTCACGGTGCTGGATTGTCTGGGGTCACTCGTAGCGTCCGCAGCGGTCCATCGAAAGGTGAAACAAAGTATGCAGAGACTAAAATCAAAGGAAATGAGCGGGAATCCGCTAGCTTGCTTGTAACCCTAACCCACTTGAATGTAAAACATAGAACACAGAAAACAAGCATCGGGACAAAGACCAAGTAAAAGGCGGACTTACACATAAAAATGGAATATAAAAAACAAGCATCGGAGCAAAGCGCAAGAGGAGGAGCGAGAAGTGAATCTTGCGTTGTTTTACGTTTCGCACTTCAAAGGAGTGCTTACGAATGAACGTGGAAGGCAGAAGGGTTGGCTGCCCCTATTGAAAAATAATTTTAACCGGAATGTCATTTCCAGTAAAAGTCTATTTTACTGGATTATGGGACTGTTTTCACTTCCAGTAAAGCCGCAGTTTACCGGAATGTCACCAGATTTTTTACTGGAATGTCACCGGTTGTTTTAGGCCCGCTTCAGACAGAGCAATTTCGCCCAGCAACTTGACGTAGCAACACCAGCAACACTGGCCGTCCGCGTTCACACGCAGCAACCGAATTGCTCCGACTTGCTATCATCATCATTCACTTTGAATTTTCTTGCACTATTTAGACACCCAGCTACGCGCTATAAACGTGTTTTTATATCTTTAAATGGCGTAGAGAATACTAACTCATCTTTCTGAAGAGGTTTATTTCCAAAAACGATCGATTTCAAAACAGAACCAAGGCTTTAGCTGTCATCATCACCACCATGGGGTGTCACGTGAAAATATCGCGTCCCTAATTCGCTGCTGCCGCTTCAAACGGCTCCGAGTTGTTCGAGTTGCTCGTCCGTTTCGAGCCGGACCCGATCTCAGCAATTCGTGTCGATCTAGGGAAAGCTAGGGAACAACCCGCCAGCAACCTCGAAATTGCTGGAAAAGTTGCTCCGTCTGAAGCGGGCCTTACAGGAATGTTACCAGATTTTTACCGGAATGTAAACAGATATTTTACCAGAATGTCACCAGATTTTTACCGGAAGCATATTTCCAGTAAAAATCTATTTTACTGGATTATGGGACTCTTTTCACTTTCAGTAAAGCCAGAATTTACCAGAAGATCACCAGATTGGCCGGAATTTACCGTGCTTTTCTTTCTTTTTCCGGATGTCAACGGAAGGCACTTAGGAGGAAGCCGGTGAACCGTGGTTAGTGTAGTTTACCAGATGCTGGACGGTTCGCTAACAATTAAAGTGGTTAGTCCATTTAGGGCCGGTTGCACCAACGTCGCTTACCTTAACCCAAAGCGGCTCTTTCCTAAGACGGCTTAGCGCCCTAAACCGAGCTCGGGTAAGCACGGGTTTAAATTCCGGTTGCACCAACGTTAACCCGGCTTTACAGACGCGCCCCTAGCTAAACGCTGGATTTGCCTAGGGAATGTAGGGACAAACAGAGCGAACTAGGGAATGCTCAGAGGGACGAATACGATTGGCGGAGAGGAATCTCGTGATGTAAACAAAAAACCTGGTGTAGTAGCCGTCGTCGCCGTCTGCTTTTCGCTGTATTTTTTCGGTGAGTAACGAATTAAAGGTCTCCAAATTCAATCATTTTTTTCGCTTAACTTTCAAAAGCAGGAGTCAACGCTTTAAATAAACACAAATGCTCTTTACATATGTGATTGTGTGTTTATTATCGGTTGATAACAGAATATTTTGACAGTGACAGTAGTTTTCGTGCTCACATTTTGAGATAAAGGAGCCATCGGGGGCCCCAAATCTCACCGAACGCGAGAAGGACGCTCTACTCGCTACATCGCTGAAGACAAAACATCATCGAGAATAAGTAGGCAGGTAAGATGACTACTAAAATCAAGTCATGCCTGAGACCGATGAAGTTCAAAACAGTGACGAACTCGCCACGGCAGCTGCGAAAATGCCCGGAAATCATCGAATAGAAGTCGTCGAGTTGTCGTCGCCACGAATAGAAGTTGTCGTCGCCACGAATGAAATATATAAAGCAAAATATTCCTAAAAAGCGCGATCACCAGAAACGTTACGGTTATGGAACGATACAGTTTTCTGAAGCCAAGATTCTACTCGCGAGACAAGTAAAATTCACTGAAGATTGTCTCGAAACTCAGAAAACAAAAGAAATTGACTTTTCGTTGTTTTATAACCTAAAAGCGCCTCAATCTGATGCAAACGGCAGAAGGGTCGACAATCAGCTGATCGCCGAGATCATGTACTGCCACTATTCAACGCGCTCATCGGATTGAAGGATATGCGTTGCAAGTAGAAATAAACAAGCTGGTAAATAACAATACGTTACAGTTACGCGAAAATAAGTAAGGTATACATACGAATAAGCTCGTTGACAGAATAACCAATGTGAAGACAGACGTGAGCCCCACAGCTCCGTACGTATCTCGGTTAGGGCTAACACGCACTGAGAGTGGAGATCCAGCTTGAAAACAGGGGTCGATAAACACTTCACGCGACAATATTTTGCATCCTTGTCACAAACGAAGGCCATTCTGTCGAGACTCTCACGCTGTCGTAGCCTAAAACACTTTGTACAACCAATTTCGTCCACCGCGTCGACCGCCTCAAAGCAGCCGCCATGTTTTAAATCCAGGATTAAGAAACAACCAAAAGCAAAGCGCCCAATGTTGAGCGCTTACGATAAGCGTAGTTTAGTGCTAGGTTTAGCGATAAGCGATTTTGGTGCAACCGAACGAAACCGAAACTTAGCTTAGGTTCCCGGCTAAGCTCCGCTTTGCGCTAAGCGGCGTTGGTGCAACCGGCCCGTAGACCTGAAGGTTCTATGTATTTATTTAACAGGGTCGATACCAGTGAAACAATTTGCAGAGCTGTAGACAAAAGTAATCAGACCAAATAGGAACAACCAAGTCCTTTGCCGCAAAAGATATCTTTCAAGGTACTCACAATGCCGCTGGGTAAATTCCTAGACGCACGGTAGTTCAACTAATAAAACCGGGCAGGTGCACCACACGGAAACTCACACGTATACTGTCAGCAGCACGTTTAGCGAAAACCACGAACGCGCTGAGTGAACATTCGCCGCCGTTGCGAAATCCCGGGCACACTCACGATGTCGTCCCTGATGCCGTCGCCGCGGGTGCACCAGGCGTCAGTAGCACGCTTAGCGAAAACCACGACCGCGCGGAACGAACATCCGCCGCCGTAGAGAAATCCCGGGCACACTCACGATGTCGTCCCTGATGCCGTCGCCGCGGGTGCACCAGGCGTCAGTAGCACGCTTAGCGAAAACCACGACCGCGCAGTACGAACATCCGCCGCCGTAGAGAAATCCCGGGCACACTCACGATGTCGTCCCTGATGCCGTCGCCGCGGGTGCACCAGGCGTCAGTAGCACGCTTAGCGAAAACCACGACCACGCGGTACGAACATCCGCCGCCGTAGAGAATTCCCCGGCACACCCACGATGTCGTCCCTGATGCCGTCGCCGCGGGTGCACCAGGCGTCTGTAGCACGCTTAGCGAAAACCACGACCGCGCGGAGCGAACATCCGCCGCCGTAGAGAAATCCCGGGCACACTCACGATGTCGTCCCTGATGCCGTCGCCGCGGGTGCACCAGGCGTCAGTAGCACGCTTAGCGAAAACCACGACCGCGCGGAGCGAACATCCGCCGCCGTAGGGAAATCCCCGGCACAGTCACGATGTCGTCCCTGATGCCGTCGCCGCGGGTGCACCAGGCGTCAGTAGCACGCTTAGCGAAAGCCACGACCGAGTTGTCCAAGTATTGTCACCAAGCACACCAGCGCATCCAGATGCCGAGCCAAAATGCAATGGGTCGGCAGCTTCACACTATATAAACATTCAAAGCCGAGGTCAGTGGGTATCCATCTAGGGCAACGATAGGCGCGTCAGTATCCGTGCGCCCGCAGCGCGAACGTCGCCGCCGGGCGAGCGCCGGCCGACAGTCCGACGGGAGCGGAGAGAAACCTAAACTCTTGAAGCGCTCCCCCCACTGCAACAGACAATGCAAGGCGCGCGTCGTCACCAAACACGGTGCACGGAACACACACACAGCACGCACAAGCACAGTATCCAGTGTTGAGTGCATCGGGAAGTTCCGGCGGGCAAGCGGTATCCGAGTTGTCCAAGTATTGTATCCGTGCGCCCGCAGCGCGAACGTCTCTGCCGGGCGAACGCCGACCGACAGTGCGACGAGAGCGCAGAAGAAACTAAACTAACTAAGCTAAACTCTCGGAGCGTTGCGCGGCGTAGATTGCAACAGACAAAGCCAACCGAGCGCGCGGAGAACGCCCGCTCGCAGCGCCTCCGAAGCGCATGCGCCTGTCCCTAACACGTGACCTGCGAGAAAGCTACCCGCCGAACCCCCCCCCCCCCCCTCCACCCCAACTCTATCTCCCCTCCTCCAGTCACGCGTGTGCGCACCCGCTGGCTGGGAGCAGACCCTACTGGAACAAGGGGAGCGGATCGGATCCACCCATCACCGTGCGATTCCAGTGCGTTGCGTCTCACTGGATCTGACTGGTTACACCCAGAATCCAGCGGATCGGAACTGTCCACAAGTTTACAACCGCGCGGATCCGAACTGGAACCGCGCCGATCTGACATTTTCGTACGGGTCGTCCCGAGCTAAAACTCGCACTCACGAGAATGCCGCTCGAGTGGTCTCGTACCTGCTCTGGCCCAGACTTTTGCCTGTCGCAAATATCAAGTTGCCGGTGATCGCTGCCCACCTTTTTGGATCGTCAAAATAGTTCGCTGCACGCACTTCTTGCAGAATTGCAACGTCGTTTCGAGCTAAAACACGCACTCACGAGAATGCCGCTGCATTGGCGGCCGCCATTACAAACTCTGTCCCCCTGCTCGTCTTGGCCCCCCTGACTTTAGCAGTTTCTCTTGCATCGGCTTCCAGTGATGTTCGGTGTCCGGCAAACGAGAGTGGCTTCCGGTAGGATTCCAGCGGCGGGTAATCGAAAGTGGTTCTGGTAAACTTCCAGCGAAAGTGGCTACGCTGGTTTCTGGTGAAAATGAGTGGAAATTAACCCGTTTCCGCCGAAGGTCACTGGAAGTTTTTGCCGGATTTTAACCGTAAGTGGCTCCGGTAAAAGGTCCAGCGAAATCTGGTTACTGGAAGTGGCGGCCGGTAATATTTTCACCAAAAAACTGGTAAACTACGCTGGTTTCTGGTGAAAATGAGTGGAAATTAACCCGTTTCCACCGAATGTCACTGGAAGTTTTTGCCGGATTTTTCAATAGGGGCGCCTGTTAAACAATGCTCCTCGAACTCATCTTTCGGCGGCGCGCGAGTCAACGAGTTATCAGAGCTCTGTGAGTTATGAGTCGCGCCCGCTCCCAGATCTCAGTCTGCGCGTGCACGCATTCCCCATGCCGTCGCAAAAAAAACAAAAAAGCCAAGACATGAGGGAAGGTGAGGAGCCGTGCATGGCGGTTTCTTTTTTTGCCGCTCCCTTTGTTTCTCTTGCTCGGTGCTTGGTTTCTTGTTTCGCTCTCATGTAACGCCAGTGAAGCCAGTCCCCAGCGCGTCCATGAAAGGCCCCCCCCCCCCCCCAACCGCTTCCCTCCTCTGCTCTTTGCTTTGATGTTTGTTTTTTGTATTGCATTTTTTTCTGTATGAATTTGTACGGGCTCCACGTGGGCTAGCAGTTTCCCGCTCATTTTATTTCTGAGTAACTGACTCGCTGACTGGCTCGATTAGGCTGACCGTAAACCCCCAAAACAAAATTAAAAATATAAAGAACCGGGCCCATTCCATTCCATTCCATTCCGGGCAAAAGGCATCTAATTTCATTCCCATCCCGTTCCCCTCAACGTTGCCGCCATTTCATTCCCATTTCATTCCGGGGTCGCGAAAATGCGGAATGATTCCGGAATCATTCCAACTCCGGAGTAGCAACTCCGCACCACTGGACTCCACACCCGTTCTAACCCGCACTCGCCATGAGCGCGAGCTAGCTTCACCCGCCTCATTAACCATCTTTATTCTTTTCTTTTCGATAATTGTAATAGGTGTGTATGAATACCTCATTTCGACAACACCGTTATAATGGTACGAAACAAGAATAAGAATGCAAGGGAAATAGCGGAAGCGTTTTTTAATTTCAAATTGTGATGAGGGTACTTGTTTTAGTGCCCCATCAGTGACCCTGTATGAATCGGAGCTATCGTATTTTCGATTATGCGCAGTGTGAAAGCAGAAAATGTTATGCGCGGCGATTGGGAGTGGATGGGACATGTGTCCCGTCGGTTTCGCGTTGGGTGTGTTTTTCTAAAGATTAAACCAGTTATACGTTGCGCTCTGTGGTGTGCGTCTCTTCCACTCATCCGTCGTTTTTAGCGCTTTAAACCCCTAAACATGTTCAACCAACTAGCCCAAATACAACCCTTCTACAATTCAGTAGGGGTGCTTTTCATCGAGATCGCCGGTGTCTTCGTGGTCGGGAACACGCATGAGTGTGCATTTAAAAATAATAACAACATTCTTACAACGTCAGGGGATATTATTGACTGTTTATTTATTGCGCAGCGTGTAGATGTTTTAGAATTATTCCAAATCAGGTGTATTTTACCCCCTAATAATACCCAAATGCACCCTTTTTGCTAATAGTGTACCTCTGGGTTCTTTTTCACAATCGTCAGTTATCTCTCACAGATTTCGCTTCTGTCCTGGCGAAGGGGTCACAAAATATACTCATAATAAACCGAGACCACAAATATATAAAAACGGACAACCACGCACGCCTTTGCGGCGTGGCTCGTCATGTATTGGACAGACGAGTCATCGTCACCATCACATTCATCTGTTTATTTTATGCGCTCCTGAACAGCTAAACTGCCTCGATTATGATGCATAGAAACCAGATTTGGAGATCGATAAATGCTCAATGATGACGTTATACAATATTTTATACGGATAATGAAATAAGCTAACATTTTGTAAGTAATGTAGGAAGTAGGAATAAAACTTAATAACAAGTAAAACTGTAAATACAAAATAGCTTACACAGAACTCGGAGCAAATATAATGCTTATGATATTCGCCTCTAGACCAAGATTGAATTTATCGGAACCGTGCTCTTGTTTGTTTATGGTTCCGTGGTGATTCTATCTGTCCACAATGCGGGTGGAGAAACGGCACAGAACACGGAAAAGGGTACAAAATACACGCTCTTAGCAGTGTTTCCAGTGCGCGAGCGCTGCATTGGCGTCTCCCATGGCTTCGGCCTCGCGTCCGAGCAATCGTTTTGCTCCAAGTAAGTGTAAAACAAAGTGTAGTTCTGATTTTCACCACATGCAAGAGCCGTGCCGGTGGAATCTCAACGCGGATATCGGAGCTTACGCGTATCTTACACCGCGCACGGAACATAAAAGTGCGCTGAAAAGCCAAGGGGGTTAAGACGGGGGCAAAACGCGGTTAATCCTGGGCACTGACATCGACGGTCCCAAGAGAAAGAAGGAGAAATAGGGCGACAGAAGAGCGGAGAAAGAAAGCAGACGAAAAGGTTAGGCGTGATCGTTTTGCCGCAACGAGTTGAAGTTGCTCGAGCGTTTGTCAACTTTATTTAGCTTTATAAAATGCGCGATTCTCGTCTTTTTCTTCAAAGTAAGCTAGGAAAGAACAAAGTACAGAACTTAACCCGTTATGACTTGACGTTTTTTTGTGCATATTAAGGCGTCGGCAGCGATTAGGTCCCATCAGGATCACCAACTGGGACTGCCGATGTCCGGATGTCCGCGTCTATGTCCCGCCGTTCCCAAGAGGCCTGAGTGCTAGGCATGTGTCCGAGGGGGGGGGGGGGGGGGGGATGGGGGGCATGGAACCCGAACCCCACCCCGAAATCTTCCAATTTGCTGAGGCCTCCTTTCCCCCCTCCCCCTCATACAAACCTTTGTCATGGGACCTTTCCCGAATCAAAATCCTGGCTACGTGCCTGCTCAGTGCATAGGACCTTTCCCTCTCGATAAAAATGTTATCTTTATCTGAAAGGCAAGGCACAAAATTCAGAGATTTTTAAGCGCGTTGAAATGTATACAATGATTCTGAACCGGATTTGGGACGAAGATAATGTAATGAGAAACCTTTGTATAACATAACGGGCATTGTATAGCTCTGGGAACTGTATCAACTATCAACCTACCCTCTCTATCTTTGGATAAAGTAGGGAAGGGGGTGAAAAGGTTACTTGGTGAGAATAATGGCTTGAATGAGAAGTTGAGGCAGCTCTCTGCCTGCTCAGAAGCGACATAGAGGAAAGTTACGAGCTCTAATCAGAAATTTAAGGATGAGATGCCTGACCTTTCGGAAACAGTTTGGTCCATTGTTCACGGGACAGTCTAGAGTAAGGGTTCAGTACCATTTTTATTGCTTGTAAAGTTGTGGGTTCAATTTGAGATGACTTAGAACGTTCATGTGTTTGATTATATTGCTACCTTTTTGCAAGGAGGTGTTCGAAACCACTGGATAGCGATGGCCTACGTATAAATGTGACTGTGAATTAAAACGATCGATGCATCGAAAAGCTGTGTCACTGTAAATTTGTTTCCTGGTATCCAGTTTATTACGGAGTTTGTCCACTACCTTGCCTCTGTTTTTACCATTTCGATGAAGTATATTTCCTAGTTTGTCAAATGACGTAATGCTAGCTTTGCGCACGTGCAAACGCTTGCCAGTCAAGAAGATTTTACGATCCTTGCGATGTCAAGCAGACACCGCATACTGCAAATATTATATTGTTATAATGATAGGGAGTCAGAGACGAGACGTCTGCTGAATGGCGGGGTTTAATTTGAACTGGCCGCCACAGGCTCGTCGCCGCTGACGCTGCCACGTCATGCCTACGACAGCCCATCTTCCTCGTTGCAGTTTATTGACTTGGGAACCTGGAGTCACATGACAATTGACATCCGGACGTTGCAGGAGAGAGACATCATATAATTTTCGTTTATAATTTGTTTGCCTCAAACTTTATTGATGATAGTCCTAGAACATCTGTGAGCGTTAACACACAAGTGAGCCCATGCGCCGTATATGCCACGATGCCGGAAAGGGCCCCTTCTCCTGTGTATCTGTATTTTGCAGATTTTAAATCCACATTTCATTCTGCAACTTCCTTTTGTCCGTCGTGAAAAGAATGGCGTTCTTTAAAACCGAAATAAACAAGAAACTGCTGCCATTGAAGGCTCATTACTTCATCTACCTTGCTGGTGAGTACCATAACGTGGCGCACACCCAGGAGTTACGTTGTGGTCATGTAGGTACATAGTTCTATGTACAGGCACTGAATGCGTTACGCTTAGAGTATCAGCACTCCATTCCCTGATTTTCCTGCGGGCGCCGCCATTTTGGGGCTTAATGCAAGGCAGACGAAATTGGCGATTCGTTACGATTTTAAAATGCAACTTCTTGTGCTTTAGATAAGGACTCAGGAAGCTCAGGCACAGTCGTTTTGCTCTTTCGCGGGTTCTCTGAAAGTTTCTGAAGGACGGCAAGCCGCTTCCTGCGAGTCAGATAAAGCGTCATAACTGACAACAATGGTTTTATGCACTAATATTGCTGAAATTACTCCGAAGCCTAGCTTATTAGCGGCTCTTTAGTTCAATAAACTACTGCTTCGTTGAAGGTTTTTGTTATGCTTTATTTTCAAATTATAGCAGTTATACCACATTCTTTCGACATTACTCCCAGTTCTAACTAAACAATGCATCAGTAATAAAGCCTAAAAATACATTAAAAATAAAATAGTAAGAGAAAGAGTGTCCAGGAGGCGATTGGAGGCACTGTTATATATGCAAGAACGAGCCGCTTGCTGGAGAACTAGTAGAAGTATGGACCTCAGCAACCTGCACACCAGACACGTAGCCAGGATTTTGACTTGGGGGGCGGGGGGAGGGAGAGCGCCCATAACAAAATGCTACATGAGGGAGAGGAGGGAGAGAAGGCCCTAGCAAAATAAAAGATTTCGGGGGGCCCGAGCCCCATGGGCACCCCCCCCCCCCCTTGGATACGTGCCTACTGCACACTCAATTGCATTTTTCAAATAATTGTAGTCAAGATATACTTTGGATACCAAATTTATAGCAGGCTGATGTAATTCATGTTACTGACGTATCGAAAATTATGTTTCTGCCTCCCTTTACACAGCGATGGCCTCGGTCATGCCATATCAGGCGGCGGTTGGTCGTCGAAGTGGGATTCCCGAAGCGACCATAGCCTACATTCTTGGCTTCATTCCTCTCCTCGCCATTCTTGCGAAGCCTCTCTGTGGCTTCATCGTGGACAAGACACACAACGTCAAGTTAGTCTTGATCGGCTTGAACGCCCTTGCGTTCGTATCCAACGGAGTCGTATTCTTAAACCACGGCACCCCATTTGAGGGCCCAAACGTGAAAGGACGCCTCACTTGCCCCGAAGGATTTTTGAGGCTTGAGACGGCGTCTTTTAACTGCATGGCATCGCTCTTGGAGTGCAACGTGTCTTGTCGACAAGACAAATCAATTGCAGCGTCGATCAGGACTGAGCCTCAGCTCAATCTTGCGAATGCATACAGTGTTTGCAAAGCTCTTTGGAATGAAACGACGAGCCGCGATGAGGACATCTGTGAGATTAACTGCCTCTGCTTACAAAGGCTCAGAGGTCCCGCCCAACCTGGGGCTATATGCTGCTTTCCTGTCGCTAGCAGCGGTGGCCATGACGGCACTCGTCATCTCAGACGCTGCCATCTGCGAAATATTAGGCGAAAACTCGCACACCTTCGGGCAGCAACGACTCTGGGGGACCATCGGCTTCGGTGTCTGCAGTCCCGTCGTTGGTGTCTTCATCGATGAACTAAACAAAGCGACGGACGGTCGCTCCGGTTACTCGCCTTGCTTCTACGTGTTCGGTGCACTTTTGATGACTGACATTATTCTACTTTTTTTCATTCCTCCGCTAACGATGTCCAAGGTGTCATCCAATTTTTTCAAGGACATAGCTACGGTCTTCAGCCGTCTTGAGATGACGGTTTTCGCTCTCTGGACCTGCCTCCTCGGGGCCTTGTTGGGAATCACCTTATCGTACAACACCTGGTTTTTGGAAGACATTGGGGCATCTAAAATGATCGTCGGGCTTAACGGTGCACTCATGGCCGTTCTGATCGAACTACCGCTTCTCTTTGTGTCCGGTTTCATCCTGGAGCAAATCGGTTACTTCCCATGCTACTGCTTGGCGTTCGTGGCACTCGGAACAAAGTACGTTGGTTACTCGTGTCTTTACGAGCCATGGTTTTCCTTGCTAATCGAAATCGTTGGTGGCGCTGCTTTTCCGCTGACTATTGCCTCCATGACGGTCTTCGCGAAAGTGATTGCACCAGGTGGAACTGCAGCGTCCGTGCTCTGCATTCTTAACTGCACATTTGATGGTATCGGTGAGTATCATGTCCAACTTCATCGTCCGCATAGCATTTCGCTGTTGTGAATGAACTAAAGGTGTCTATATCTTCGGGAATGACACCGCACACTTTCTGTGTACGGCTAGTGAACCAAAAGTATTACGATGGCTCCGCTTGGTGAAAACGTTGTATTGAGTCAGATGTGTGCACGGTCGCATGGGTGTTCATAGCTTTTGCTGCAGTGACATAGGCTTTGTGTTTATCAAACGTACAAAATATACAAAGAAGTATGTATTCAAGTTACATTGTACCAGGTAAAATGGTAATTAAGTAGACTAATAAATAAATAATTTAAAAAATATCTTAGTTGGGTACGAAGTACTCTACTAGTTAAGTAGTTACGTTTTAGACTACTTTCTACTCAACTAAGATATTAGTAATAAAGGTTTCATATACCTTTATTACTAAAATAAATTGTAATACGCGAGAGCAAGTGGATATAGGTAACCCCATATACAATATTAAAATCGCTAATACCTTGTAAGTTTATACACTCAAAGTCACGCTCATGTACTTCCACATATTTAAATTCAAACTTTACCCGGCCTACGGGACATTTGTTTTTAGAAGGCAAAGTTTGCATCCTGATAGTTTTCTCCATTTTATCAACACATTAAAAAAATATTCTGCAAATGTGATCAAGCTAGAAATTACAAAGGCCGCACCTTATCTTTCTCTTTCCATCTCGTCCATGGTGACTTAACTGCAGTCCTCCCGGAGTCGGCTGGGCCTCATGTCTCACACATACGCAAAAAAATAAAAATTCAAACCGAGCACCATACAATGGCGAGAGAGAAAATATGCCTTCACATTTTTGTCCTCCCTAATTCCTACCAGGAAAGAATAAAAACCCTGGTTCACATTTGATTTTAATAGCGTTTTATAGCAGTCCTTAATCTCTATGACACCTACGTCCCACGTCCAGATTTGTAGGCAACCAGTGCGTTTACGCACATACCTTCTAGTTTCGAAATCGATTTCGGGAGATCAACGCTTTATCCTACGCTTAGCGACAACTTATGACCTTGTCAAATTACACAAGTTTCTCTTCTTTTTTCTTCTTCTTCTTTTTTTCCATTTTTAAGTGACTGGTTAGAGAGTTTATCACACGCAGTAGGCGTACTACCGGGACTCAGGCAACGAACTAGCTTCTTTTGGTTCTATTGAGTTGGAGGGCGGTGAGGAGTACCGCGCTCCAATGACCTCATGGCCAATGGAACAAGAGACCGCCCGCCCGCCCGCCCTTCTCGCACTGACTTAAAGCTGTTCAGAAAAAGTACCATGCTGGGTGGTTGCCGCGCATTACGAGACTTTATACACTCATTGCATATCTGACTCCTGAAAGGGTGTTTACTCCCAGAAGTCCCTGAATGCATTCTACACCATCAAACATTCGAGCACTGATCATTAGGCCCGCTTCAAACGGGGCAACTTTCCCAGAAATTTCGGTGTGTTCGGCGAGTTGTTCCCTAGCGTTCCTAGATCCTGGCGCTGCGACACGAATTTTTCAGATCGCGCCCGGCTCGAAACGGACGAACTAGATACATTAAATAAGCTACGCTTTAGAGTAACGAAACTCCAGCCATCTTGGTGCTTAAAATCCCGGTAGCCAGTTATCTGAAGCTTTATCTGAAATTGCAGAAAACGCTTTGCCGTTCTCCAGACATGTTAAAACAGTTCGCGACAAAGCAAAACAATATCACTCGAGCTTCTTAACACCGCATCGAAAGCTGAGGAAGTCACATGTTTTAATTGTGACGATCGACAGTTGCGTCTTCTCTGCACTAAGTCCCAAGGTGGCAGCGCCCACAAGCAGATCGGGGAACAGATCGCCGATACTCTAAGTGTATATATATACCTCATTTAGTGGCTCTATGACGAGCAGCTCGGACAACTCGGAGACGTTTGAAGGGGCGGCAGGCAATCAGGGCAATCATGCAATTAGGGCAAAGCAATATTTACGTGACACACCTGTGGCGGGGATGATGACAACTGAATGCTTGGTTCCTGATTGAAATTTATCGTCTTGGTGAATAAACAGTTCCGGAAAATGAGTTAGAATTCGCAACGCCATTTAAAAACATAAAACACGTCTATAGCGCTTAACTGTGTGTATAAATAATCGAAGAAAAATAAAATTTATTAACGAAGATGGCAAATTGAAGCAAATCGGTTGCTGCGTGTGAATGCGGGCGGTCCGTGTTGCTGGTACTGCAACATCAAGTTCCTGGGAGAAATCACCCCATTTGAATCTGGCCTTAAGGCTTTTGAGCAACGCAACCTAGAATAATAATAAAAAAAAAGCCCGAGGGCACCTAAGCACTTCTTATGAGTTGTGAATGCGAAAGCATGAATGTCGTTCTTCCGCTCCCTTAGTTCGTGTGCGGCGTAGTGGCGTGGACGGCCATGTTTCGCTACTGCGGAGGTTCCGGCCGACGGCCGAGCGCGCGCTCTCGTGAAGTCGACGCGCCGCACTGAGCTCGGCCGCTTAGCCTCTCTGAAGTTTGCCCGAGTGAGCCGTGCGGCCACCGTTCCTCTCACCGGCGGCCGGGTGGCTGTGTGCTCTGCGCCGCCATGGAAAAGGCTTCTCTGGTGGCGTTTTTTTTTTTTTTTTTTTTTTTAAACTACGCCGCGCGAGAGCCAATGGGAGCCTCGTTCCTTGATGACGCGCGCTAGCCAAAGGGAGCCTATCCATCTGATCGCGGCTTTACTTCGCTCCATTGGGACAGGGGTGTTTAGATATAGATATATATAACATAGATATATATTCGGCTAGCAAGAAAGACATCCTGTCGTATTTTGTTTAGTTGGTTTTTGTTGTATTTTAAATTTTTTAAATGAATTGTAGTATTTATTTTCATGTATCTATATTCGGCTAGCAAGAAAGACATCTTTTCGTATTTTGTTTAGTTGGTTTTTGTTGTATTTTCAATTTTTAAATGAATTGTAGTATTTATTTTCATGTATCTATATGTGTGCGTACTGTGTATTCATTTTTTTGTTTCTCTATTGAATGCTGCTGCCTGTAAACGGGGGAGCCTGAGCCCAGTCAAGCTGTTCTTGAACAGCTTTTTGCCTAGGCTCCCTCCAGAATTTCTGGAGAATAAAACGATTTGATTGATTGATTGATTGATAGGTGCCGTGTGGCGCGGCTTCAAAGCTGATGACATCGGTTTGGTTCACGGGACATTCAATGCTTTCGCGTTAAAAGTCCACAAGCTGTAATGTTGACGTTATGACAATGAGATCAAGTGCCGATACATATTGGACACGAGCGATGTGTAATCGTTTATGTTCAATCAGAAAGTCGAAGGACGCTCGGTGTGAGGCTAGGCACCAATTCCAGTTTTGGTGGCGTCCTGCGCTGCCGCTCCAAATTACCTTCAGAGGCTTTTTTTATTCTAGGTTGTGTTCTGTATAGTCAGCTGAATCAGAAGGGAAAGCAGAATCTCAACCAAATAGTTATACAACCTCAGTGTCAAAAAAAAAAAAGCGTCATTCTTTTGGCCATTGAGACCGAACGGCTGTGGGAACTTGATACCGGTCGGGCTTCCAGTGATGTTATCGGCCAGAGTCATTTTGGAGCACTTTTTGGAGCAGCCAAAAGTATATTTTGGAGCAGCAAAGAGGGGTTTTGGAACTGCGAATATTATATGTTTAGATTCTTGTGTTGGCCTATCCAACTAAAAGACATGCCTACTTTACCTTCTCACTTGTGCGCAACCTTTTGTTAGCATCAACTGCACGGCAGGCAGCGACCCCGGAAGTGTATTTTACATAGGGGGGCTAGCGGTCAAAAAAAGAGGGGGGGGGGGCGGGAGGGGGGGGGGGGAGTGAGCAATACTAGAAGTGAAAAACCAACCATTACCAAGATTTTACTGGTTATAGAAGGTTTATTATCACTACCTGTACCGTGTGTCCATACATTCATCCAAAATTCCTGTCACGAAGGAATGGGATGTTGGCACAATCTGATCCAATAGTAGTAGCTATACGGTGGCATCAATCTAGGGTGTCGATGTAGAATGGACTGGAAAATTGGGCGTCTGTATGTTGAAACCTCACATTGTCAACGCAGGTGTATTTTAATTGTGGACGCATATTCCTGTGAAATTTCTCGGCGCTGCTCCGTTCCTGCGAAAAGTTATAACAACGCATTCTTGAAAATTTCAAAAACGTTTACCACCAGTGGACGCGGTCGTCCTTCGGTGGTGAACGTTCATTGGCGATGCCCTTTTTTATTTCAGAATGTTTCCTGCTTTTATGGTCGTCTTTGAAAAGAGGGTAAAACAGTCTGGGTGTATAATAGGACGCCCGCCTGAACATAGCAGGCTGGCTCGCCAAGCACCAAATGGTGTATCGAAAACCAGACACAGAAATGCAGGCGAGAACCGCGATTCTTTGATGTCTCCGACGGCTGTACGACACGAGAGCGCAGGACACGAGAGCGCCGACGGCAGAGCGCGAGACAGGAGAGCGCACGACAGCAGAGCGCCGCGACACCAGAGGACACGACGGGAGAGCGCCGCGACACGAGAGCGCGTGCCATTAGAGCGCGCGTCACGAGAGCGCATGTGCGCGCCTTGTTTTCTCGGATCAACTTCTTTGCGTCATTTTATTGGTTGAGTACGCAGGCCTGTGGGAAGTCTACAAAAATACAATTTTCGCATACTCGAACTGGAGAAGTAAGATACATGAGTTTCGAAAATATAGTGGTTTATCGATTGACGTTTCATTATAGTAAAAAAAAAAAACACATTTAAAGATTGAATGACTGCGCGACATCGCGGAGCTAGTCTAGCATGCATCTTTGGTCGTACTCTTCAACTAGCTTGCTCAGATTCTTCGCTACGCTTCTGCTCTGTCATGCTCTGCTATCTTTGAAATGCGGCCCCTAGCTTGTACATGTCCGGATGATGCAGCCCCAAGGACTTCTAAAATGCATTGTGCAAGGACTCGACGTGATTGTTGGTCCTCTGGAGCCCTTCGGAGATCCGTTCGTATCAGCTCCAGAAGCCATACGGGAAAAATGACCTGACGCACCTCCAGGTGGGTCAGGTCACTTGGACCGCGGACAGCGACCGGACCTCCCGAAGGCAATGAGAATCAGGAACACCCTGCGATAGAGAACACTTTGGTGACAACTGTTCCTACTTCCCACCTAGGGACCTTTTTTCCGGGCCATTTTTTGCGGGGCATTTTTTTCCGGCGGCGTTTTTTCCGGGACATTTCTTCCGGAACCCCCTATCAACCACGCTATTAGACGGCGGTACTTGCAATTGCAACAGGAACAATACAGCCATAAATTAAAGGGGTAATTAGAGACTTTTAGTTCATTGCCCAACATAGTTTACCGTATATTGGTACCTCCAATGTCCAGCAAACTTGAACAGTTCATATCGAAGAGAACATCCCCAAAGCACAAAGCTCTACGTTAAACGAATATCGTTTTGATAAACGAATAAAACGCCCTGTATGTTGCATATAATTTACAATATATTGGGCAACTAATTTACGTGAAAAAAACTGCGCTATTCGAGAAAACATGTGTTTGAAGACTCCAATGTCGATCCTTCCCAAGGCGCGCACATGCGCTCTCGTGAAGCGCTCTAATGGCACACGCTCTCGTGTCGCGGCGCTCTCCCGTTGTGCGCTCTCGTGGCGCCCTTCCGGTATGAAATAAAATGTAAACCAAAGAGTATATTCATCTAAAATAATGTTAGAAGATAGTAATCATGAGCACATGAATTGATGTTTCGTTCAATCTCTAAAGTTTGTAATAAACTTTAATTCTTAACTCAGAATAAAAAGAAAAGTTTTTCATCAGATTATGAATATACATGACGTTTTATACATAAAACTTTATGATAACAAATATCTAGTCCAGCCACACTGGTTAAGGTTAGTCCAAAGCTTCCTTCCACAGTCCACTACTCCTTGCAAGTACCCTCGCTAACTATCGAATCTGAAAAAAAGATGCCGCCAGAATATCGAAGTGTATCATAAATAATAGAAGCATGCAATTTTATTCAGGAATGTTTACTGCAAAGTAGAATGTTTTTTATTAGCACTCAGCAAGTTCTCCCCCTTTTTCGTTTTAATATAGCCGACGCCTGCGCGTATAACATATCCCGCTTTGGGGGAATGCTGCCATCTTAGCACGCGGGGGCCGTGCGATAGAGCACGATTAGGAAAATCGCGATGCTTACTTCGCGGTTGTTTCGCTGCAGTACACAAGAGCGCGGTGACAAGCGCACTCAACAGAGCTAACTTACCCGCCCGGGCAGACTGCGAACGTGACTCGATATTGCGAAAATTCCGAGCACAGTCAGTGTTTGACAGAGAGATCGAATTGAATAGGACGTTATTTGCGGCGATAATCGAAAGTTTCGATAATTCGCACGAGCCTACCATAACGACCCGGACGTGTAGCGGGGCCTCAGCTATTATGTTTTCAGTATTAATAAAGTAAAATCAAGTTTTGGTGCCCTGTTGGTGCAGGTTTTTCACATTTCGGCCAAATGCAGCAAGATGTGGCGGAGTAAGCCCTTTGGTGCAGTTTGGCGCAAATGGTGCAGCAATCGCATCACTGGTCCTTCTCATCGGCTGGACCGATTAAAGAAAGGCCAGCCGTAGGTGTTCCGAGTGCACTGCGGTGCAGGACGCGATCGGAAACTTCTGCAAGCGTATAGGTGCGCGTCGCAGGGTTGCGTAGACAAAATGTCCAGCAAACCTCGTTCGTGCGATATTAATGCACTTTCCCTCTCAGGTGTGGCGATCGGCAACGTTGTCGGAGGTGCCTGTTTCGCCTTCTACGGTGGTCGCCTCACCTTTCGCTACCTCGGCGTCGTCGCTTTTGGATGCGCAGCCCTCTGCCTCATCTCCCACCTGGCCCTCTGGAGAAGAGGCCGGAAGGACTATACGGTCGGGAGTAAGTGAACGCTGGTCCAAGGCGAAGCCTGTTCTCACTGAGCATCAGCTCTCCGCGGTTTCTAAAAAAAAAAGCAAAACAAAAAGGGTTATTTTTCGGAACGCGCGATATGGCGCAGCCGCAGTCGCACTCTTCGCACATCATACAAAAGACACGGTGTTCCGCTGCAGACATGAGGACAGTATTACCTTCCCACACGCCTCGAGTATGCTTGAACCACGTTTGCTTTATAGACATGCAAGCTTGGAACATGTCTGCAGACTGATTTTTATGGCGAAAACCTCATATCTCGCATTACGCGAAAAGGCGGTGTCGGCGTTGTGCCCGAAAGATGGCCATAAAATTACGTCACGAAGCACGCTCCGCTCAAGGTCAAAGCGGACGCGCCGGAAGCCGTGAAACCGGCGGGGGCGCCGCGCCTGCGCAGTGGGGGAGCGTGATGTCACCGCCGGAGTGCCGTGTGCAAAAGGAAGACGTGGCGTGCTGCCTCCGTCGCGTCAGTTGCGCTTCGGACTTCATCTGTGCTCGTTGCGTTCTTCGTGCGATGGACTGTGAGGCGACCGCGTCTACATCTACGGCCTCGACATCGGCAGCAGCGTCTACACCTACGGCGGCTTCCGCAGGCAGACGTGGACGCGCCCAGCTAATACGCCACAGCCGTGGAAGCAGGTCAACGAATACACGAACGCACACACCGAATAGCATCGCGGAAGAAAGGACTTAACACGTGTAGAAAAATTACTCGAAAACATTTCATTCACGGGACTATAATGGTTTCGCATTCCTACACGTAAGCAGTTTTAAGTGTCTTTTTTTTTTTTTTGTCACCGCTGCTTTATGGATCGGTCTGCAATTACTGCCATCATAAAAAAATGCACGGCGTGGCGAGTCATGAGCTTCCAGAGTTGAATTAACTATAAACAAATCAATCAATCAATCAGTCAATCAACCCTATTATCCCTCCGCGTCCAATGCGATGGCTGCATTAGTCGGAGCGCCGGAGAACAATCACGAAGGAAGATACGTTGAACATAATAAGCCAGCCCGTGCGCTTCTCAAGCTGTCCTATCAATGCAGTAACCGAACGATCATCATTTATTAGTTCGCAACTCGTCATTGTGAAGAACATGATTCTCCTGTGCGAGCTCGATGAACTTAGACTAGCGGCAACGCTAGGCTAAGTTTATTATGTATACTCTAATTTCTCTTACTGCAAATGTGGTGTAAATAGGTTGTAAACAGAAGGAATACCTTGCTAGAACGCGAACAAAGTGGTACAAAAAGAAATGTATAAGCGAATATGTGATCTTTTATTTCTCCGCTTTCGTAAGTTGTCCTGGAAATTCGTGAAGATCCAACACAACGAATGGCGGCAGAAGTGTAAACACATTGAGCAATATCTCACATCTGCGTTACATGAGAGCGTCTATTATTACTGTATATACATAACAATTAATTTAATGCTGCATTGCGTCATGCTAATTCTTTAATAATAAAGACAGATGGTGGCCCCAGGTCGGATTTTCGTGTCATTAGCATATTTGTTTTTGTATACACCAGTTTAAATTCGCTCAAATTAACGTCGGTCCTTACATCAGCTACCGCCAGGTCACTGCTCGCCGAATGCTCGGCCACGGGAGGTCTTCGGCGGACGAGCAAACGATAATGTCGGCAAAAGCCATGCAAAGCCAAGGCCTTAACATATAAAGTTGACAAAGGGCTCGGCAAACCGATCGTTCTCTGATATTTGCTTGGCCCTTTTTTGCCTGGCCCACGAAAGCGGCAATTTATTTGACCAAGGTGTGTGTGTGTGTGTGTGTGTGTGTGTCTGTGTGTTCGTGTGTGCGCGTGTGCGTGTGGGCCTGTGTCTGTGCGCGTGTGCGTGTGTCAGTGTATCTGTGTCACAATTACGCAGTATGTTGAAAGCTGTTGCCAGCTACAACGCCGTGCGACGCGACTCGCATATCACGATATCTCTTCGCAATTGCTTAAACTGTTAGTATTTCAATAAAAATTAAAGCTGAAAAACGTACAAGAAAATTACGTATGAGCGCCTACACTCTTAAAAAAAAGGGTACTGTAGTACCCTCCTTAAGGGGGTAAGCGACTTGCACACAGGGCAACCCCTTTTGGAGGTATCGTTACCCCCTGCAACGAGGGTGCAAACTTACCCCCTGGGTTAGGGTGCAACATTGCCTCCTTTTGGAGGTAACCTTAGTTCCTTTTGGTGTTAAAAGTGCATCCTTTCAAGGTCAGCCTTTACCTCCTTTAGGGGGGATTTCAACCCTTCTGAGAGGTAAGACGACGTAATTGAGGGCGCTGCTTTTACCTCCTTTTGGGAGGAACTATGATCCACTTTGGGGTTAAATACACACGACGAGGAAAACAGCTCAGAAATCGGGGACTACGAAGAACAAACACGACAGAAAAGTGCTGTCCTGTCGTGTTTGTTCTTCGTAGTCCGCGCTTTCCGAGCTGTTTTCCCCATCATGTATAACAGCAACCAACTGGCCCAGTTCACCACCTTATTACAGGTTAAATGCACACTTGATGGAATCACTTTCACCCCCTAAAGAAAGGTACTATGGCCCTTTGTGGGTGTGATAGTACGTGCTTCAAGGGTGGGCCTTATAATAGATGAAGACGGCCTAGTTGTGAAAGTAAATGACAATGTTTTATTGTGGCTGTCACAAACAAAATGGCATAAAAATCAACGGCATGACTAGACATCTTATAAAAGTTCTACGATGAACCCACTAAGCGCAATAAGGGCATCTGGAACAACACTTTCGGGGCTCTAGTCGTAGCTAAAGATGATCTAGAGGCAGAATGCAACCAGGACTGCCTCAGCAGGCGACGCGGCTTCGAGGTCTCCCTCCACTGCCACATAGCTGGGCGCCTCAGGATTAATTAGGCTTGAGCTGACAGCCACCGGGTAGATTGCACTGCCTGCCTGGAACCAAAAAAATGTGGAAATCATGTGATATGAAGTTGAAACATATCATCCACAATTTGAAGAAACTGTGAAGAATATTAGATTTTTCTAAGGCGCATTTGGAGCATTTGATGGGCCACTGATTCCAGCATTATAAAGCATCGACCATACTTACCAGACGTGACCAGCTTAACTGTTGGCTAACTACCACTGACTAAAATTGTCACATGGCGGATGGTAATCGTAGATTAGTAAGCACTTTCTGTTCACCAGTCATGTATACATTTGTCACCTCGATTTACTTAGGTGACTAACAAATCTTAGTCAAAGGGGTACAACTACTGTAGCAGGTTAGTATATAGAAGTGCTGATTGTTGGGCGAGTTGGTATTGTACTTGAAAAAACATGACTGCGCTTTAAGACAAGGGCAGAGGAGGAACATACACCACAGAGCGCTACACCACATTAGCTACTCAGCACCACAACAGATCCCTATGACCGCCAAACCTAACTGCCGAACTTTGGAAAATATGCAAACATTTTTGCCGAAGTGCTCTGCAAGATTAAAATTGAATTTATGTTTTATTTAGACATGAGAAGAAAAGCACAAAAGGACGAAAACACAGAAAAAGAAAACACCGAAAAAGACACACTCGAGCGCCTTGCGTCTTATTCTAATTTATTTACTCGAAGTATACCCTCAATTTTCTCTGGAAAATGAACGAACACCACACACACAAAGAAAAGATAAAAATCAAGAACCTCATTTCAAGTGCCCAAATGCGAACAAGAACATCAAAATAATATATCTGACTACGCTTACCTGCAGTTGCGTCCGAGGTAGCAGGCATCCAGTACCCTCGACGAAATCACCCTACAACGTTGACGCAGTAGGAAAGAAATATATTCAATCAACTTCAAATAATGCACACTTAGCCATCTGACTCGCCTATTGCATGATCGGCTTTTAAAAATGCCTGATCATACGCAAAAAACAATATACTTGCTAGTCTCTCTGCCGGCAATAACTTAAAGGGAAGCTGAAGCGGTTTTAAATATGAGAAAAAACACCTGAGTCTAGTCAATGAGACCTCAGCCATCATGAATATCGTATTCGTTTGTTCATTTTCTGCGCGGATTAACCGGAAAAGCCCGTTCAAAGTAGCGCCGAAACCACGCCTCTCCGAAGCAGAGGGAAAGGGGAGAGAGGAGGAAGCCCGTCAGCCGGCGTCACAAAAGGACCGGCTGGGGGACCCCGCCGCGGCTGGCCGCGCTTTCCTCGTAGGCCGCTCTAGTGTCTTTTCGAGCCCTCGTCCTTCTGCCGCTGCATAGCGCTTGCTTTGATCCGTTGACCGGTCATGCTATTCACTCAATCGCCTGACGTGTTGATCGTTCTCTTGTTTGTTCACGTGTTTGCAGAATTCTCGTGGCACCGAACCAACTGACTCGCGATGTTGCACGATGCCGTTCTCATGTGTAGCCGCCAGCTTTCACGAACAGCGCTCGTCGCAGATGTTCTTCCCGTTTATCGTTTTTTCCACTTCGTCACCGAGATTTTAAAAGGGTGGGTGGGTTTGACCAAGCACACCGTTTTTTGCTCGAAACGTGTTTCGGACGGCGCATATGAAAAATATATGTACGCATGGGTTTGGGTCTGAAGAAGGTTCACCTGAACCCGACGTTCTGCCGACCACCTTTGAAGGTAAGAAGGCAATTCAGCGCATTAAAAGTCACAAGCAAAGAGAAAACGTAACTAGGTAGGAATTGGAGGTCAACTGTTCTAGAAAAAAACTATTACGTTATTAGAATTTTGCAGTGTGCTAGAAAAGCCGCGATCATTTAGCCGAATAGCGGGTCTCCACTGGCTGTCTTGTGTTAACCGCCTTATGTTAGTGTTTTAGTGTTGGTTTCTTATATTGTTGAAGTGACCATATTTTCCGGACCGGCACCGGTCCGGGAAATCTGGGAAACAAAAGAAAACAATCTTGGGTAGCCCAAGATTATTTTCTCGGCTACCCAGTCACTTGGGAGAGGAGGGCTTGCTCTAATAAGTGGTCACGCAATTCATAATGCGACTTTCACGGTGCAACTTGTTTTAGCGTAAACATTTTTTTTTTTTACAGTTGCTGACATTATTTGAGGTCACATATTTTTTAAACGTAAACATAAATTTTGTTAAATTTTTTTTCTAAAGGTTTATATTCTCTTCAGGAGAGCTTTTTGGAAATACAAAGCATGTGACCTTCTGATCTGAATTGAGTTCTTTTTTTAGAAGTTACGCAGTGTTTTCCGTATAAAGTTTGTGTCATGCAACAAATCTTGGTAGAAGTATGCGAATGTAGAGGCCCAGGAAGCTTTCACGATTTCGACATCAAATTAAGGACTGCCGGGCACACATCTCAGCTTTTCCTAAAACTATAATGGCGTAATAGTTTGTGGCAAACAAACCAAACGCAGCAGAGGGTACCGCTATCACAAGGATGGACCTTCTGCGCAGTTATTTGCATAGTGCGCAAGGACATGGCGGTGGCAGAACGGCGACCCTGTCTTATCACCCGTCTCATCTCAGCGAAAGCTCTCTCGTCGCCCGAAGCCGATTATACTATCCCTTCAAACCACTTCAACCTCGATGAACAATGCAGCCTGCACGCTCACGCGTCCAGCAGCTGGCAAGCACGAAGGCCGATGTGTGCAGAATTCTTGACCTCTGACGACCGTTTTGGGGAGGGTCACGCCAATCCGGCTTGAGGCGTCCCGTCAACACTCCGTTTATTGTCAACGTTTTACGTTACAATAAGTAGCAGTCAGTACGTTCCTGAAGGCATGAAGCCGGCCATGTCGCGTCCGCGCAAGCGGTTCCTCGTGTGACGTGTCTGCGTTTATTACTGCGGGGGTCATTTTTCTACTTTGCCAACGCCTGGAATGCGTAATTTGTCACGTCGAGGGTCGTCTGGACACATTCCTCTTTCGGATCCACCGAAAGATTTCGAAAAATCGGAAGCCGAACCCGATTTACAAGAGCAGAAGACCCGGCGCCCGGCTACTTCCGCAAGCGACGGAGCAAACGAGAATCGAGATGGTCCTTTTATGACGTAGTGGCACGTCACGCGTGACTAGCCAATGGCGTGCCGCTGCGGCGATCGCTTCTGATTTCTTCGCTTTTTTTCGCGTTTATGGGTTATTTTGGGTCAAACGGTTGTGATATTGATATTTAGACTCAGCAGGCACAAACACGTCAGAATCAACCATTAACTCATTTTTTTCGAAAAGCTCTTCAGCTTCCCTTTAATGACCTGATTCAGTAATAGACTACTATTAATGTTTGCGTAGCGCACGAATAATTTCTAACTGCCGAATGTCGAACTTCAGCAAATATGTAAATTTTTTTGCCGAAGTAATTTGCCAGAATAAAATTTAAAATTGAATCTATGTTTCATTTAGACATGAGAAGAACAGCACACAAGCACGAAAACACACAAAAAATAAAACCGAAAAAGACACACTCAAGCGCCTTGTGTGTCTTACTCTAATTTATTTACTCGACGTATACACTTCATTTTCCCTCGGAAATCAACAAACAGCACACACACAAAATACACATAAAGATCAAGAGCCCCATTTCAAGTGCACAAATGGGAACAAGAAAATCAAAATAAAATATTGCACTACGCTTACCTGCAGTAAACAGTGTTAAGAACTGTCACGAGATGCGTCCAAGGTAGCAGGCATCCAGTACCCTCGACGAAATCACCCTGCAACATTGCCGCAGGACGAAATAAATATATTCAATCAACTTCAAATAATGCAAACTTGAGCAATATCTAACTCGCCTACTGAATGATTAGACTTTTAAAAAAGCCTGATCACACGCAAAAAAAAAAAAAAGCCAAGACAACACTATAATTGCTAGTCCCTCTGCCGGCAACAACTTAATGACCTTATTCCGTAATATACTACTTTTAATGTTTGCGAAGCGCACGAATAATTTCTTGTCGAACTTCGGCAAAAATATAAATATTCTTGCCGAAGTAATTTGCCAGAATAAAATTTAAAATTGAATCTATGTTCTATTTAGACATGGGAAGAACAGCACACAAGGACGAAAACACAAAAAGAACACCGAAAAAGACACACTCAAGCGTCTTGTGTGTCTTGCTCTAATTCATTTACTCGAAGTATACCCTCAATTTTCTCTAGGAAATGAACGAACAGCACACACACAAAATCAACATAAAAATCAAGAGCCCCATTTCAAGTGCACAAATAGGAACAAGAAAATCAAAATAAAATATCGGACTCCGCTTACCTGCAGTAAGCAGTGTAAAGAACTGTCACGAGATGAGTCCAAGGTAGCAGGCATCCAGTACCCTCGACGAAATCAACCTACAACGTTGCCGCAGGACGAAAGAAATATATTCAATCAACTTCAATTAATGCAAACCTGAGTTATATCTAACTCGCCTACTGAATGATCAGAGTTTTAGAAATGCCTGATCACACGCAAAGAAAATGCCAAGACAATAAAACTGCTAGCCTCGCTGCCTGTAACAACTTCATGACCTTATTCCGTAATATACTACCATTAATGTTTGCGAAGCGCACGAATAATTAGCTCAGATATGTATATTCGGTATCTCAAGGTAACGTGACATTTTACCAAACTATTTATTAAACCTCGTTAAATTAAAAAAAAAAAACGCTGATATTAAAAACGAGTGTTTAACAATGACTTTTACAAATATCAACGACGTTCAGAATTAATCGCGCCGGTTGGCCGGTGCCGCCAATGAATGCCTGATCGACTACTGCTCTGCTAAAAAAAAAAAAAAAAAAAACAACTCACCTTATGAGATTTTCAAATATTTGATCACATGCTCAATTTAACGTCCGACGCGACACACCAAACACACCAACGGCCACAAAAAGAGAAAACCTCCTACCCCTCACACCTTAAACGTAGGCGACCCCCGATTCAAAAGGCGTCTTGTCGCCCGGCCGCCCGGCTCGCCGAACCGCCGCTCTCCCCCTTCCTCCACCCGCACACACATACACCGGGAAGAGCCGCTGGCTACGCCACTGGTTAGCGTATGTCACCCTTCTAAATATGCGCTAGTGCAAGCGACAGTCATTCCTGTTCTTGCTCTTTATGAACTTCGATGGTCTAAACCATGTCTGCGTTCGCGCCACACACTAATTTTATCGAACGCTCGACGCCTTCAGACGTGCCAACATGTCCGCCAACCCTTTGTCTAAGGAAGATGGGGGTCGTCTTCCCGGGCGGTCATAACCAACGCCAACTGCCGCCCGCTCAGAACATTTCCTTACCTGCATACGGTGCACACGACTTGGATCTTCGACAGAAGTCAATGCAGCACTCTCGGTGACCTCGTAAGAAGAGACTGAGCCGAACAGAACAATAAAGAACGTTCCTGCGCTGGGACGCCTCCGTCGAATGTTCGAGAAGAAGACCGTTATGCCGCGAGCGCCGGCGCCTTCCCCACCGACGCTCCCGGCCGGCCGGGCAGGCGCTGTCCCACGCATGCGCGAAGAATCACGTGTCATACGAGGAGACCAATTAGCGAACTCGTTTGCGCCTTCCCACAGCCAATCGCAGCGCCCAGGCTTTGGCAGTGCCTAAACAGGTGCACCCTCTGGGAGGTAATACTTGACTCCTTGGTGCCCCTTCGCGGCGAACTTCACCTGGTAGCACCACATTCTTCATCGTTGCTGCGCCTGAGGAGGTAACAAGCGGAGCGCTTCCCCCCTGGCCGGGAGGAGGGTGGTAAAGGCGGTCTGTTACCTCCTTTTGGTCCCCTTTTTTCTAAGAGTGTACCCGAAATAGAGAAATAAACCGTGAAAAAAATGAAAGCCGTTTACAACTCCCTGTAACGCCGAATTAGAGCGCAGCTCTTGAGGAGGAGGGGAAGGCACGGGGGGGGGGGGGGTCATGTGGCCTGGGGGTCACGTGACCTCGACCTTTAGGGGGGGAAATTTTCCGCTAGACTTAGCGGGAAAATTTTTCCGCTAAATTTAGCGGGGAAAATTTTCCGCTAAATCTACCGGAAAAACTTTCCGCTAAATTTAGCGGGGAAAATTTTTCGCTAAATCTAGCGGGAAAAATTTTTCGCTAAATTTAGCGGGGAAAATTTTCCGCTAAATGTAGAGGGGAAAATTTTCCGCTAAATCTAGCGGGGAAAATTTTCCGCTAAATTTAGCGGGGAAAATTTCCCGCTAGATTTAGCGGTTAACTGTATTAATGAACAAGTCTTCACCAAGAAAGTCGTAAACGTAGAAAAATGTTTGAACAGCAGTAGAGGCTTTATTACACGACGTTTCGGGAAGAGACTTCCCTTCTTCAAGTGTGCAGAAAATACATTTCTGCACACTTGAAGAAGGGAAGTGTCTTCCCGAAACGTCGTGTAATAAAGCCTCTACTGCTGTTCAAACATTTTTCTACGTTTAGATTTAGCGGGAAAAATTTTCCGCTAAATTGAGCGGGAAAATTTTCCGCTAGATTTAGCGGGGAAAATTTTCCGCTAGATTTAGTGGGGAAAATTTTCCGCTAGATTTTGCGGCGAAAATTTCCCGCTAAATTTAGCGGGGAAAATTTTCCGCTAAATTTAGCGGGGAAAATTTCCCGCTAGATTTAGCGGGGAAAATTTCCCGCTAGATTTAGCGGGAAAATTTTTCCGCTAGATTTAGCGGGGAAACTTTTCCGCTAGATTTAGCGGGGAAAATTTTCCGCTAGATTTAGCGGGGAAAATATTCCGCTAGATTTAGCGGGAAAATTTTTCGGCTAAATTTAGCGGGAAAAATTTTTCCGCTAAATTTAGCGGGGAAATTTACCCATCATGCACCGCGCGGTTACGCCGACGGCGACGCTGACGCCGACGGCGACGGCGACGGCGACGGCGACGCCGACGCCGCTCAAGCCGGAAACGGGCGCCTAAGAGCTGCGCCGTGATGTACGGAACGGCGTTCCAAGGAACGGCGTTCCTGGAACGCGTTCCTTTTAGGAGGAACGAAGGAACGCCGCCGTTCCATTTCGCATCAGTGGAACTGGAACGGGAACTCGTTCCATTTTTACTGGAACGGAAAGAGGAACGGCGTTCCTTTTTTTTTTCGTCCAGTGGTGTAATTTGTATTTTATTTCTAAGAGGGAAATTGTAAAAGTATAAAAACAATATCTTTACGAAGTGCAGAATCTCGTTAACTTTTTGGTTACTTATCACATGGTTTATTTTGTGTTGTCCTCACTTGGTAACAGTCGGGTGAAGGAGAGCTAGTGGACATTTGTATAGTTTTTCAGTGCCCGAGCCTGCGGTATAAAAAGGAAAAAACACAGAAAGAGGGACGTCTCAAACTCAGCTGTTTTCTTTGCTTCCACGAATCCTCATACATCCAGAAATATAAGGCCGACTACAAACACCACTGAACTTCCACAAAGAGACCTACAGTTACAACAAAGGTACAGGTTACCTGACATCGAACGCATCCTTGTATCCTGAATATTGGTCCCTTAAAATATACACAAATTATTTTTTGTTTTTTCTCCCCTCGTTTCCCACCTTCAAATTGAACAACGAATCCAACCTTGACGAAGGATTTGTAGTTTTCATGACTGACCTTCCAAAAGCCCTACCCTCTTCTTTACTTGCTCGACATCAGAAGCAACAGTTGTTAAGTTCGAACAATTGTCTTTATTATATTGAAACGTGTGAGGTTGTTGTAAAGCGCTCGTGCAATGTGGAGTGACAGTACGTCTGGCTCGCCTGAATCGCCCACCACAAAATATAGTTGAAAGCTGAAATTTTTAAAATTAAATTTATCAACAAATGAAACCCTGTTTCCGCTTGTCTTCTTCTCCTGGTGCCCTTCCATCACTCCATTCAAATGCGTATGTTGCCATTGATGGGACAGATAAAAAAATAAAACTTTGCTTGGTCTAACTAAATATGGTAATCAGCAAAATACAAATGTAACGTAAATGTAACGATCCGTTCCATTTCTTTAACTGTAAAGGGAACAAGTTCCTTTTCCACATATGGAACTTGTAACGGGAACGCGTTCCAAAAATCACAAGGAACGAGGAACGAGCTTTCGTTCCTTTTTTTGAGGAACGTGTACAACACTGGAGCTGCGCTCTAAAAATTCGCCAAAAACACTTAAAGGGATGGTGAAACGAAATTTGGATTTCAGAAAACAATGCAGGAGAGGTGGGCGGGATGCTACAATCCCTACAACACCACTCGTCAGGCAATATCTCGAATGGATGGCCGTATTTTTGAAAAAAAGAGGTCGAGATTGAACGAGGCCAACGAGGCGCGTGACGTCAACAAATCTCGTTTCCTCCTCTCTTCGCTTCGCCACCTCAAGGCGGCGAGGAAGAGAAGACACGAAGCCGTTTCTTTCCCTTCTCGACACATCTCGGAGAAACATGACGTCAACATATCTGTCAAATGCGCCTTCTTTTTTTAGAAAAATAGGTCATCCGTTCGAGATATTGCTGTATGAGTGATGTTTTGGTGTCTGTAGCGTCCCGCTGCACGCTTCTGCCGCCGTGTTTTGTGGAATCCAGATTTCGGTTCAGCATCCCTTTAAAGGGATGGTGAACCGAAATTTCGATTTCAGAAAACAATGCAGAAGCTGTAGGCGGGACGCTACAATCCTACAACACTACTCGGAAGGCGGTATCTTGAAGCGACGGCCGTATTTTTGGAAAAAAAAAGGTCGAGATTGAACGAGGCCGACGAGGCGCGTGACGTCAAGATATCTCGTTTCCTCCTCTCTTCGTTTCGCCCTCTCAAGGTGGCGAGGCGGAGAAGACGCGAGGCCGTTCCCTCTCCTTCTCTGAGAAACAAAACGTGAACATATCTGTCAAATGCGCCTCTTTTTTTTTTTTTTTATACGGTCATCCGTTCGATGTATCGTTGTATGAGTGATGTTTTGATGTTTGTAGCATCCCGTTGCACGCTTTTGCCGCCGTGCATTGTGGAATCTAGATTTCGGTTACGTGTCTGAATGCGAAAGCATTATAGTCCCGCGGGTGAAATGCTTTCGACTCCCAAGACGAAGCATCTGCGTTGCGGTGCTTTTCTTCGTGTTCTATTTCTAAAGCGCGTCCGCATTGACCTTGAGCGGCGCGTGCTTGATGACGTATTTTAATTACCATCTTTCGGGGACATCGCCGCCGCCTTTTCGCGTAATGAGACATATAAGGATTTTTCCTTAATAACATTTCATTTCATTTCATTACCTTAAGGGCCTCCTGTGAGGCATTACATAAGGGGGGCACATCAAATTCACATTACTTATAATAAAATTGGGAAAACACTGACGAGAACAAGAGAGAGAGAAAAGAAAAAAACAAGAAGCATCATTACACAAGAGATTATTTAAACAAATTAACGAGCTCCTGCGTAAAAAAGTTGTCGTCATTTGTTGTCACCAAGCTTGAGGGCAGGCTGTTCCAATCCCAAATGCATATTGGAAGAGGTGAGTACTTGTAGGAGTAATACCCTAGTTACACGGGCGCTCTCAACTGCCATTGAGTCAACCACAGTTGACTCAATCGCGATCGGCCGGAGTTACACGGCGGCTCCAACTGTCATCGAGCCGCTGATGACAGTTGAGTTCAAGTGAGCTCCTCTGCCTCAGTTCAACTGAACGGATTTCCCCAACGGAGGTAAAATGGCGCCTGTCCACGGGACCGCTGCCGCCGACCATCGTTGGCGAGGCACTTACTGTTTCGGAACGCAGGGGGAGGCGTCTAGAAAGAATCGTAGCAGCATAATTTCCGGAAAGGAATAGGTTTAGGCGTCCGAGCTGCCGCTAAAACGATTCCGGCTAGCCGGCAAGCCACCAAACGAGCGAAGATGGCGAAGGGACTAGCTGTATAAATGGACAAATAGTAATCGGTTCACCCATCGTAGCGGGCGGTAGCTTGTAGCGCCTAGCCTAAAATTTGCGCAACCTAGCCCTGAATCTGATTTGGTACTATACTTCGTTTCAGCTTCGGTCCGAGCGCGGCCGATGTAATGAGCCAAAGGGCCAATCAAGCAGCGAAAAGGCACAACGTCATGGCGTGCTCTCTGCAGTTGCTAGGACCAGCGGGTATTCGCCGTCTCCTGTGCGTGCTCCTCTGCCGGCTTGTCCTATCAAGCGCAGAGAGCAAGCCATGACGTTGCGCTTTTTGCGCTGTTTGAATGGCCCTTCGGCTGATAACATCGGCCGCGCTCGGACCGAAGGTGAAACGAAGTATAGTGTAGACGCTGCTAAAAGGCAACAATGTATTGGACATATTGTACGATATACTTATAATAAATAAAAGATGTGTCTCCGAGTAAATTACTTTAACAATGAGCCTGATCACGTGGAACAAGAACTAGTTTCGTTTTAGCTTCAACTGGGTTCTAGAGAGCCGCGTAGCAGGACCTCAGTTCAGTTCAGTTCAATCACAGTTGGGGCCGATAACGATCGTAGACTCAACGACAGTTTGAAGCGCCCATGTAACTAGGGTATAAGTCCTGGAGAAATTTGGTTCAACTTTACATGGATGATCTAGGTGAGAGGAAATATGATGGGCTGGGGAAATAAATGTTCTGGGTGACCATGGGTTGTAAACTGTAGAACAGTCTGTGCATGGGTAGTCAATCTGTCAACCAGTCAATTTTTCTGCGAGCGTAGAGAGTGTGGAGATATATGGACTGTTTTAAAGAATAAACGCTATTTCGGGAATAATCACGTGTGATAAAACGAGTGGTACGATTCTGAACAGCCTCGAGTTGCTTAATGATATATTTTTGATGAGGGTTCCATGTGAATGGATGCGTATTCCAGCTTAGTACGGACTAACGTAGTATATGATAAATGTTTGACATATGAGTCTGCGAGTTAAAGATGCCTTCTTAAAAACCCTCATGTCTCGTTAGCTTTGGAGCAGACGTAGTCAACGTGTATGTCCCTGATAAGTCTTCAGAGAGGTCAACTCCTAGGTATTTAAATGTGACCACGCGTTCAATGTCGCAAGATGAAATAGTTTATGGGAAAGAGAGTTTGTTTTTTGATCTAGAAAATGTCATAACTTGAGATTTATCCTGGTTAATCGTCATGAGCCAAGATGCACACCAAGTTGCTAATTTTTCTAGACCACTCTGTAGGATGACGGAATCAGCAAAGGAGGACATTTTGCGATAAAGCACAAGGTCATCAGCATGCAGTCTTACGGTGGAGGTTAAGGAAGAAGCAATGTCGTTTATATGAACTAGGAAAAATGTGGCCCAGAACTGAACCCTGAGGGATGCAGGAGATGACATTCAGTGGAGAGGAAGGGGTATTATCGACGATCACAGATCGAGTGCGATGAGACAGGAAAGCCCGAATCCAGGAGACAATATTATTATTCACGTTCATTGCAGAGTGAAGTCGAGCCGCACTATTCTGACATTTTGCTTTCAATTTGCTTTTCTTTCCTCCTCTCTCTCTCTCTCTCTCTGAATGCAGAACAAAGTAAAATGTGATGAACGTGTAAGGAATGGTCCTGAAGCAAGGAAAAGTGCAAAAAGGGATTCCTATCTGAACAAGGGCTGCAAGATCGAAGAGAAATTTTCATCAAACGACAAGTACTAACAACAGCGGCTAGCCTCGATCTTCACTGGAGTACGCACCACCAATCACGAGAAATAACAAAAAAAAAAGATATGTGTGGTTTTCTAGTTATCATCAAATCAGCAACATCGAAAAAGAAAAAAAAGAACAAAACTTGAGGGCAAAATTTTATTGCCTTAAAAAAAGAGTCAACAAAACTCGAATTGGTGTTATGTTGTCCTCCCGGGTTCCTTCAGTGCTAATACGTCTGCGTTGACCCACGTCGCCACAATTCTTGTACTACGTTCAGTAAAATAAGTTCATTTATTTAGCGTTTACCATGAACCAACTCGCCTACATCACGACACTAATTCATTTATTTATGTACACAATACCCGGTGCGCCGTTAGGCATGCGTCAAACTTTGGCGTACGCTGTAGTTCTGCTAAAAAAAGTTATTATAAAGCACGTTTCATGAAAAAAAAAAAAACACAAGTAATCCTTTTGACATTAGCATCGTCGTCGTTGCGCTCTATGTGATAAGGTACCTTACAAAGTCAAACAGTGAAGAAAAACCGAACTGCTAGAAACACAATTCTTGCTTTTACTGTATGGATGAAGCTCGCAAAATTGCAAACGCTATCTTCCGATAGACGCAACTATAAAACAACTGCGTCGTTTGCTCGCTGCGGCTATCCAGAGATGGTGCCACAAATTAATTACTAACTTGACCGTCGGCGAACACGTTCCCAGTTGATGTTGACAAGTTTGATAGTATATAATATTTTACAGGACGAGAAGTACGCCTTGATATTTCCCAAGGCAAAATTCACCACCTAAATGCACATTCGGTGACAGTTTGAGCTTGCTACGTGCAGGCGTTTATTTGTACGGTTAGTTTTACAGCTTTGTAAACAATGTGACCGCACTATAGACGCTTTACAGCATCTGTGCATGAGCGCCACCATAACTGACCTTCAGTTTTGGTTTACTCTTATTCCGTCCACTTAATTTCATCGCTATCACAGCAGGGCAGGTTATTTCCACTTTAGATTCTTCTGTGTCATACTCCTTAGCATAGGCCTTTGTGGAGGCTCGTCAACGCCCGCTTCAGTGGCTCGGCATGTCGGTAAGTCAAGAAAAGGGCCAGCTATGGTAGCTCTAGTCTGGCGCGTGTGTAAAGCGTCTATACTTGGAGCGCCTTGATTATGTCCCCCAAAACTACCTTCTAGTGACGTCACATAATTTGCCGCCTCACCCTGGCAGTAGCAAACTAGCACAGGTCGATGTGGCTGGCGCTTTGTTTTGTCTGCTCAAAAAAAAAAAAAAAAAACTAACCGAAAAAAAATAGCAGTTTTGGTTAGAGACGGGGGCTGCCTTGGTTACTGTCTTGGTGTCAGCAACTTCTGCGTGCGCTCGTCGTTCGTCTTCTTCCATATCAACGAATAAGTTAATGAGATAGCTGCTGTGTTTCACTACAAATAAAATGTCGCGAATGAGACAAGGACAAGCAAAGTAGAACAGGACCGATGCCACAAAAGTTGGGGCAGGGTAGTTAGCGCCTGTCCTGTCCTGTCTTACTTGCTTATCGTTGTCTTATTGGCGCCATGTTATTTGCGTTCTTCTATACCTTTTGAGATTGCCGGTGGATCGCGCCAACGCGTAGCATTGCGCGGCGACCCGTGTGACGCATTTTGTTGCCAATTTGAGAGCGCATCGATGCGTGGCCGAAATTTCGCCAAGAAGTTAATGGCTCCTTCGGGACCGAAACAACGGCTGTCCCGTTAAGCATGACTGTGGCAGACGTTTTCCACGACGATTTCGTCTAAGATACTTAAGCTTGAAGTACCCTCAACTGTCGCATGCGAGGTACTGCAGCACGACTGTTACATTGGCTTTAACGCCGAATAACTGAACAGCGAGGAAAAAAAGGGTTCAAGCGAATTAAGGATTACTATAGCCATTGTCAACCCAAGAGACGCAGAGTTTGGCGAATCCTGACCCCCTTATAACCCTTTCCGAAATTCAGTCTGGAAACTTGGATAACTAACGTCATCAAACTGTATGGTATTTGTGCATGATAATGGTGGCCCTTTGGTGGCTGATAGAGGGACAAATTGAAACAGGCCCCGATGCTACCGATGCGCCTGGGTCGCTAGTCTCGTCAAACACAAAGTTGAGGCCAAAGTTCGCGGAGCGTGCTGATTGGATACCTGCGACGAAGGGATCACGCTGGACGAGACGTCAATCATCCGAACTTTATCGGCGTCCAAATAGGCTTATTGCTCAATTACCTAGGCATCAAGAAGAATTCTGGGAATGTGGGTCCACGCACCGCACGCGCTCACCTTTCCCGTATAAAAGATTCGAAGTAAATAAAAATAAAATAAAGCTTTTATGAACGCGCGTGCGGGACGCGATTTGTTTACGGCTTTTGCTTTAGAACAGTTACTGCTGCAGACGCCAGCACGTGCAGCGCGTGTAACCACTCACAGCATGCTCCGAGGGAGAGGAGGAGACGAGAGCGCGCGGGGACGTCAGAACGTCGAGCTTTGACTGATTAGTGAGTAGACCTATAAAACTAACTTCCCTTGTCTCCACTGCACTCGTCGAACGGGTTCGAATGCGAGAGCTAAACGCCGGACGCCAAGTGCAGTAGAGACAAAGTCAGCTAGCGAGATTTTGAACACAAAGTCGTAGCGAAGTTCGTGTGTCTGCGTATGCGTTGTTAGAGAAAACGATGAGGGGGAGGGGGGGATGATGAGAGCCAATAGTGTACGCGCACAGGGCGCATTTGTCACCGGTTCATAGCGAACTTCATCGGAGCGCGCGTGAGCAACACCATTGGGCCAGCCGATTGAGCGGCTGCACTGATGACGTCACGCCCGCGTGTCACGCCGCGAGGGTCAATGCTGGCTGTATCGTCCTTAGCCAGGCTGTGAATACCTTTAAAGGCCGGTTCAGACACTTGCGTTTGGGTGCGTTTGACTGCGTTGCGTCGAGAACCGAAAGCGAGTCACCGGCACATCTGTGCTTCGAATGAAGCGTGGAATCCAATTCAAGGAATCATCTTGGCACGCGACATAAGCAGCAGGGATGTCCTGGTTTCTCGCAGCCGCAACGCAGTCAAACGCAGTCAAACGCAGTCAAACGCAGTCAAACGCAACTGTCTGAACCAGGCTTTACTCTCTCGTTGCCTGACATGTACGCAACGCGTTGCTAGTAACGAGTTACTTCTACTAATTTTTTTCAGTAACGAGTAACGTATTTAGTTACTTTTCTAGAAAAGGAACGAGTAAAGAACTTAGTTACTTTTAATGCCATGTAACGAGTAGCCTAAAGCCTGTTTCAGACAGTTGCGTTTGACTGCGTTTGACTGCGTTGCGGCAGCGAGAAACCAGGACATTCCTCCTGCTCATAGCGCGTGCCAAGAGATTCCTTAAAATGGGTTCCACGCTTCATCCGAAGCACTGATGTGCCGGTGACTGGCTTTCGGTTCTCGCCGCAACGCAGTCAAACGCACTCAACCGCAAGTGTCTGAACCGGCCTTTATTCCGTTACCTTTGAGGGGCCACGTGTACAACACCGTTTAAACAGCCCCGTTTTAATTCTAACCTGCAGTATGCGCCTATTGCAACAAAGGCAGATGGGCAACCCGAAAAACAACTAAACAAAGAAATCAGTAGAGCAACGTTTATCGCTGAACACGTCACTCGAACTCTCCACTTGGGAATGTCCTTCACTCAGCGAAAACAATAAGCCTCGTTGGTTGAACCCTCTAGAATCGTGCACAGACCGAATGTAAACTCGGAAGTTGCTAACACAAGGAGGCACAGAACCCTTTGTCAACTTCGAACTTTAGAAGCAGAGAGTACAAGAGAGAGAGAGAGAGAGAGAGAGAGAGATCCCAGATTCACCAGCTCTTCATTAAGCGCAACACTGCCGTTCCTTCGAGCACGTCAGTAAAAGGACTCTTCAGCGCCACCGGAGGTGTATTCTCAAGGAAGCGGGGACGCATAACAGATGAAAACTTGGAGAAGCAGCTACTCCCGAGTGAAACGACTACAGAAAGGAAAGCAATAAAGGATGAAACAAAAGCAGCTGTGTGTTTGATCATCAATAAAACGAGAAAAGAAACCCGTTAGTTTTGAGGTAAAGCAACTCGTTCTTTTTTGAGGATCGGTAACGAGTAACGTACTCAGTTACGTTTTTCAGCGATTAACGAGTAACGGTGTTTAGTTACTTTTTAGAGCGCAGCTCGTAGGTGCCCGTTTCCGCGTATATAGTGACGTCGCCGTCGCCATCGGCGTAACCGCCCCGCTAAATTTAGCGGCAAATTGAATTGGTGCTGAGGTCACGTGGCGTCAATTTTACAACTAAATTTAGAGGGAAACAATGGGAGGAGGGGAGTGTATGAAATAGGAGGAGGGGAGGGTACGCAGTAGAAAGATGGGTGGGTACGGAGGAAGAGGAGGGGGGAGGAGAGGAGGAATGAGCAAGGAAGTAGGAGAGGAGGGGTAGGAGAGGAGAAGAGAAGAAGAAGGGGAGGAGAAGCAGAGGGTACGGAGGAGGAGGAGGGGCATACCAACACCTCCTAGAAGAGAAGGCCGTAGCGCTCCGAGTCGTTACGTCACAATGTCGGAGAAGGAAGTCCATCGAGCAACTACGTGAGAAAAACTTCTGGGCATCGACGTGAAAAAAAACGTTTCTTGTCGAGCGGCGCGGGGTGTTCGTGAGCGTTTATCCGGCATTAATATATGTTTTAAAAGCGCAGTATTGTACAATTTATTATATATATAATATAAACATAATATACAACGCGCTACCAAGGTTGAAAGTACCAATTTTTTATATTTATGATTATCCCCGTAACCGCGGGACTACGTGCAATCCCGCAGATCCCCACACTTTACGAATGAACCGGTCCGCTGGGACGTTTTCTTCCCTCGTACGGGTTCCGATTTTGGTAAATTTACGTTGTGTGTGAGCTGCTGACTGTCTAAAAAGGAATGCTGAGACTTTCAGAAGAGAAGGGAACCGAAAAAAATCCAGTAATCCTCGCAGGGAGCGCACGCGAGCAAGAGATGGGTCGACGGCGTTAAGCCTCCCACACTGCGGCCGCTGCTCTCGTGTGCGTGTGTGTGTGGTTCTTTTAGGGGCGAAGCTCCTTAGGGGCTAGCCATGTCCGTCCGCCGTCCGCCGTCCGCCGTAGGCCCGGCGTCAGGTGCTCGTGCTTCTGCTCGTGAGATCACGTGCTCACGAGCACGTGAGCACATGCTCACATGCTCGTGTAGGGAAAAAAAAACAAATTCGAAAAAAAAAGATGAAAAAAATTATGAAAAAAGAAAAAGAAGAAAAAAAAGAGTAGGGGGTTCTGAGATGCCATCCCATCTGTCTGCTTAAAAAAAGAAAAAGAAGAAAACCACACATTCTCGTACTGACATGAACGAAAAGGCTCGGCATGCTGCGGCTCGGCGTCTACGCAGACAAGCACCAGCAGATCTCTTCGCCCCAAGCAACATCATTCACCACGTGGTGATGCGGTCAATTTTGATCCTCCTACCCGTCGTTTTTTTGTCGTCACCGCAGTCTCGGGTAGTTTTTTTTTGTGTTCGCTTGATACTACGGCATTTACGTGGATTCGCGGAACAAGTCCTGCTACGGTTTGAGTGACGTGTGGCAACTAGCCAACTAGTCACGGATATTGTGGGACGTATGGGTACGATCGACAGGTGAGACACAACTTATTTACGGGCTTTCTTGGTCATGTGGGACGCGAGTAAAGTGCTGCAGTCGGTTTTTTTTTGTTTTGTTTTTCGTGATAGAATGGCATCTTGTTCGATCGTTATCCGTGTGCGGTTGCGTCGACATTTGTAAATCTGTGGTAATATTCTAGTTTTCACGGAAGGTGTATAACAAGTTTGTGTGATTATAAAAAAGTGCGTTGTTTGTGCTTATGTGTTTATTTATACTAATGTTATTTTATTACCTTTACCGCTTTTATAATAGAATCTTTACTGTATTAAGGTAATAGTATTATTGTATACAAAATAACATATATTTCGTTCTAAGGCAGCTCGAGCCCATAGGGAGAAGTAAATTAGTTGACTGTAAATACATAGTAAGTTTAGTACCCCTGCCACACGGAAAAGTTCATATACTGTAAACGACTAAATTTTCGCGGGGACCTAATTTTCCCGAATTTCGCGAATCGCCTACAATTCGCGAAAATTACGTCCCGCGAACAATTCAGGCAATATGTGAACGCTACGGAAGCTACACTCCATTCGCGAAAATGAGAACCCGCGAATAATTTCAAATTTTCTGCTTTGGCCTGATTCGCGAAAATTACGTCGTTTACAGTATTTTCATTAAATTGATATGGGACTTAAAGGGCCTCTGACACGCCAAAAAAAAATTTTTTTTTCATGCTAAACGTTGCAATGGCATATCAGGACATTACAAAAAAATTGTTTCACTATAGAGTTAAGTAGTTTTTTTTATAAAAAATAGAAATACTAGGCCCAATTCAAAGTTCCCGCCGTGCACTGTGACGTAACAGTGTACCGCAAGGTGTCGGGCGGTCAGAAGGGAGGCATCGCCGGAAGTCACGTGAGTTGTATCCCTCCTCGTGCTTACCGCGAGCGCGTGTAATATTTTTTAAATATTTTTGTTATTCTCCGCACCTCCACGAGCGATCCAAGCAGACAAGGTTTCTTTTATTTGCTTTTCATCGCTTACTGTTGCTGTAAAGGTAGAAGAAGCGGAGTCAGTGAATTGACGTGATCAACTACAATGCCTAGAAGGTGCTGTGTGAGGGACTGTCCCGGTATTTCAGCAACTGAAGAAGAGATCACACTGCATGCATTTCTGAGAGACATACATCGGCCGCATGAGCACCCAGTAAACAAGTTCTACTCATGCTCTAGACAAAATACGTACTTTGTGCTCGACGTTTACTTGTACTTGGTACACTCACCAGTTCGTATTCTTTAGACGGCAGGCATCTACAGCCTGGAGAGTATCCGATGATTCAACGACCTCGGTGTCTCACCCTTCAGCAATGCGATCGGGCGTGTCGTATGCTAGCAATCCTAATTTCTGCGAGCGTTCTAAATTTTTTTTTTTTCAAAACTTGACAGCTTGTTTTGCGCCCAGTATAGCCCTGTATTATCGGACTGACGGCATGCACTCGTACACTGGCTTGTACTCGCAACGCTTTCATCATTGACCTCCATCACGTCGATCCACTGACTCTTCGTCCTCAAATTTTACAGCACGCAAACTAACCAACGGTGCAGGGATAAAGAGCTAGTGGAACTGAAACTTCGTTTTCTACGATCGCTCGTACGAAGAGCAGAATAATAAAAAGAAAAAAAGTCTTAGGCACGGTCGCGGAGAGCACGAGGAGTGAAACTCACGCGACTTCCGGTTAACCCACTTTTAGTGACGTAGCTCGATGCCTCCTTTCTGACCGCCCCGACACCTTGCGGTACACAGTTACGTCACAGTGCCCGGCGGGAACTTTGAATTGGGCCTCGTATTTCTATTTTTTATAAAAAAACTACGCAACTCTATAGTGAAACAATTTTTTTGTAATGTCCTGATATGCCATTGCAACATTTAGCGTGAAAAAAAAAAATATTTTTTTTGGCGTGTCAGAGGCCCTTTAATCAGCTCGCGGTCTTGAGTGATTATACGATCGCCGCAAGCTGATTTTTCAACCCCATATTGTCATTTGATCGAAATTACATTACTTTTGCCATGTGGCCGGGGTATGATGCAAGAATTCAATGACTGCACGCGATAACATCGCTTACATGATCGTAAGTGACATTTGTCTAGCCGTGTCCGCGTTGACTGCGTCTACCTGATTTTTAACTGTGATCTGTTTTGCTGTGTCCAATAGACCCTTTCTGAAATTCAGTGCCATTTGGTGGTACGTAAAGCAGTTTAGGTTTTGCCATATCAACGGCGGAGATGAACTTGTATCGGCACCGTCACTTTCGCAAGTCAATGGCACGCGAGGAATTGTTCAGTGTGAGTTCTTTCTCGATCGCTTTCAGTTCGATGGTGACCAAGAACCTGCATTCAGAACAAAGCTCCAGCCCACCCAGAGGCCTCGAGAAAATGCTATAAACCAAAGGGCTTTAAAACCGATGGTGTGCCGCCCACGGAGTGACTGAATCTGAGTTATTAGAAATAAACGCTTACGTAGCTCTTGTGTTCCATTCCTACGTCGCGTCGTGCTGACCCCCCGAATATACAGGCCTCGCATCATCCGCTTAGGAGCATCTTCAACGTCCTCCTTTATCAGTCACTAGAAGGCCGCCATTGGTAGGGCACAGATGCCGTTCCACAGATGATGATATTGATCAAAGTGGCCAGACTGAATTTCGGAAAGGGTCTATCACTGCGTGTCTCGCCATTTTGTCGAAGTATTTCTGTGTAAAATATGCATTCCTACAGCAATAATGGACTTCTTCCAAAACCGACGCTCCCCATCGCGGCGAAATACCACGCAGTGCGCTCTGGGAACTAGTTGGCCACTCAATTTCGGTTTCGACTGAGCAGCTTCATCTCATGCTATCACGCCGCGACCGAACGCGCTGCTTGCGTTTTCGATTATCTGAATTTTCACGAACGTACAATACACTCATTCTCGAGCGATACAAAACGAAGACCGGGGCACTTTCCCTGGTTCCCGAAACACCGGATATTATGAGTGCGTATGCAAACGTAGTAAGACGTGGCTTAGTCACCTCACCCCACGAGTGCATCTTTGAGTTCAATTTCAATAATCCCGTCTAGTACCAGTGAACTACAACTGAAATTTGGTCACCTGGAGCCTTACACGCATTTTTTTTTTTTTTTGCCAAACGTCCGCTTCTTGTTACTTCATTGGGTGAAAAGCAAGCCGCATCCTCACAGGAGTATCAAAGTTGAGCGCAGCGTTGACGCATGATCTTTTAAGAAAACGCAATAAATTCGACCTCACTACTGCACAAAAGTTACTGTATCTCCCACTCACATTTTATGTTGATAGAAGATTTAAGTTTTCGCAAACGCTGAGATCGGCTAGCTACGACGGAGGCCCTAACAAGCGTCCCCTACTCCTCGCTGAGCCTTTTTGGACGAGCTTTTACTGACGCCCAAGATCTGTGCCTGAACGGTGTGTTTGAAATTATCTCTGCATACTCAGGCAGGAAAAAGCAAACACATAACAAATATAATGGCCATTAGCAAGCGTCAAACGCGCTTTGAATAATTTCGTTCGTTTGGCGCACCGCATAGAGGTTCATGCCCGTCCGGCGCACTTCCGGCGAACGGTGCGACATTCTTCACACAAGTGCTCGACTTTTGCTTTCTTAAAACGGTTTGTATGTGCAAATGTGCTTATTTGATTGCAGGATAACTTTATGCGCATACGCGATGTTGAATATTAGTGGAATGCAAGCGGGTGGGGACTTCACTTAATTCGTGCAGTGATGCGGGTCTGTACAGATAAAAGATCAGAAGTGTGTTAAAATTGAGCTTTTCAATGGCGCCTCCGAGTTTTACCTCGCGTACTCAGGCGTATTAAGACGAACGGTAATCGCAAAAAGTAATATTTTGTCTATGGACGCACGAAACAAACTTCCTGATCAACAACACTAATGTAAAGGTGCGAGCTCGATGTATGCATACTTATTGGTTGCTACAGCTTGTTGATTCGTACACAAGCAAGATCCCCGAGCTTCGCAGCGTCGAGATTCCCAGCACTGGCTCGTCCACATACCTCGATTGAAACGGTAACAGAAAGGCTCAAGTACAAAAATACAACAAGCATGTGTTAAGACAAGCTATACGTCTCGGGCTTGCGCTAAAGCTTCGAGGTCTGGCCATTTAGGTTAGTTTAGAGAACACAAATGACGCTCTCGGGACCAGAAAACATGAGATAACGGCCGTTAATAGTCCACCCTCTGTCGACGTGTCGATCGAAACCGAAACCATGCCACTCTCCTCCCTGGCCAACTAGTTCCCAGAGTGCAACGCGCGCCGTGTTGCATGCAGGGCTTTATGGAAGTAGTCTATTGCGTGACTCAATGTTTTCTTTTATACGTCTACCTCGTACCATTTCATACCGATTATTTAGCGGTGTAATATTTTGCCCGTGTAATAAAATACTTTCGAGACCCCTTGATATATGTGCAGCTTTCATTTTAGCTAATAAGACACGCGTATGTGACTAAAAGCGCGTTACGACGGTCGATCCACGCGCGTTGCATTCGCTTCGACGCGCGCCCCCGATGGCCTTCCTTCGCGACGTCACTGAGATGAGCGCTACGGACTTGTCTTCTAGGAGGTGTTGGGCATACCCTCCCCTCCGTACCCTGCCCTCGTCCTCCTCAAGAACTGCGCTCTAATTTCGCATGATAGATTTGTAAACGTCTTCCATTTTTCGGGTAAGCGTACATTTCTGCTCGTCGCAGGATCGTCGTTTGTGAAAGTTATGGGTGACGACAAAGTGACGTTTAACAACTTTGGGAAGGAGTTATTTGAGGCCGAAATCGTCGCTTCGAAATCGAGGCAAAGATTAAACTTCGTGATATTGTAGAGCCGTGCGCGGTGTACGTGGTTCTAGAGATCATCTTCCACCATTTTCAAGACGCCACCGTGGTCACTGAGAGGGGGTGTGGGTAGTGACGTCGGAAGTGTCTCAAAAAGAGAGAGAGAAATATTTATTCATACATCAGGATCTGGCGCTCAGTAGCGGTTCGCCACCTACCAGTCCTCACCCAAAAAGTTTTTTCACATGCTGAATGAGGGTCCGCTAGGAGAACATGGGTCGCATCGGGCGGTGGGGCGAGCCAGCCAGCGTCCATGAGTGGTGTTGAATATCGGCGGGTATGAAGGAGAAGGTGTATCAGAGGGGGGCTGAAATGTGGAAGCAGTGTTATCGGCAGTGCTCTAGGAGGGGTATTCGTTGCAGTGAGGGCATTTGGGGCGTCCTGGAAGGCCCTGTATGTAGTGGCGAAGGAGTGGGGTCATTACCGAGTTCGTCTGAAGTCTGTGGAGAATGGCGCTACCCTCCCGCAAGAGGATAGAGGGGGGGGGGGGGGAGTGATAAGAGTGGTTGTGTTGACGCCGAGTTCTTTTAGGCGGAATGTACGTTCCTTCTGTAAGAGTTTTCTCAGTTAACATGGATTGTATCCGGAATGCCATAGGCACGGAGGACCCGGAAAAGTAGCTACGTCTGGTGAGCTCAGTGAGCTCGGTTGTGCTCAATCAAGCCTTGATGTCCGTGAATCTGTTGCAGCGTACCGTGGAGGGAGGGATGGTTGTCAAGGTGACATTGCTCTACGCTATGAATGTGCTAGGGTATACAGTACTGCCACGAAACATACGGGGCATGCTTCCTATCTGTATGGATAAGGATGTTCGTTGTAGGATGGTAAGGCCGAGTCATGGCTTCAAGAATTGCTAGGGTCCCGGCATCGGTAGAGGTAGGGACTTCGATGTGTGTATTGACATGTTCCTAGTCAGTTCCTATATCGGCCGTTAGGCTCCTACTGGGATCGTGACTGGCATCTGTGCAGTAGTAGGTGGTATCTGGCAGTGTTGTACACGTTCCTAAAAAAAAAAAGAACGAAAGCTCGTTCCTCGTTTCTTCCGATTTTTGGAACGCGTTCCCGTTACAAGTTTCATATGAGAAAAAGGAACTCGTTCCCATTACAGTTTAAAAAATGGAGCATATCGTTACATATACGTTACATTTGTATTTTGATAACGGCCATATTTAGTTAAATCAAGCAGAGTTTTTTTTTTTTTTATTTATCCCATTAATAGTCAACATACGATTTTGAATCCTGTGATGGAAGGGCACCAGGAAGAGAAAATAAGCGGAAGCAGGGTTTCATTTGTTGATATATTCAAGTTAAAAATCTCAGCTTTTAACCATATCTATGTCTGTAGTGGACGATTCAGACGAGCCGAATGCACTTTTACCCAAGATTGCACGAGCGTTCTACAACAACCTCAGACGTTTTAATTTAACAAAGTCCCTTGTTAGAACTTAATAACAGTTGCTTCTTGATGTTGCTGTCCGCAAGACGAGCAAGTGAAGGAGAGGGTAGGGCTTTTGGAATGTCAGTCTGGAAAACTACAAATATTCCTTGCGAAGGTTGGATTTGTTGTTCAGTTTAAAGGTGGGGGACAAGAGAACGAATAAAGGTTATTCTTTTGTGGATCTTTTAAGTGACCAATGTTCTGGATACAAGGGTGCGTTCGATGTCTGGCAATCTGCGATCTTGTTGTAACTGTAGGTCTCCTTATGGAAGTTCAAAAATGGCTGTAATCGGAATAAAATTTCTGGGTGTATTAGGATTCGTGGAACCAAAGAACGTAGCTGAGTTTGAAACAATCCTCTTTTTTTGTCTTTTCCTACGACTAAAAGTTTTGCTTTTTGTACCGCAGTTTCGGGCACTCAAAAAAGAATCAATGTCCAGCAGCTCTCCAGCACCCGAAACTGTTAGCAAGCGAGGACCACACAAATAATCCATAAGATTAGTAGCCAAAAAGTTAACGAGATCCTGCACTTTGTAAAGATATTGTTTTTGCACTTTCAAAATTTCCCTGTTAGAAATTAAATAAAAATTGCCTCACTGGACAAAAAAAAAAAGGAACGCCGTTACTCTTTTCGTTCTAGTAAAAATGTAACGCGTTCCCGTTCCAGTTTCAGCGATGCAAAATAAAACGGCGGCGTTCCTTCGTTCCTCCTAAAAGGAACGCGTTCCAGGAACGCCGTTCCTTGGAACGCCGTTCCGTACAACACTGGTATCCGGTCGGGGTGTCTCGCTGTCTATCCGTTCGACTTGTTGTGTTCCGGGAGCAGCGTGTTTGTCCAGGGGCATATGCAGAGATATGGGCGCGACCATGATTCTGGGAATCGAGACTCAAGGTGCCGGGGGTGGAGGAGGGGGAGGAAAAGGGGGTAAGGATTTTGTGTTGCGGTTTTGATGCTCGAGCAGCTCCGTCCTTGTGGAGATGTTTGAAGCCTTGCGACATGTGCTTGCCTGAAAATAGAAATCCGTTCTTCAAGTGTGTTGAAAAAGTCAATTGAAGGTGCTTGGTCGTTTGTGGCAAATCGGTACACCTAAAGCTAGTCTGGTGCATTTACGGAGCGCTCTTTTTAACTTGAAGAGGTGAGTTTTGGTGAGGGATCGATACGGAAGCTGGTAGAGTAGCCGGGAGTAGCCAAGGGCCTATATTATCCTGCGAAACGTATGTTATTTTAGTCATCGCTGTCTACGTGTTATTCTACATAGCATGTGATAAACCTGACTGATTTGCCGGAGTGTTGTTTTCATCCATACGCGAGCCTTTCCATCTTCTTGCAGTATAGACGCTTTCAGGCAGCTGTGCATGGGCGCCGCCATAACCGACCTTCAGTTTTTGTTTCTTCTTCTTCCGTTCGCTCCACTGCATCATTACCACAGTAGGTCTTGTCATGGCCATTTTAGATTCTACCGCGTCCTTCGCCCCATCATAGGCCCTTGTGGAGACTCGTCAACGCCCGCTTCAGTAGCTCGGCATCTCGGTAAGACAAGAGAAGGTCGGCTATGGCGGCTCAATTTGGCGCGCGCTGAAAGCGTCTATAGGGGTGTGGTCTAACTGGAGCTTGGCCGGTTCCCACATGCAGCGAAGCGCTAATGTAGCGCTTCTCACGTGTCGTCAGCTACTTATCGTCTGTCATGAGCAACCGTTTTGACGGTGCGATACAATGCTGGTGAACGCTCCCGTCAGCACGCGCTTAGCGCGAGGTCAGCGCTATGCTCGTAGCGCTCCGCTACATGTGTGAACAGGCCTTTAAGGTGCAACCCCACCCTTGGTTAGTGTGGTTCTGAACCAACAGATGGCGGTGAGATCGCCTTCCAGGCCTGTACATCAATCCGAGAACTCGTGTGTGGTGGCGCGTCGATACAGTGGGTTATTTTTCTCGTTCCTGAATTTGACATCCCTGGTCCCTTGCTTAATTTTCTCTGCACGAGCTTTGTTTCGAACTCGCACGGCTGCACCAGTTCTCGTGCAAGGGGGCCAGTTTCCTGCGCTCCGAACTCACGTCTCCAGCAAATGGGGGCAGAACAAAACGCGAAAATCGTCCTGAGCCAAATAGGCGAGACACATGCACAACAAAGCCACTGATGCGTTGAAAAATGTAAAATTGCCTGTGCGCCGTCATCGGAGATTTCAGAGGCCAATTACACATATTTTAATGTGATCAGATTTATATTGTCACGAATAAAGGTGACGAGAGGACGAACAGTGAACTGAAAAATAGAGGTTTAATCGGTGAACTTGTGCCAAACAAAAAAAGTAAAGAAACAGCGTCGAGGAAGCAGAAAAGCAGGCGGCGATTCGGCAGCGCAACAGAGAGCGAGAGCGAGACTGATTCGACAAGGTCGCGGGCAGCTGCTTATCTACTATCTACAGTGCGTCACAATCTCGGAAGTTCAGCAAAGAAGGTTCGAGCGTCGCGCGCTCGGGGCGAGGGCGAGGATGAACTGGCATTTTTGAGAAGAAAGCAGGGCGAAAGTTACGTCTGGTGCAAGAATGAACGCGAATCTTCTTGAAGTCCATGACCGAGTGTTGCTTTCTCTGCTCTGTAGGCGGCAATATGACGGGTCGGCCCTTTTGTCGTGCATATGCTTGGCTCTTTGTGGATTTCCAGGAAAACGTGATGACGTGATAGACTTAGGTTTCCAAAATTCTAGCTTGAGGAATTAACTACCTAAAAAATCAAAACAAAGGAACTACTTTTTGGGCGGTCAGGTGTCTCATTTAGGTAGCTGGGTGTTTATTTTGACCGAAACCACGAGGCTGGAAAACACAAAAAATGACACTCAGGTTTAGATGTTGAGTTTGGTAAACCCAAAGTAGGACTGGTGCGGGAGTCATAATAAAAAAAATGCTGAGGTTAATAATTCACTCACAGCAATAAATGATACGAATTAATTGTAGTATGAGTTCAGTGTAAATGCAGTGGCTGGCCAGGCAAAGATTCTGGGGCTGTGGATAGCTTTTGCGCATAGTTTAAGCAATGCACAAAGTGTCACAAAAAAAAAACATTTCTTTTTATTGCAAGAATATACTAGGCATTGCCGGACGCTCATTTTCCTCCCAAAGATAGCGCTAGAGGTCACAACTAGATGTCAAAGTTTCAGCCCGATCCTATACCTTATTCAAAAGTTATAAGTGATTTTCTGAAAACTTCAATCGTAAAATGGCGGCCGACGGAGTTTTCGAATACAAGGGCTTTATGGCACCAGAAACCGAAAACGGACAAAATGGGCTCCATTTTCCCATTGAAATTTTCAGAAAAACACTTTTAACTTTTGAATAAGGTGTCCGTTCGGGATGAAACTTTGGCATCTGGTTGTGACCTAGCGCTACCTTTGAGCGGAGAATGAGCGTTAGGCGATGCGTAGTTTATTTTTGCGGTAAAAAAAAAAAAAAAAAAACCTGTAAATATTTTTTGTGACATTCTGTACCAGTCTTAATTTGGTGATTTATGCGCGCAAGTAGTGGTGTGCATAAATGAAAAAGATGCAAACGGTTAGAGTTTGACGCTGTATAAAATATAGTGTAAGCACGCACATGGTACGCTGACTAAGAATGAAACAGCCCTACATTTTACACTAGCTGTGAGCGTATCGAAAGCTAAGAGTGCATCAAAAGCTAAAGCTTGTACACATATACTGCCCAGGCCGTTACCCTCAGATTTGGTGTAAGTTGTCTCTTGATTGAATGCAACAGAAAGAAGGAAACATTCTAACTCTGGGTTGATGAAAAAACTCCACCTGCTGACCGCTACCAATCATCTCGGAGCCGATTATGAGTATTCACTGCATGCCAACGGTCGCGTGCTTAGAATGAGTTTTTCCCACGTGGTTTCATACAATCGCAACTGTTCTTGAAAAACAACAATGTTTACTCAGGCAAGCGGTCACATGTGAAGCTTAGAATATTTTATATTAATGGACCTTTTGTAGAAATACGCGGTGCGCATGCGCGGAGTATTTCATGCGCCTGGGTTCGAGAGTATCTAGTTCCAAACAATCCGCCATCTTGCATTTCTGGCCTTTGAGCGGTTTCGTTGTGTCAACCTCGGGGCGGATGATTACGCACGATGGGGACAAAGGTGAGCTTGGGGGAGCCGTATCTAGGTCACATCGCCTCAATGGGTGAACAGGATGTAGCTGACGTTTTGGGTGTGGAACGGGTGGGAGAGGCCTTGGGCGCGCGTTGTTTTCCAGTCACCTAGTCTCGAACCGATTCGCGTTGTCTAGGTGGCAGCACATATTCGCCAAGAGGTCCATTGGGGTGTGTGTATGTTTATACAGCCTAGGTTCCTAGAACATAGTCTGCCTCAACGGGCGACTTGTCTCCCAGCTGTAGGTGAGCAATTTAGCCAGTGCAGTACAAGCGCAAGCCTGGGGTCTTTAACGTGCATCACGCAGTAGTGATACACGACCGCACGCCGGTACGATGCTCATCCAGATCGAAACGGGCAGGGGTGGAATGGACCTTTTGTAGAAATACGCGGTGCGCATGCGCGGAGTATTTCATGCGCCTGGGTTCGAGAGTATCTAGTTCCAAACAATCCGCCATCTTGCATTTCTCGCCTTTGAGCGGTTTCGTTGTGTCGACCTCGGGGCGGAAGATTACGCACGATGGGGACAAAGGTGAGCTTGGGGGAGCCGTATCTAGGTCACATCGCATCAATGGGTGAACAGGATGTAGCTGACGTTTTCGGTGTGGAACGGGTGGGAGAGGCCTTGGGCGCGCGTTGTTTTCCAGTCACCTAGTCTCGAACCGATTCGCGTGTCTAGGTGGCAGCACATATTCGCCAAGAGGTCCATTGTGGCACACGTGGCAAGTTGCGTACGTATTTTACAATCCGCGAAATAGAATGCTCCTGGGTTACCTTGGTCTCTAATGCATGTAGCACACAAAATACCACGAAATGAATCGCAGTGGGAAGCGAAAACAATAATGATAAACAAGCGTGTATACAAGCGAAAACTGAGGGCATTGCATATATACAGAAGGTAAGCTTTGTTTCACTAAATACATTACCAGTGAAGTATTTGGTTTTATCGTGCGAGCGAAGCGGAACATAGAAGTGCGAGCATACTGCCCGGAACTAAACTTGCAGTGAACGGGCGCACCATCCAAAGCATCGGGCTCGCTTTTATAGCTTTTGGTGCGCTCAAACCTTTGAAAACACAATTATAATCAATTCAATTATTTCAGTTATTTTTATTAAGTGCGCCTATGTGTTTTTTTCTTGTCTTTTGCGTTCACGTGCCATTTTCTTGTTATATAATATTTTTCCAGAAGTCCGACAACTATAGTCTTTTTCATCATAAATAAGAGCCGCACAATAAAAAATGTAGACAAAAAAAAACGCGAACACGCGAACATAAATTAAAAATGAAATGTAACGGCGCATTCAAAATTAGTCGTTAGTTTTTTAGAGAGCAGCAGTTTCGTAGGGCGACATTGTTACCGGTTGAAGATTATAAAAAGTGCAGTACAACTGTTAGCTCGGGGTCTTTAACGTGCATTACGCATGTGGTACACGCTCGCACGACGGTAGGATGAAGATGGACAACTGAACCCAGGGTCTTTGCTAAAGCCCCTTGATAAAGGCGTTTTTTACAAGTACCGCCAACCTTTGTTGTGGAAACGCGCAATACACGTGCCACGAGCGGGTGCTCCGCCGCCATTCGCTTTCAAGGGCCAATCATTTTAGTGCTGCGCCGCCATTTGCCTCCAAGGGCCGCTCGAGAGACGGGCCTCATGCAGCACTGGCACGTTTGACGTTACTTGTAAGACCAACGTAAACACATCGAGGGCTTTAGTCCCTACAGGTTAGGTTCTGCAGCGTGAGCTCCGTGCTTTGCATGGAGCTCGCGCTCGAGCATTTCTCCACGTGCTTTGATCTGCGGTGCCACAACACACTCGGCCAACGATCCCCCACCGCACTTGGTTTAGCCTGCGAGGTAAACCAAATGAGCTACGCTTAGAGTATCGGCACTTTTTCACCCGATATTGTTGTAGACGCCGCCACATTGGTTAGTAACGAATCAAACGTGACTGCCGATCGTCATAATTCAAAAGTGCGACTTTCTCAGCATTAGTTTCGGTGTCAGGAAGCTCACGTAATATTGCTTTGCTTTGTCGCGAACTGTTTAAAAGTTTGTGGAGGACGGAAAAGCGTTTCCTGTGATTTCAGATAAAACTTCAAATAACTGGCAATCATCATTTTAAGCACCAAGATGTGTATGAAGCGTAGCTTATTTAGTGGCTCTAGCCCGACCGCATAGGCACAGAGAGAGAACGAACAGCTTAACCTCGCGCTCTTGGCGCTGCTTCAGAGGCTTCATCAGCCCGTAACGTTGGCTGCGCTCCGAACTAAGGTAAAGCAAAGCAAATATTCAGATCTTAGGGTTCCACAAGCCAAACCAACAAAGCCCCAATGAAAAAGATATTGCGGGTTCATTTTGACTAATTGGATATCTTTTGACGTGCAACCGAAATCTCAGATTGGCCTCCGTGGGATTGCGGGCACCTCGGCCAATATTTAAACCCGACAAATATGGATTCATGGGCCAGCGCGTTGGCTCAGAGACACTAAGACGTTTAATGTTGTATGTTTTGTTTTAATATCATTGCCACTTAAGAGACTCCGAGGTGGTTTTTGAAACAAAATATAGTCAAGCCATTCCGACAAGCATAGTTTGATTGCGAAAGTGATTTTTTGCAAGTGATAAAACATTAAAATGTTTTCGCATACGTGGCGGAATCTGAAATGGCAGGATGCATTTCATGGAGCCCATTTCATTTGGATCGCGTCGGGCATGTGTACCGACGCTAGAACGCGCGCAAAAGCAGCTGTGGTGCACCCGCAGCCTCGCGCTTGTTGTTCTGACATCTCTGGCTCGCTCACTGCGGGCATCCAGGCATCTGACACCCTGACATCTGGCGTTTTTTCTGTCTTTCACGTGGCGTTCCAAGCGGCACACGACGGAAAATGCACATCAAGCTGTTCTTGAACACGTGTCGCCATCTGTATTTTATATTAAGAAACTGCCGTTTGCCGTAACTGAATGGGAAACGTTTGAGGTCTTATAACATTCTTAACGTGTAATACATCAATATGGACGTTCTCGAAAATATAATTTTGAAGGATGCTTCATATTTTAATGTCTCGTTATTTTGATTAGTTGACTTGATTCCGTTTTTATAGCGCCATAAAATATGACCAATTTCAACTTTATTTTTTATTTTAAAATATACATTATCTGTACAGTTCGTTGCTTACTTTTTTAATTTATTACATCCAACTGAACGCTCACGTAAAATATCGTGGTTGATGGGACGTTATAACTCGAGAAATAATTGTTTTTCAATATTAGAGACTGTGGTCTATTAAAAGCTAAATAATTAACTAACATCTAAAAATACTCGTAATATCGAGACAATAAAGTATCGTTGAAAAACAGCTCTTTAATTTGACATTAACTTTATAATTGTAAGATACACAGAAAGAAAGTTTAAAGCCGTCAAAAAAGCATCAAAACGTCATGCACGGTGGGGTTTCACCTTAAAGGCCGGTTCTCACATGAAGCGAAGCGGTGATGTAGCGCTCCTCACGTGCCGTCAGCTACTTATCGCCTGCCACGAGCAACAGTTTTGGCGGTTCGATACAAAGCTGGTGAACGCTCCGGTCAGCACGCGCTTAGCGCGAGGTTAGCGCTATGCTTGTAGCGCTCCGCTGCATGTGTGAACAGGCCTTTACGCTGTCGCGCAGATCTTGCGCTTTACGGCCGGTTTCACTCGTACCTGCAATGAATTCAAACTTGGGGGGGGGGGGAGCATTTGAGGCCAATGCTGCTCACGTATAGTTCTGAATGGCACCTAAGCCTGACTGAACGGTGTGCGTGTGCTCCTGTTGTTAAAGCGACCCTTCACAACACCATATAGTAATATCATCTGAGTAAATGTTGTGTTGGAGGAATGGAATAGAGCACATCTTGGTGGCTAGGGAAGTAGGGCAATATTAAAAAAGAGTGGGCGAGAGAATGAACCCTTGGGGGACGCCGATGCTTAGCGGAAGGGGTGTCGAGAGCTCTCAATTGATTTGGATTTGTATGGAGCGACCACTTAGGAGAGTTGTAGAGACGGGCGCCCGTTCGTAAGGCCAGAAGGCTATTGAGGATCACTGAGTGTTGTACGCTATCGGAAGCTGTATGTAAGTTTACTCCCGCGATTGTTCGGGTTTGAATTTGGCCATGATATTGATACACGTCCTCCGAGAATCGGAGCGTGGTGTCTTGAGTGCTGACGTGTGATCGGAATCCGGTCATCGTGTAGGGAAGGGCATTCCTAGTTACTATGCGCCAGTTTAGGCGGTTGAGGGCTATGCGCTTCATGAATTTGCCCGCACATGAGGTAAGGGAGATAGGACGTAGGTTAATAATACAATTAGAGGGTTAGTAGGGTTTAGGGATGGGGACGATCATTACATTTTTTCATTCTGGAGGAAGGATGTCGGATTCCCATATGTTGTTGATGTGTTCGAGTAGTTACTGTAACTGAGTGGGAGGTTGCGTAGCGTAGTGTAAGTAATACAGTCTTTCTGGACCCGTTTGCTTGAAGCGCTAACCACGGCTAAAGTAAGCCGCAGTACCTAGGAGAGGGATTTTAAAATCACGTCACTGGCTTCGTTGCTGACTAACGCGCCCGATATCGCAGCTACAACGACATATTAGTCCCAAAGCGAGTGGCGCACACTCACCGGGGCACCGCCATGTTTCCTCGCATCCCTACCGAGCCAGTCACATGATTTCAAAATCCCTCTCCTAGGTACTGCGGCGAACTTAGCGCTTCGAGCAAACGAGCCCTGGGTCGCTAAACTCGTCAGACACAACTTTCTTCGTGTTATGACATAGCGGGGAGAGGAGCCGAAAGATTACAGCGAAGTTTTCTTTCCTCACAAACCCGCAGATCCATACCAGTGTTGCGGAATGGGCACCCCCATTCCATTCCAATTCCATTCCGGGGAATTAGAGTTTTCGATAATTCCATTCCTTTCAACTCCTAGGAATGGGGACACTGGGCCCATTCCCACTCCTGGAATGGCTGAATCGTTCCATTCCATTCCTCTAATTCCTAAATCTAAAAATTGGTACTTGACAGCTGCATTGTGTTGCCGGCATAAGCAGCATAAAACTGACATTATCAAACGCATAGACAATTGCAAAAAGTGCTAAAGGCCTAAAAAAAGCACTGATTTTACTAAGCGCAGCGCTAGCGGCACAAAGTGTTTGTTTACATTGTACTGCATACATCGAGAAAGCCCGTTGATTTGCCGATGTTTGTTTAAAACATCGGTCTTTCGACCACGTGGCTCGTAACAAACAGCAAAACTTAAATCCACTAATTTGTTTTGACAAACATTTTTTTGCATTTGTCTTCTAGGACATACGCGGCCAGCGTGTTTGTTTGATAAGACCATAAAAATATCCATTTCGTGCGTGGCGCAGAAATAAGCTATATTATTGTATTCTTCGAATACCTGCACAGCAATACGGCTAGTAAGCTACTGGAAGCGACTCCATCCACAATGGCAAGAACACATTCTCTGACAAAGTGCAACCTCTACGGCGCAGCACGAGAGACTGTATTGGCGACGTGAGCGATCGAAAGCGTCGCTGTGGTCGGCCCACCACAATTGGCCGAATGCTGACTTTGACGTCAGGGTCGCTAAACTCGTCAAACACAAAGTTGGGCACGAAGTTCGCAGAGCGTGCTGATTGGACCCTCGCGACGTTGGCGTCACGCGGGACGAGATGTCAATCATCCAAGCTCTCTCGGTGCACAAATTGCAGCGAGAATGTTAGGCACAAAGTTGTAGCGAGCTTCATCGGAGCGCGCGCGAGCAACATCGTGAGGCCAGCCGATTGAACGGCTGCACAGATGACACTGCTTCACAGCGCACAAGATCAGACACACTTAAAAGAAATTTCACGCACACAAAGGAAGAACTCTCACACAGCGCTGACTGACAACTCGAAATATATTATGCATCATCTTCTTCTTCCTTCACTCCGATGCAAATGGAGGTGAACCCCAAAAAACCGAGGAACGTATGAAAAAAGAAAAAAGGAAAGAAAAGAAAAATGGAATAAAAACAAAAATAGAAGGAAAAAATAATGAATTCTCTGTACTGCGGACGTTGCTATTGTGCTTATTCTAAATAGTTCAACTCTTTTTCCGTTAAGGCTAGCGATGAAGTGCTCACACATATCCTATCTAGCCTTACAATGTTAGCGGTTTCTACTATCTCTCGCGTCAGTTTGTTCCTGCTCCGTCCCAGAATGGTGCATTTGTCCAGGAGGGGAGAACATCCACAGTCTCTGCAGTGGATGCCTAAATGACCCGAGTTGGCATTTTTGGCGGTATTGCTATGCTCACGAAGTCGGTCATTTAGACAGCGACCCGTCTGTCCGATGTAACGCTTGCCACATGTGAGGGGGAAGGAGTAGATGACTCCTTCATTGCAGGACACGAACTTGGTCTGGTGGTTTTTGACGCATCCGACTGGTCGGCTAGATGTCCCATTCACCTTCTTGCACAAGCTTGCACAACTCGGGTCATTTAGGCATCCACTGCAGAGACTGTGGATGTTCTCCCCTCCTGGACAAATGCACCATTCTGGGACGGAGCAGGAACAAACTGACGCGAGAGATAGTAGAAACCGCTAACATTGTAAGGCTAGATAGGATATGTGTGAGCACTTCATCGCTAGCCTTAACGGAAAAAGAGTTGAACTATTTAGAATAAGCACAATAGCAACGTCCGCAGTACAGAGAATTCATTATTTTTTCCTTCTATTTTGTTTTTATTCCATTTTTCTTTTCTTTCCTTTTTTCTTTTTTCATACGTTCCTCGGTTTTTTGGGGTTCACCTCCATTTGCATCGGAGTGAAGGAAGAAGAAGATGATGCATAATATATTTCGAGTTGTCAGTCAGCGCTGTGTGAGAGTTCTTCCTTTGTGTGCGTGAAATTTCTTTTAAGTGTGTCTGATCTTGTGCGCTGTGAAGCAGTATCATGAATTACCAACTCGCCCAAGCTGAAGTTCTGACCAATTGCACAGATGACGTCGCGCCTGCGTGTCCCTACATCTCTACGCCGCGATAAAGTCAATGAAACGTAGATTGTACCTAGGCGGGCTGTAAATACTCTGAACTTTCTTGCCGCAAGATCGTCGTTTGTGGAAGTTATTGGTGACGACAAAGTGACGTTTCACAACTTTGGGCAGGAGTTATTTGAGGCCAAAATCTTCGCTTTGGAATCGAGGCGAAGATTAAACTTTGTGATATTGTGAAGCCGCGCGCGGTTTACGCGGTTTTAGAGCTCATCTTCCGCCACTGTCAACAACGTCACCGGGGTCACCCACAGGCGTTATGTATACACCTTTTCCACAAGCGCGCAGCCATCTTGAATATCGTCACTTCTGGTATGCGGTAAAACATCTTTTTGATCTCTCCCCGCAGCTGGAAGGTGTTTACGAAAAATGCGTGATTGTCACACATTCTTGATTTTCCTCACCTATATTTTCTTGCATATAACAGGTTCAAACGTTTTATTATTTTTTCGCCCCGCATACCAGATACGGAACCCACGTGACTGAGAACGACAGGAAACAGAAAAGGTCTATAGAGACGTCGGTAATGACTGAGAGATGAGGGGGCGAGGGGGGATGGCGAGAAGAAGCACTCAAATAGGGGTCACGAAGGGCCGCTGAAATTGTTCGGGAGAAAGAGAGAAAGAGAGAGAGAGAGAGAGAGAGAGGGGGTAGGGTGATAGTAGTGAAGAAGGGGGATATCCCTTCCCTCGAATTTTTAGAGCGCAACTCTTATGCGCCCGTTTCGAGCTTGAGCGGCGTCGCCGTCGGGGTAACCGCGCGCGCGTTGCATTATGGGACGTTTTTTCACTAAATGTAGCGGGGAAATTGACGTCACGTGATTTTAACACCAATTAGGTTTCCCCGCTAAATGAGAGGCGAGCAGAATAGGAGGAAGGGGGGGGGGGGGTGGAGCAATACCACCTAGAATACAAGGCCTGCGCATGACGTTTCGTTAGTAGATCCCCGACCCGCCCCAAGCGGCAAACAGGCTGAAGCTTGACGAGAGTATGGGCCGCGTCGCAACTACGTCGCATTCACCTGCGGCCACAGCTGTGTGCGTGACTGCTGAGCGCGAGCTGATTGCGAGCTTCCAGTTCATTCGCAACGCGCACGCGAACACTCCCTCGGCCACAAGCGCGAGCTAGCACGCGCTCCTTGCTTTGAGACGAGCATTTCTAGCGCGCGCGCTCGTTCTGCGGAAGAACGCTTCAAAGCAGCGACCCGGAGTATAAACAGTGCCCTCGAAAATGGCGTCCAGTGCCAGCGTCCAGCGTCCAGCGAAGTGCTTTGCAGCCCTTCGCACAGCAGTAAGGCATTTTCACTCATGCATTTGACGCTCCACGTGAACGTCTAACTTCATCGTATGCTATAGCAACAGACACACGGCGTGAGCATCTGTTTCATTATCTGCTACACAAACCACTGAAGCAGGCCATGGAGCAGACGATGTCGCAGATGATGTAGCAGACGACGGTGCTCATCCGGGCTACCTAGGGGGCGCTGAGGGGATCTACTAGTGATGACGTTTAGAGGAGGAAACGCGCAGGCCTTGTGTTCTAGGTGGTATTGGGTGGAGGGGCATACCCTTCCCTCCGTACCCTCCTCCTCCTCAAGAGCTGCGCTTTAATTCGACAATACAGAGAACTGTAAACGTCTGTTTTTCGTTTTTTTATTATCACTCTCTGAAATGCTATAGTCCGGGGCTGGGGCGATATCCCCCCTTACACCCTTATGCCCTTTGCGCCCCCTTTTTCGACGCCACTTGGGGGGGGGGGGGGGGGGGGTGAATCGCCCCCCTCCCCGTTCTTCTGTTTCGACGACCCTGCTTAGAGGCGTTCCAACTGAGCGATGACGAGGAACAGCACAGCGTGCAATTTTCGAAATTATGGTTCTAGAGATTCTGGAATTAAAACGGGGCGCGCTCCATGAACTTACGAGCGGCCATGACAGACTTTCAATCGAGAGGCTCGTGCCAGGGCTCGTTGTGTGCAGGCGCGTTCAGTGACGTGCTTTTCATAGTTCATAATTTTGACGTCAGGGTCAAGATGATCAGTTGTGAACGACAAATTTGATGGTGCGTGTTCGAGTCGACGGTGAAAAGTTTGGTTGTGTACGATGAAAGCTTGGTGTCCTCGCGTTCTCGAAACATCACCGTCAATATTGACAAACTGACATTACTCTTATTTCAGTTGATGAACGCAGAATTAATCCCAGTTTGGCTAATCTTTGAAAGTCTATCATAAAATAATTTTATCTCCCGCTGATGGGGGACAACCGCCCGGAAGCGAAATCCGTCCAAAGATGGAAAATGCTAATCGGCTGGTTGTGACCTAGCCACGTCGGGCTACACACTGATCAAATTCAAAAGGCCGAGATAAATGAAAGCGACGACAGGGACGTTTTTTTTAGTAAATTCTGCTTTATCGGCGGAAATAAGATCGATATCAGACTATCAACTTTGACGGTGTTGATTTTAGAATGCAATTACCCAAGCCTACGCTGTGCTTTTTAGAGACCATCAAGGTCGCAGCTGATAATCTTCATCGTGACATTATAAGTTACAATTTGAAGTAAAAAGTATACTTTTTTTTAAATTCTATGCAATAAAACTTGGTGAAAAGCTAGTTTTTCCTTCATTTTTTTGTTATAGAAAGGTAACTGAAAAGTAACGTCGTTACTTCTTAAAGGTAACTGTAACTGTAACGAGTTACTTTTTTGTTGCGGTAACTGTAACGGTAACTTCGCTACTTTTTTTTTAAGTAACTAACTGTAACGATTACTTTTTTAAAAGTAACTTACCCAAGATTGATTGTGCCGCATTTAGCTCACCTAACGTAAAGGGGCTGTTGATACTGCTGGTGCTTTCGTTGAGTGATTCTGGTTTAAAGTCGGGGAGCGGTTCTTTAATCAGGCTGACGGGGTAGGATGTTTGATGAATTTCATGTGCTGTCTGTTCTTTCGTCTTACTAGAATACATCACAATTGTGTCCATGGTCTGTCGTGCATACCCCTGACCAAGAAGTGTAAGTAAGATGGTTCAAACTGTAGAAGTGTGCACTGTGCAGTTGGCCGTTTAGTTTGTCACAGCTTCAAGCCAATTTTCGACACACATTTGTTGGCCGTATTCTTGGGCCTCTAGCGTGATTTGTTTGATAGCCTTGCGAGGGCGTCGATTTCCTTTCTGTCTTTTCCATTTCTAGACCAGTCTGTGTCATTCATTCTATAAGTTAAGAAGATGAGAGTCTATGTCGGGGTGTTCTAGGGTGCGCGTGATAGTTTAGGTGCGTTTTGTTTTTGGTTTTGAGAATGGAGTGAACCCACGACTCTAAATCCGGTGGTCTGTGTACTTTGTCTAGATCTAACCGGAATCGGTGCCAGTCGGTGAGTTGTGTTTTAGGGGCTGAGTGAACACGACGGGTCCTTGCGTGAGGAATAGTTAGAGCAATTTTGATTATGTGATGAACACGGCCCAGATTGTTGTGAAGATTTATCCACTTGACGTTTGCAACGTCGCGGTGCCAACTGAGGTCTGGGTTGGTGTCCCGCTCGATGCTGTTGATCTACCTCGTGGGGTCTGATGTGTAGTTGAGGAATGTATTTCTGTTGTCTTGAACTGTAGAACTTGTTGTTGGGCTCGTTGGGGTACGTTATGAAGCATGGTGTAAGGCGCGAAGAACTACGGACACAGGCGTTTAAGTGAACGCCTGTGTGTCTGTCTTCTTCCTTATGTCCGGTGTTTTTTTTTTCTATTTTTGCACCTTAAACCGTGTTTTATAACTGTGGTCTTGAGTTTTGTGTTCGAGCCGCATCCCCGCCTCGGTGGTGCGCTGATAACCCCAAGATTTGTTATGCTAATCGATGTCACTAGCTTTGATAATGTTCATATGCTTATGTTTCTGATTAGTATACGTGTCTATTGAACACCTCCTAGAGAAGAAGGCCGTAGCGCTCGTCTCGTGACGTCGCAAAGGAAGGCCATCGGGGGCGCGCGTCGAAGCGAAGGCAACGCGCGTGGATCGACCGTCGTAAAACATACGCGTGTCTTATTAGCTAAAATGAAAGCTGCACATAGCAACGGGTCTAGAAAACATTTTATTGCACGGGCAAATTATTACACCGCTAAATAATCGGTACAAAATGGCACGAGGTATGCGTATAAGACGTCTATAGAAAAATGTGATTGTTTTAAGCCGAAAGTATTGAGTCACGCAATTATTGCTGTAGGAATGCATATTTTATTCAGAAATACTTCGGCAAAATGACGAGACACGCAGTGATTGGACACAACAAACAGATCACAGTTAAAAATCAGGTAGACGTAGTCAACGCGGACACGGCAAGACAAGTGTCACTTACGATCATGTAAGCGATGTTATCGCGTGCAGTCACTGAATTCTTGCATGATACACCGGGCACATGGCAAAATAATGTAATTTCGATCGAATGATATTATGGGGGTCAACAAATCATCTTGCGACGCTCGTATAATCACTCAAGATCGCGAGCTGATTAAATCCCATATCATTGAATGGAAATATATTAACTTTTTCGTGTGGCAGGGGTACTAAACTTACTACTTAGGCAACTAATTTACTTCTCCCTATGGGCTCGAGCTGCCTTAGAACAAAATATAACTTATTTTGTATACAATAATACTATTACCTTAAAACAGTTAAGATTCTAGTATAAACGCGGTAAAGGCAATAAAATAACATTAGTATAAATAAACACATAACCACAAACAGCGCACTTTCAATCATACAAGCTTGTTTTTCACCTTCCAGTGAAAACTATAGATTACCACGCATATTAACAAATGTCGACGCAACTTCACACGGATAACGACAAAGAACGAGATTCCATTCTATCACGAGATTAAAAAAAAAAAAAAACGATTGCAGCACTTTGTTCGCGTCCTACATGATTAAGAAAGCCCGCAAATAAGTTGTTTCTCACCTGTCGGTTGTATCCATACGTCCCACAATATCCGTGACGAAAACATGTGAACACGAACTTCAAGAAGTCTCTCTTCGTCGAGAGAGAGGTCTATCGATAATCGACCAGAGTCATCGTTGGCTAGTTCTCACTCATGTCACTCAAACCTTAGCAGGACTTGTTCCACGAATCCACGTAAATGCCGTATTATCAAGCAAACACGAAAAAGTACCCGAGACTGCTTGTGACGACCGAAAAACGACGGGAAGAAGGAAACAAGTCTCAAATGTACCACACACGAGAGCAGCGGCGACGAAAGGCTTAACGTTGTCGACCCATCTCTTGCTCGTGTGCGCTCCCTGCGGCGATAACTGGATTTTTTTTCGGTTCCCTTCCCTCCTGAAATGTCTCAGCGTTCCTTTTCAGACAGTCAGCAGCTCACACATAACGTAAATTTACCAGATTCGGAGCTCGCATGAGGAAAGATGTCGCATCGGAGCCGGTTCATTCGAAAAGTGTGGGAGCTGCGGGACTGCACGTAGTCCCGCGGTTACGGGGATACTCATAAATATAAATTTGGTACTTTCAACCTTGATAACGCTCGTATATTACGTTTATATTATATATGTAATAAATTGTACAGGACTGCGCTGTTAAAACGTATATTAATGTCGGATAAACGCGCACGAACACCACCGCGCCGCTCGAGAAAACGTTTTTTTTTTTTTTTTTTTTTTCACGTCGATAGCATTAATTTTCTCACGTAGTTGCGCCATGGCCTTCCTTCCTCCGACATTGTGACGTAACCACTCGGAGCGCAACGGCCTTCTTCTCTAGGAGGTGTTGATCTATCCATCCCAGTGATGACCGATCCAGTCCCAGGGTCCAGTACGCATTGACAATGATAACATCTTGAGTGCCGAAGCGACATTGTACCGTTACGTGCCCTTGATCTGAGTTGTTGATGGGGGTGCTATCAATCTGGATAGTTCAGATGTGTTTAGCCACGTACGAGATGGTGCTAATTTGGATGCGAGTCCTCTGTGGATACTTTTATAGCTTTTGGTGATACTGCCCTGCACGAAGTGTAAGGTTTCCAGGTGGTGTAATTGGGCCGTTGGTTTCTTGAGTTAGGATGACGTCTCGTTTGTCTGTTTTCGAATGAATTGTTGAAGAAGCCCTTTCTTCCTGCGGAGACCCCGGCAGTTCCATTGCCATATTATGAGTGGACGTTGGAGGCTGCCATATTATGATGGTGCTTGGAAGGAGTGTTCCTCATTGTTCGAATGCGTGGATGCTTGGGCGTGAGCTATTATTTGCATGTTGGCTACACGATGTTGGACTGTGACATCAGTACGTGCGATCTCTTGTTTGAGGTACTTCATTTCGGTTTGTATTGTCGGTATGACCGCTGCTTCATACATTAAGCTACCTACTTTAGCTGTCAGTAGTTGCATAGCATGTTCAAGACGGTGCATGCTTCTATGTTCCGGCGCGAACTCGGCTGACAGGTTTGTGACGGTGCATTGAACTATTTTGGAGTACGAGGGGTGAAGCCTTGGGGGGAGGGGGGGGGGGGGGGCATGATGAAAGGTGGGCTTCGATCATTAGGTGGCTCTTGTCGGCCGCTGCGGCTCCGACTGTGGCTGCGGCTGGCTTGGCGGAGCAGATCGAAGCTGTTTGCAGTAGCGATTGAGGGATCTGTCACCGTCCTGTTCATGGTGACGCCACTGAAGCGCATGACATGTTGGTTTGGTTGGTGTGTTGCTGGCGGTAGTGCGGGGAAGTTCAATCGGTTCATCTGGAGCTATTGCTGGCTGCGCAAACTGTTGCGACTCTGCGCGTGTTTCTGTGAACATGCCTCAGCGTTCGCTTGCTGTCCGGCTGGGAATTTATCTGAAGCCGCTGAGTGTTCGCCTCCGCAGTTGCGGCAGTATGGCGTGCACTCGTGCGGGGGATGTCCTGGCCGCTGGGGAATGTCTTGCTTCAGCCAGAACACGTGCGAAACGTTGCTTGGTTGAGGCACACATCGGTGCCGTGTCCGAGCATGAAGCAGTACATGCAAAAGAAGCATTTGGGTCGGAAGGGGCGGAGGCGCTAAACAACACAGTTGATGAAGGCGAAGCGGGGTAGGAATGGGCCTTCCACCGCCGCCACCATTACAGTGTTGCAGGATTCGATTCTCCGGACGGCGAGATGTCTCGACTGTTCTACCTCTATTATATCTTATAGCGCCTCGTTCGGAACCGAGGCGGGTATGTTGTGAATAACGCCGCGTCCGTTGGTGGGGTCAGCGGCCACGTAAGTGGCAGTTTCATAGGCCATTTCACCTACTGAAATATCCTTGAGCTCCTAAAGTTTCGCTGCAGACGAGCTGCGATAAGTGTCAACGGCTCGGATGTTCTGTGTGGTGCGGATGTTCAGGTCCGTACGTTCTGTGGCGTTAGTCCTGCTGATGCATGTACCGCCTCCGCGAGGATGCGGACGTCCAGGGCGACAAGGTTGAGGCATTTCGTGAATTTCACGATGACTGTGGTGGCATGGGGCTGGCGTCGCGACGTCCCCTTGTGTACGCCATGGGATGTGCGCCGCAGCGGGTGGCTCCGATTGTTTTTAGTTATTTATTTTTATTTAGACATACTGCAAGCCTTGAACCCCCGCAGGTGTGTGGTACATACAAACAACAAGACTATGCATATAAGAAACAAGACACACATGGCAACCATATATTGCTTATACAACGACATATATATATATATATATATATATATATATATATATATATATATATATATATATATAAACGCCATCAGGATAATAAGCATTCCTTAATCGACGCCTAATATACAATAAAATATTGCACGTACAAACACCAGAAAAGGAGAACATTCAAAAGGCGTGATTCTTAAAAGCACCATTAAAGTCGGGGGCAAAAAATGTCATGAGGGAGGGCGTTCCAATCTGTAATAGTGCGCGGGAAGAAGGAATACTTAAAAATGTTAGTTCGAGCGAATATTGGTACCAGGGAATACTGATGATGGTGCATAGTTTCCCTAGATGATGATGGGGATAAATATAGACTTGATTCAATGCGGAGTCTGTTATAATAAAGCAAAGACAAAAATGCTAGTCTCGCAGTTTTTCGACGATGCTGGAGTGATGATATATTGTTTGCCATCATTAATGAAGGTGGGGAATCTAGCCGATTATACTTTCCATAAATGAAGCGCATAGCTCTCCTCTAAACCATTTCAAGCTGTGACGCATCCTTTCTGGTGTTCGGGTCCCGTACTATGCCAGCATATCCTAACTTCGGTCGGACCAAGAATTTATATGCTTGTAACTTAACGAAAGGGGCAGCGCTTCTAAGTTTCCAACGTAACAAGCCCAATTTACGAGATGCGGAGGAACAGATGTCTTGAATTTGTTGTGACCAACAGAGATCGTGGGATATGATTACACTCAAATATTTATATTCAGTCACATCAAATATTACATCATTGTTTAATTGATAAGTGAAGCTCAGTGACTTCACTTTTTCGTTATACGTAAATGAAATGTTTTCGTAAAATTTAGCTGCATTTCTCATGCGCAGCACCAATTGAGGATAGAGGCAAGGGAAGGATTCAGTGATATTTGGTCGGCAGCAGTGGATATCCTTTTGAACAAAATGCAGTCATCGGCGAATAAACGAATATTTACATCTGGCCTAACAACTGAGACAATATCATTTATATGCGTTAAACACAACAACGGGCCAAGCACACTGCCTTGAGGAGCACCCGAGGAAACACCCAGAATACCGAAAGCATGACCACCAATGTCGACAAACTGACTGCGATCAGACAAGTACGAACCTATCCGATCGACAATCTCAGACGGTATTCCAAGACACTCGAATTAAAACAAAAAATCAGGTGATATGTACGTGATTGCCGTCATCACTGTATATACGTGGGGCTCGGCGTACATTAGATAAGAGGATAAGCGGCACTTATGGTAAATAATTAATCAAAACTTTATAATTAACTTTTTAACGGACGGTTTAATTGACCATGTCGCAATTGCAGTTTTGAAGGCCGAAATTAATAAACCTTAACTCAATCGAAGCGATTTACGAGAAGACAACGAGGTTTGTGATATTCATCGTTAAATGTTTGACGTTTTTCGCTTGATTCAAAACAGCGAGCTGAAGAGCGCGCCTGATTATGAGCGATAGAAGAGTGACGTAGTCACTTCTGTATGTCCGTCACTATCTTGAAAGTGTGACGCCGGTGCGCCCACCAAAGGCGTGCAGCCGAGATAGTGACGAAGGGCTCGAAACAGATGCATCACTCTTGTACGCATCATAATCAGGCGCGCCCTTCAGCGCGCGATTTTGAATGAAGCGAAGGCCAAATATTAACCGTGAATATTTCGAAACCCGTTGCTTTTTCGGAAAGTGTGTGAATTGGGTTAGCCTTTAATAATGACCCCCTTTAAAGGTGCTGCAATTAGGCCCATTAAATTGTTAATTAAAAAATTAATTAAGAAAATTTGGGTAATTACTCAACATACCGTGACGTTTATCCCCTCATCTAATGTCCGCCAGGCCCCACAAATATTCAGTGAAAACGGCCTCCACGTATCATTATCTCCTTTTTTTAACAATTTTCTGTTAAGCTAAAAAAGAAGAAACAAAAACAGAAAAAAGGAGTGCGGAGGCCGTCCAAATTTTGCGGAAAGGCAAAGGCCAACGCAAACAGGTGTTCCCGCATAAGTGACCCTCCAAAACCTTCGATAATTAATTAAACAAATAGGACATAAAAAGAACAGTATAACTTGGACCTGCCGGTTTTATTTTCGTTGACGGTTTTGAGGGCCAAGTTATAATTGCAGATACAAAGCTGATTCATTGGGGTTATACCCGTTCATGCAATTTTCGGAGAGGTTCTAAAATACATAACTTTGACTGACGTAACTCGGTACTTAGAAATTGCGCTTTTTGCGCGTGTGGCCAACCTTCAACAGCATGTATAGCACGATTTGCAACGCTCGCGGAGATACGTTGCAACATACTTTCCACTGTATTAATTGGACCCTTAGTACCTGGGCATGGCGAACAGACTGACATCATGTGAAAACTATATATTTAGTCAATTATTTTTCGCATTTTTCTCATCTAATTTTAAAAGTCGACGCAAGCGCGCAGATACTGCCACCAATGGCTACATTCGGAAGTGGCTGCCTCTCCGCAGACTCCAAACTTTATGAGAGAGCAACGTCAACGTAGGCACTAAGCGAGCGCGCAGTTTCCATCCTAGTCTCCACTTCCCCGGAGCGGCGGCAACCGGTCTGGCAAGCAAACGACGCCGAGCCGAGCATTCTTTTTATAAATGAAAGCGGGAGGCGTCCACTCGATCGAACGACATTTTAGCGAACGGAAACGAAACCGCGACTTTTCATCGAATGACACTTTAGCAAATGGCGGCGTTCTTATTAGCGAATGGCTCTAGCCTCTATGACTTAATAACCTAGCCTGCCGAACCCTTGGCGGTAAACCCTATGCGGTGCACGCTCGAGCTTGCTATTATATTCATTTCCCCCGCGCAAGCGCAATAGCAAGAAATGACCGCGCATAGCGCGGTCTAGTCGGAAGCCTATCTGCCGCCGCCTACAAACAACATAACGTGATGTATAGATACCTGCGGTGTCCGGGCCTGGGTTGAAAATGTCTTCTGTATCAGACAACGTAAGGCGAATAATACGTATTTCTGCCTTTCCTTTAACGCCAATAGATATCCAGTTAGTGAGAATAATTACCCAGGCGGTTGGGTGCTGTAGAGGGCTGTGTCCACAGTAGCAGCACCATCCAAGTTGACCTAACAGTGGCGGCGGTGCGGCCAGGTCACTGGGACGGGTGTAGCCATCACCCTCACATGTGCCGTCTTGGTTACCTCGCCCGTGTCGTACGCCTTTAATGACTTTTGACGCGAGCATTTTGACGAAGTCACCAATTGTCCCGAGGTCCATAGACTTCAGCAAGTTGGAAATATTTTAATGTGCAAACTTCACACTCAGCACCGCAAAACGAAAGTAGCGTCGCTCGAACGCGGTGAGGCGCCGAAGTTCCTGTTACTTTCGAAACTAGAAGTGGATTTGCGCACGCGCGCCGACAGCAGTACTCTCGTAAAGCCCCTCTATCCTGGGAAAAGTGGCGCCATTCTTTGAACTTGCCGCCGCGCACACTATTGGCCAGTCGTCACGTGACATCTGGCTTTCGGTTCTGGACTTCCGGTCGCCATGAATTTCCCAAGATGTCGCTACGCCGCAAAGGACGGGCTGCTGCTCCTGTAGAAAAGTCGGCCGGAAAGCTTGTCAAATGTTTTCTCTGTAACGGAAAATGAACCTCGGAGGAAGATCTTGCTTCACTGAATTGATTGAAAAGGTTTCAACCCGACGGGAGCCGCAAAGTTATGCGAGGTGAGTGCTTTGTATAAAGCTCACCAGCATGCAAAAAGACAGCTGTTTAGAGCGAGTTATGCACTCCATTCCACCGTAAGCGCGAGCAGGGGTTTCCCAAGATATTGAAATTAGGGGGGGGGGGGGGTCTAAATTTTTAGAAAGGGGGGGCTTAGGGGGGGGCATTGGGAATAGAGGAGTCGTTTCGAATTAAGAGGGTGCCTTGAGAAGAGCAAGGTGGGGTGTACACCCCCCTTTAGGGGGCGTGTAGGGAAATCACTGAGCGCGAGCGATTTAATAGCGAGCACAACATTGCCAACTTGGCATGCACGGACGTCCGTGCCACGGAAGTAAAGGCCCCTACACACAGTTGTGTTTGAGAACGTTGGACTGCGTTGTGTCGAGAAGCAAAAGCAAGTCACCGGCACATCTGTGCTTCGTATGAAGCGTGGAATCTAAATCAAGAAATTGCTTGGCACGCGACAAAAGAAGCATGGATGTCCTGCATTCTCGCAGTCGCAACGCAGTGAAAATCTCTCAAACGCAACTGTGCGTAGGGGCCTTGTTCAAAACGGCCTGCTCCTGCTCGTGCTTGTGGCATCGGCGTCGCTCCCCATTTGCTATAAACTAACACACTGTTTACAAACAAGCCCGCTTTGCCCACAACAGGTGTGGGCACTGCGCATGCGCAGAAGCCAAATTTGGGAGGAATGAAGCGTTAGCGCATGCGCAGTACCGACAGCAGCGCCACCGCGGTCGTATGACGTCAGCAAGTTGAGTTGGTCCATATTACCCAAGCATCAAGAGAATGCAGGGATTGGTGTTCCACGCGCCACACGCGTACGCCTTCCCTGTATAAATTATTCAAAGTAAATAACCAAAATAAAGCGTTGACGAACGCGCGTGCAAGATGCAATTTGTTTTAGGCATTTGATTTAGAAAGGTTACTACTGCTGAGGCCAGCACGTGCGGCGCGTGGAACACCAATCCCTGCATTTTGCTTGATGCTTGGGTAATTTAGCAATAGGAAGTATTCACTGGCGGCCATAGCCGTGTGCGCGACTGCTGAACGCGTGCTGATGGCGAGCTTCCACAGTTCTTTTGTAACGTGCATTCCGCACCCTCAAGATTGGCAGTCTTAGCAGCCTATTAATGTGAGCTGGTTCTGAGCATGTGCTCCAAACAGCACCACAAATATGGCGCCCAGTGAATACTCCTTATAGGTCTATTACGAAAGCGTGCGGAGTACGCACTTTCGTCAAGTGTTGCGTACGTGCTCGCGTACCATACTTTGTTTCGCACTCATAGCTTGCAACGCTGCCGCGGCTGCGGATTCGAGCATGTGGATGTATCTATACTCCGTTTCAATATAAGTGCGAGCGCAGCCAGTAATAATGATTGGGGCCACACTCTAAAAAGAAAGTTGGCCTCAAGGGACTAACGGCAGAATTTGGTCTTCTGAACTCCCAGTTGCTCCCCGAAAGGACCATCTGGTTCAAGCTAGGAGTAGGTACCGTGCGCAAAAGCTGGGGACTAACTGCGCTCGACTGGGACTAACCGATAGGCGTGCGCGAGCAAAAGCATTTATTAGTCCCCCTTAGACAGGGCGCATCTGTATGGTTTAGTCCCCGAAGGCAAACGGAATGTTCGCCAGGAGGACGGATGCTATTTCGCTTGTCTTGGGGATCGGCGAGACTAAGCCCAGCACGTCTGAAAGTGTTTACAAAACTCGGACGAAACTGGCGAGTTTGTTTAATGTGCCACGAACGTTAAGACATTACATGGTAGAGCTTCACGCGTTGTGTTGCCCTCGCGCAAAAAATGAGCATTTATCCAAACGCAACACCTCCAAATACTAACACTTTTTTTTTCTCTTAAAGGAAACTTAACAGTTTGTAGAAGCCGCGCTTTCAACACCGGAGTCTCGCACTCAGAATAAATAGTCACTTCAATCGCACAAACTGAGTTATTGAGAACAAGTCGAGCCTCGTCTCTGCGTCTCCCCGTGACCAACCTTTCTGGGTAGTCCAATGTCGAACTCAAAATCCGCAACGACACACTTGATGCACGGCACGTTCCACTCAAAAAGCACATTCAGGGGCAGAATCCAGACGCCTTCATGCCATCGTCGTCGCTGTTTCAGATAACATTCCAGATGAACAACGAAGAACGAACCGCGCCCGGAACGTCACCCATGGCAACACCTATACTATAGTCGGTTACAAGTCAAGAAGGTAGGAGAAGCTCCTCCCATAATCGTTATGCGACCGTTTGAAATCCATCCGCAGTCGAAAGAATAGTTCCCTGGAAACACCCCTTGTTCCGCTTCAATGAATAGATAATGGTTACAGAGTGATGCCAACTTGTCTCCGACCCCCCCCCCCTTTTTTTTTTAAGAAAGCGACCTTTGTATTCATCGGAGAGGAAACCGAGCCCCTGAAAGTGGCCTTTGTATCTATTGGAGGGGGAAGCTAATCCCCCAAAGTCGTTTTTGTTTCCATCGGAAACAAAAACGACTTCTAATCTCCCTCTCGTTAGCGCATGCGCAGTACCGACAGCAGCGCCACCGCGGTCGTATGACGTCAGCAAGTTGAGTTGGTCCATGGACCAACTCAACTTGCTGACGTCATACGACCGCGGTGGCGCTGCTGTCGGTACTGGACCAACTCAACTTGCTGACGTCATACGACCGCGGTGGCGCTGCTGTCGGTACTGCGCATGCTGTCGGTACTGCGCATGCTGTCGGTACTGCGCATGCGCTAACGCTTCATTCCTCCCAAATTTGGCTTCTGCGCATGCGCAGTGCCCACACCTGTTGTGGGCAAAGCGGGCTTGTTTGTAAACAGCATCAAGAGAATGCAGGGATTGGTGTTCCACGCGCCACACGCGTACGCCTTCCCCGTATAAATTATTCAAAGTAAATAACCAAAATAAAGCGTTGACGAACGCGCGTGCAAGATGCAATTTGTTTTAGGCATTTGATTTAGAAAGGTTACTACTGCTGAGGCCAGCACGTGCGGCGCGTGGAACACCAATCCCTGCATTTTGCTTGATGCTTGGGTAATTTAGCAATAGGAAGTATTCACTGGTGGCCATAGCCGTGTGCGCGACTGCTGAACGCGTGCTGATGGCGAGCTTCCACAGTTCTTTTGTAACGTGCATTCCGCACCCTCAAGATTGGCGGTCTTAGCAGCCTATTAATGTGAGCTGGTTCTGAGCATGTGCTCCAAACAGCACCACAAATATGGCGCCCAGTGAATACTCCTTATAGGTCTATTACGAAAGCGTGCGGAGTACGCACTTTCGTCAAGTGTTGCGTACGTGCTCGCGTACCATACTTTGTTTCGCACTCATAGCTTGCAACGCTGCCGCGGCTGCGGATTCGAGCATGTGGATGTATCTATACTCCGTTTCAATATAAGTGCGAGAGCAGCCAGTAATAATGATTGGGGCCACACTCTAAAAAAAAAGTTGGCCTCAAGGGACTAACGGCAGAATTTGGTCTTCTGAACTCACAGTTGCTCCCCGAAAGGACCATCTGGTTCAAGCTAGGAGTAGGTACCGTGCGCAAAAGCTGGGGACTAACTGCGCTCGACTGGGACTAACCGATAGGCGTGCGCGAGCAAAAGCATTTATTAGTCCCCCTTAGACAGGGCGCATCTGTATGGTTTAGTCCCCGAAGGCAAACGGAATGTTCGCCAGGAGGACGGATGCTATTTCGCTTGTCTTGGGGATCGGCGAGACTAAGCCCAGCACGTCTGAAAGTGTTTACAAAACTCGGACGAAACTGGCGAATTTGTTTAATGTGCCACGAACGTTAAGACATTACATGGTAGAGCTTCACGCGTTGTGTTGCCCTCGCGCAAAAAATGAGCATTTATCCAAACGCAACACCTCCAAATACTAACACTTTTTTTTTCTCTTAAAGGAAACTTAACAGTTTGTAGAAGCCGCGCTTTCAACACCGGAGTCTCGCACTCAGAATAAATAGTCACTTCAATCGCACAAACTGAGTTATTGAGAAAAAGTCGAGCCTCGTCTCTGCGTCTCCCCGTGACCAACCTTTCTGGGTAGTCCAATGTCGAACTCAAAATCCGCAACGACACACTTGATGCACGGCACGTTCCACTCAAAAAGCACATTCAGGGGCAGAATCCAGACGCCTTCATGCCATCGTCGTCGCTGTTTCAGATAACATTCCAGATGAACAACGAAGAACGAACCGCGCCCGGAACGTCACCCATGGCAACACCTATACTATAGTCGGTTACAAGTCAAGAAGGTAGGAGAAGCTCCTCCCATAATCGTTATGCGACCGTTTGAAATCCATCCGCAGTCGAAAGAATAGTTCCCTGGAAACACCCCTTGTTCCGCTTCAATGAATAGATAATGGTTACAGAGTGATGCCAACTTGTCTCCGACCCCCCCCCCCCTTTTTTTTTTTAAGAAAGCGACCTTTGTATTCATCGGAGAGGAAACCGAGCCCCTGAAAGTGGCCTTTGTATCTATTGGAGGGGGAAGCTAATCCCCCAAAGTCGTTTTTGTTTCCATCGGAAACAAAAACGACTTCTAATCTCCCTCTCGTGGCTTCCACAACGCTAAGTCAAGGTCGAAAGATAAAGCAAATATTCAAAGCAAGGCAAACCCCTCTCCCGCGTTGGCCACGACGTCACGGAAACGATGGGACGCTATTGGATGGGGAGGTGGCTGAGGGATATATGATTCCCTTTGAGGGGCATTTGCCGCTACCTTCTTGACTTGTAACCTACTATAATACAAAACAAATGCGAAAAAAAGCCACTCGAGAAAATTGAAAATACTTAAAGGACACATGCAAAGAAAAAAAACTTTTTTTTTTTAAACAGCCGGTTTGGGAAAAGGAAGTCGTAAAACGAATTTACAACGAAAAATCAAAATTTTTAGAGCTATATTCACGGCGCTATACGAATTTGCAGTTGGCGCCCGCGGGCGCCGCGGAAAAGTGGCCCATATTTATCACGTGACTGGCCCTTATTTGTCACGTGGTACTTGCAATCTTTCGGAAGCTTCCTATGGTCTCGAAAAGTTACTTATTCATCTTCGTTTGAAGTGCAACAAAAAACAAAGAATAACAAGTAACTTTTATAGCCCAAAGGAAGCTCCTGAAAAAGCGCAAGCAGACGTGAGAGACCTGTGCGCCGGTAAGATAACGGCGGCGGCGCCCCGAAGCAGGCGAATTTGTGCGGCGGCGGCGACGGCGGCGTGGAGAAACGCGTTGAAGCGGCGTTCGCACTACGCTCAGCGTGCGGCGGCGGGGTACTTTGCGGCGCCGCCGATGGAGCGCGGTGGCGCGCGGGCCTACCACGTGACCAGCGGCGGCTCCCGGGGGCGCCAACTACAAATTCGTTTTGCGCCGTAAATATACACCTTTTCGACGTGGGCGCCGCCATCTTTAATTCTGGCACTTCCGGTATGCGTGAAAACGTCGCTTTCTTCTCTCCTCGACAGTAGAATGTGTTAACATTTTAATTGCAACCGTCAGTCGTTCTTGTTATGACCCTTCTATACTTTTTTACTTGTTCGGGGTTGTAATTTCTTGCTTTTTTTTCGGAACGCATACCGGATATGGGGACGACGTGGCTGGGTGCGAGGCTAAGCGAAAAAGGTGTATAGCTCTAAACTTTTTCTTTCTTCGCTGTAAATTTATTTTATAACATTCTTTTTTCATCTAGACTGTTTAAAAAAAATGTTTTTTTCCTTTGCATGTGTCTTTTAAGAGAGAGAGAGAGAGAGAGAGAGAGAGAGAGAGAGAAAAACGGGTCTGCTTGTACGTCACTCGGGGTTAGTAGTATTGGAAATAAATAAAATAAAATTTAGCGGAAAATGCACGGACGGACGGACAAAAGTGTTGAAAATGGCGACCTTCTCCCGTCCTTGGAGCTCTTCTGTGTCCGTGTGTTGAGCGTAGTGGGAGGGAAAAAGAGATTTTCTTGTGCGCGCCTTCCCCCCTCCCCCCAACCCCTTACCCCGCATTTTTTCTTCTGCTCCTCGCTCACCCGGGGGTTGGCAGATGGGGCAGATAGGGTCCGTCGGGAAAATGGGAAGGGTCTTTGTTTGAAAAGAACCTTTTTTTAGTAAGTTGAAAGTTGAAATACAGCCTTCGTCGGAGGCTGGTCGCCGTTTTTTCAACTTGTGTCGTCTCCGATCATGGCGGGATCCGGTTTGGATTCGCGGTGGTGAAGCACTGCACTTGATCTGTTCTGAAGTCACAAGTTAAGGGAACTCGATTAAGGTATGTCGAAGTACTTCTGTTTATGGTGTATTCATTAACTGCGGCTTCAGAAACTTTTATTTTGAGCGCGTTCTCTAGCTTGCAAAGCGCGCGCCATGCTCTATTCTTTTCGGCACCATGGTTGCTGATTTTGTTATGCAGCACAGAGACCTCATATTCAATCGTATCGAGCGAAACGCCAGTTCTACCGATGGCTTATTTCTTGTGTTTTGCAGACCCTGGCAGGATCGCTTGAACATAAAGGCCTGTCCGCGTTGGTCCACACATGCAGCGGAGCGCTACAATCATAGCGCTGACCTTGCGCTAAGCGCGTGCACTGACGGGAGCGGTTACCAGCTTTGTATCGCACCGTCAAAACTGTTTCTCATGGCAGACGAAAAGTAGCTCACGACACATGAGCAGCGCTACATCAGCGCTTCGCTGAACTGAGAACCGGCATTAATGGAGACATTTATTCGATTGTACAGTATAGGAAGTATTCACTGGCGGCCATAGCTGTGTGCACGACTGCTGAGCGCGTGCTGATGGCGAGCTTCCACAGTTCTTTTGTAACGTGCATTTCGCACCCTCAAGATTGCCGGTCTTAGCAGCCTATTAATGTGGGCTCGTTCAGAGCATGCGCTCTAGACATCACCCACAAATATGGCGCCCAGTGAATACTCCTTATACTTCCGCGTTGATGGCGGGAGCTCGTGCCGTCACTTTGAAGCATAGTTTGAGCACGCACACGCTGGGTCTGTAATTCGCAGAAGCGGTCTACTAAAAATCGAATATTGCGCTGGTCTGCTGTCAACAGATCGCATGTTGGATGTGAACCATTGTAGCACTTATGCAGCCTATTTGTTATTTTATTCTGCGTGTGTTATATCTCATACTTTTGTCGAGCGATCGGGTATTTCCCGCTGCCCTGTTACTAATAATTTAAATTCCTCGCAAACAGGCAAGAAGCTGCCGGTGCCCCAATAAACGGGGCTGGGACCACGACCGGTTTGGAAAGACGTCCCAGTCTCCAAGCCATCGTCGACGCAAGTGCACTCTTCGAAATTTGGCCTTATCGTGGATTCTACCGCCCAGGAACTTCGACTTCAGTCATCCTTGAATGCGATGTGTATCTACGAGGCAATAAAGCTACGTTTAACCTGAACTGCACAATTTCGTTTCGGAGATTTGTGGCTCGGGACCAAATGTAAAGGATAAACCTTTAGTCCCAGGGGTCTAAATCCAAGGGCGCAACGTTTAGACCCAGGGATCCAAGTGCAAGGGCCTAACAGTTAGTCCTCGGGGTTCAATTGAAACGGTGTAACAGTTAGTCCCAGGGGTCCAAGTGCAAGGGCTTAACCGTTCGTCCTCGAGGTGCAATTGAAACGGGGTAACATTTGATCAAATCCGAGGAACTGCGAGAGACTAATGGAGGGGATTAACTGTTATTCCCCTTCCCGCTAGTCCCCGAGGGGACTAATGGTTGTGGCAATGCACTTGCTCCCCTCGGGGACTAAGTCGCGCTACCCTTTTTCTTAGAATGCAGTGCGACCGGCACGAGTATGTTTTCTCTGACGACGCTCTTACTGCACGAGCGTGTGTGCTCAGCCCGCTCAAAGTGCTTTCACTCTCGTAGCGTTAATAGGGTCTGCTTCGCTCGCAGTCTTATTGAAACAAAAACGCAAGCAAATTAAGCATTTGAGATCAACACCACATTCGCGCCAGCAGCTTTGACAGTGCAAACTTCACGTGCAGGTCTTTGGCAGGCTAACCTAGGATCTGCAGAAAGGGGTGTTTGAGGTGGTGTGACATGATATGCTCTCGACTAAAATCCGATCTCTTCAATCTATTACAGGAGCACTTCAGTATCGACCAATTCAAAACACGAATCATGCAAAACAAAAGAGAGCGAAACATCAAGGAAAGATGCTCTCCCAAACATTTCTTTTTTCGTTCCCTTCAACCAAGAGAGTAAACCACCACTGCAAGGGAACTGGAAATCGAAATGGTATGTACAACGTTTCACAAACCATATATTTTTTTTTCTTCAGTAAGACATGTTGCAACAGTTTTACAATACCAATTCGATTCACAAAATGATGACTTTGGATGCCTCTTTCACAAAATGCAGTTCCATTTATTGTTATAGTTCGCTCCCAAAAGTCACCAAGGCACCCCCAGCAAAACCTGAATAGTACACAAGGCAATGCCCACAGTACTGAAACATCCCCAGGACAGACTGCTGCAGCAACCGCAGCTGCTCTTTAGTTTGGCAGTGCGGTACTGTTTCGTGGTCGACCGGCACACCTACCACTAGTGCCATCTCTGTCCATTCTAGGAGTGTGTGTCCTCCTGAGGGCCCCCAGCAAGGTCCGAGCGGAGCTTTACCCTCAGGGCAATCTGCCACAGTGACCGCAGCTGTTGGTGAGTTTGCCAGTCCGATACTCTTTCCAGGTCAACTGAGGCTCACCTACCACTAGTGCCCTCTTTGGCGAGTGTGTCCTCCTGAGGCCCTCCAGCAAGTTCCAAGCGGTGCTGTACAGAACCAAACATTCCCAGATTCCACAGAGGAGCCTGGTTCGGCTACCCCAACTGCTGGTGAGTTTAGCACCATGATACTGTTTCCAGGTCAACTGAGGTACACCTACAACGACTGCCGTCTCTGTTCATTTATTCATTCCAAAAGTGTGTGCCGTCCCATGGCTGCCCGAGCAAGGTATGAGCAGCGCTCTACAGGCCCTTGCTTCCCCAGCTTGTCATGGACAGATTGCCGCAGCAATAGCTGATGAGTTTTCATTTTCGACTCCTGTTTATTTCCTGGCAGAGTGCAGACAGTTACACACTGTTACTTACATCTTAGCTTATTGTTTCACTGTTAGCCACTTAACAAGATTAAATAAGTCTTTTTTTCTTTTTTCACTCGTTACATTTGGCATCAGGCAGTATTATCAGAATGTCAGTTTTTCTGGTGGACTGATGAATAACTAAGAGCTACAAAGACACACTGTACTGAATGCAGAAAAAAAAAAGATATTGACGCCACGACTGGAGTATCAGTTGCGACGTGAAGAGAACAATTCAAAATTTGGACTTAAGTTCTTTCTTGTCGCATATCAACTTAAGTGTCTCAAAAAGTCCACTATGCAAGGGGACTGCGTGGAGTAAAACACCCTAGAAAAAGTGTTCAAGATTCACCTTTCTTGGGGTTCCCATGGTTTCAATGTGGTACTGAGGAATTGGGGTAGCTTTTGCCTGTAAAACGCACACTTCATTGGCATCTCCAGGACTTCAAGTTCATGTCAGACATAATGCACAAGCTGTTGGACTTTTTAGCATACAAGGTGAGTCAAACTTGCAGCATATAACACACTCGTGCATCCTTATCTTGAGTATGCATCTGAAGTCAGATACCCGCAGACCCATCTCATCAAGGAGCTCGATGTTTAATCCTTGCAGCTTGTACAATTCATTCAGTGTTCAGGTGTACCATATCAGTCCCAGCATTAGAAGGTGTAAGGGCTTTAGAAGTATTTTTGTATGTAAAAGTGACTGCACCAGTCAGTAAAGCTATTTTCACATTTTGGAATGGTTAAGAAAGAATTTTGACGGTGTATGGTGTGTCTCCGTGTCATATATCTCCGTTTTTTCATTCTGTGATCTATTTTGTTATGTACTCGGCTTGTGTTTTACTTGTAGTGCGTACTCCTGGCGTGGCCTTTTACTTGGCTGGCAGTTTGTGAAATAAATAAAATTGTGACTTTGATCTTGTTCTCTGTAACGTCATCTGTGCTTGTGTATTTTCATGGAGATTTTTATCTCGCATTCGCTTGTTTTGCATTGTTCTCTGAATGACATTTTAATTTTTTTTACTTATTCCCTTTTACTGAAATAACCTGCAATTGCTTCACTCTTTTCTTAGATTTGATGTAGACTCCCTTACAGGCACGTATCCAGGGGGGAGGCCCATGGGACCCGGACCCCCCCCCCCCCCCCCCGAAATCTTCGATTTTGCTGGGACCTCCTCTCCCCCCTCCCCCTCATAGAGCATTTTGCCATGGTCGCCCCCCCCCCCCCCCCCCCCCCGAAACAAAATCATGGCTACGTGCCTGCTCCCTTATATACATCTACAAGTAGTAATATGTATGAATATTGACATGTTTAATAAATACTTTTCAGGTCATCAAAATTGTATAAAAGTAAAATTCGCAAGCACTCGATTAGGTTCTGAAACCGAGCGCTGGTTCCCAAGTCTGCGCCAGGTTTCTAGCCAGGACGCTCGCCGAAAAGTCTAAAAGCAGCGTGTATCGTAATTTAACATAGAATTTTTTTTTTCAGTATGAACGACAGAAAGTTAAGATACACGGATACAATAACGGAGTACGAAAACTAAACGAAAACAAAGTTTTCATATCTAAACACGGGTTCAGGTGAAATAACGAAAAGAGTATTTATTACGCTCGGAAGAGTAGCGGCGCCGCGTAGCCCGTACCGAAAGACCCGCGGTGTCGCAAATGTTTACAGCGTGCAAACAATACACACGCACAAAAATACGTAGCGATTCTTATCATTAATAGTGCTGCAGTCAGCTTAAAAATGCTAGCTTAACGTCAACCACTTCAACGCTTCCCCGATTAGAAAGAAAAAAAGTATCTTTCTTTCTAGGCTGCCTAATGTTTCTAGCACCCGTAGGCCAAACCCTCCCGAAAGCTCGCCAAGGACACACATTAAAAAGAAGTAGTGAATCATTTGAAATCGTGGAGAATATAATTGCAATTTGGCGGTTTGATATGATGATTAAAAACGACTTTCAATTCCTGTGAAGCCGAAGGGTGGACGGACACTCACGAGACACTGACCGATAATGCAACTCGATAGGGCGACTGGGACGATTAGCCAAACCACTTTCGGGATTCACGGTTGGACGAACAGATTTAGAGGGGCTTCAGGAATGTCGGATGCGAATGCGGGCTCTAAATGAGGTCATTGCCACACTTATAAGACGAAAAAAGTCTACACGATCGGCATCCCGCCCGCTGCAGCTGACCCGGACGTCGAGACGCTTGGGAACTTCCAGAGGGCGCCTCCGTCGCAAACCGGAAGTTAGAGGTGGGGTAAGGAGGGTTTTTTGGAGGAGGAGGGAAGAGAATGCGCCACTTTTCCCAGATACAGGCTCTTTATACGCTCGCTGCTCCTGCTTCCATCTAGCGGATATCAAATGAGGCGCTCTCGTCTTAGTTAGCTAGCTAATTAGTTAGCTAATTAGCCGATTTTCATTCTACACTCGTTTCCCGACATCCACTGCGGTCGATGACGTTCATTCCGAAGGAGCGACGTCATGTTCTAACGCCCGAGCCGAGCGGCGAGCCCGAGCAAAGACAAAGAAAGAAAGGTGACCGGCGCATACGCGTCCACCTCGGAGTCAGGAATCAAAAGAAAGAAAATGAGAATCCACAGGGAGCTAGCCGGCCCGTTTGTAGCCGTCCCTTCAATAACGAGCCGCTAAAATGAACGGGCCGCCTAACGGCCGGCTATAGGCGGCCCTAGCGTTCATCCGTGACAGGGAAAAGCAAAAGGGGCACCTGCTGCCGAGACGGAGTACACGGCTATTCCGGTGGGCCGAATATTTTCGCGACGTTCGCCCTCAATATTTGAACGGGCCATCTATAGCCGTGACGTTTGTACCGGCCCCAGATTAAGAGTGTAGATGACACTGCATTTCTGGAAGGGTCTATTATCGCTCCATAGCCAATGATACTGAGGTATTAGACGATAAGAACGCCAAAGGGCAAACCAAGAAGCAGAAAGCACTCACATAATAACTCACTTCCCAAGTTTCTTTTATAGAATGTTTGTGACTACAACAACCTCACTGTATCAGAAAAGAGTACTGCTCGTATGGCTATAGGGCAGGGTTGGGCAGAAATACTTTCAAACGTATTTAGAAATACTGGGATACATGGCGAAAAGAGCTAAAATACTGATACTGAAATAAATTTATAAAATATATGGCGATACATATCAAAAATGCATTTGAAAATAAAAGAAGTATTTGGAAATACAAATGCAGGAATACATTTTGGTGGGGCTGAAAGTACAGACACTAAAATACATTGCTATAAAAACATTATATTGGTGCACCCCTTAGAGCATACGAAGAACAAAAAGAAGCATGCTCTAGAATAAGAGATTTTGATTTTTAAACCAGCAAGCGAGTTCTCACTGCATGTTGGAGACTGAATTAAGCTCGAATCAAATTGACCCCACAATTAACATCCTGTGTTCTCGGAAGTAAGTGAAGCCAGCGATTTTTTTACCGTGGCTCGAGCGCGGTTTTATTTCGGTTTCTCTTTGAGACAAAATCCCAGAAAATTTAAACTAGTCTAGTGTCGTCCCAAATAACCTCGACAAATCACTATAATTATGTCCAATCCGGATGTCTCTTTCAGTAATAACGTCACCATGGAATGAAGTTAAAGAAACGCGTATCTATATATTTGTTAGTTGGGAGCACCGACAGAGCATTCAACTTTTGGAATAGACAATCACATATTGTGTGGAAAACAATTTGGGAACTTTTTCACGATAAAGAAAAGAGTTATATGCTGTCAGAGACACAAAACGTCCATGACAAAACTTGGTCTTGACCCTCTGTGTGGAAGTCAACAATTCTTTTAAAATTGAAACAAAATCTATCGGACCTAATAGTATCGCGATACCAAGAACACACTCGAAAATGTATTTCGATACACAAATACAAAATACAGTTGAAAATTTGTATCGCGATTCAGAAATATAAATACATAATGTATTTCTGAAATTGTACCGCGATACATTTGCATCGCGATACTGCCCAACCCTGCTATGGGGCAGCACGAACGAATTATACAAAGCGCTACAAAATGACTAGGGGGGATAACCATGACCAATAGCAATATAATTAGTTTGGATGCCGATATAAGTTGAAAATATGACGACGAAAGCGAATATTCAACCGACGACCGGAAATCCTTTTTGCAAGGTATACATGTAGCAGCGGCTGCTGTTTAACGAACGAAACACGAAAGCTGACGAGCCACAGGCTAACTAGTGAAACTGTAGTTGTGCAGCAAGGAAAACAGTTTTGCTCTCAAACAATCGCACTATAGAGGCTTTGCCAACGTCAAAGACAAACCCGAGGGGGAAAAAAAAAACCAAAAAAACGTGACTGCAGCGCAACATACTTTGTCTGGATGCGAGCCTGTTTTAGTTTTTGCTTATCAACCTGTTTTGTGCCAGAGATTTGCGGCTGTCGTGGAGGAACGGAGCGGTGAGTATTTATTTCTGCATTCATAACACTAGTATAGAGTCACCGACAGCTCAAAAAACGCAGGGTAGCCACAAGCATCTCTTTCCCACTCTGTAGCCAACGAGATTGTAGCCACTAAGAGCGCCTAAGAACCAATCACAAAGCCTGAAGCGTGAAGCTAGAAAGCCACAACCTGCGTTTTCAAAGTTCGCAGTGACTATATTGCCTTTTTAAACTAGAAAAAAAAAAAAAAAAAAAAAACTTTGGAGGGCATAACGACATTGGGGAATGTTTGTGAATCGTGTTTTCATATGGACCAACATCGGTATCGGTCGGGAGCTCGTGTTGTCACTGTACCAAAGCTGAAATGTCCGCCAGAAGCGATACCGTTGAAACAATTGGTTAAAACTCCCTGACGCTGTCGGAACGTTGCGACGGATGCGCCTGATAGCTGACTTGTTTATTTTGATTCCTATCCTCACAGCTGGGTGGTAACTTCTGTTTCATGAGCTAAGCGCTGTGATGAAAGGGGTGGCTCACGAGCGCAAAGAAAGAAACAACAACAACGAGGAATCACACAAAGTATCGGGACAAGGGAATGTGTTTCCACAGCATCTTTAAATTTAATGAAAAATATTCAAATTTCCCGTAGGTATTTATCGAACAAAGATCCCAAATATGATTTTCACAAAACAATATTTGCCGTTGACATGGTACAAATGCACTCATTCCTCGTAAAAAAAAAAAAAAAGAAGCATGGAACGGTTTTGGCATGTAGAGAATTTTGTGCGATTTTCGGTCGAAAAGAATGCTAACCATTAACGCAACTGCAAAGCTTCCTTTTTGTTTTTGCTGCTGGTCTCTGTCTAAGCCGTGTTGTATAATGCTTTATTCCTATGCATAATTTGTTTGCAATACTTGCTTTTGCTTTCCTGTTAATAGTGATTCACACAGATGATATGTTGGTCACTGATTCGACAAACAGCAAATTGTGTCCACCGACCAAACAAAATGAGCGTTTTAATGTGCCCCAGGCAACACTCCGCGCAGTATGCTGATTTAGTCACTGGTGGCCTAAAGGCCCTGTCACACTGAGGCAACACGATGGCAACAGAAACACAACACGCTGTCCAACAGTCGGGCAACTTGTTGTTCACTCTCCGTGTTGTCCGACAAACCTGTCACATCGCGGCAACAGCAGCACAACATGGACGACAACGAAAATGTTGCCTCGGTATGACAGCTTTCGGCAACAAAAACAGCAGCAACTTGTGTTGGACAACGTGTGTTGCCCTGATCTCTGGTTGAGCGAATTTCGGGCCGGCAACACGACAACACACATAGCCTCGATGGCAGAGTTAGTGCCCTATCAATAACGTCTTACTCAAATAAAGGCTTGGAAAACGGTATTTAACAAATATTAAGGCTGGCGTGCAGCTAAAATAATTTTATCGATGTTTTTTCTGCATAATTACGGAAAGCGATTGTCGAAATAATCACAGAGTCTACGGTCGTGAGCGTTGAGACTGGTGTTGAAATGAGAACTGTCGAGAGGTCAGCTACCATTACTACTAGTGAAATAAAATGGTATGCGTACTCACCCGCTGATGGAGTAGTAATAAAAAGAATCCAGGAAAGCAAAGATTAAAAGATCGAAGCATTAAAACGACCACTCTGATCAGTGATTGTTGATGCCTGGAACTTGGAAACAGCCGCTACCAGACACCCCATTTGTTTAAAAATACCCAGGACGTTGTAGGGAATGAAGCGATCACATAGCAGGCGGTAGGCAAATTAACAGCGTTGAAAAATATTTATCCCACCGATTGGTTATGAAGGCCGAATCGTGTCGCTGTCGCAGTTTTTAAGCACTGTCAGTTCTGCTCAACACAATGCTACAATAGACGCTTTGGGGTACTACCGGTGCTAACTCAATTGTATAGTAGAAATAGGAATTGCATGAAAGAAATAATCGGACAGAAACACTTCATACGGTGGCGTAAATCCCGAACATATATCAGCGATCTCACTTTCCTAGGTTAGGGCTATCCGCTTTGTCAGCGAATTAAAAACGTTTTGATAAAATAAGGGAGGAAAGTACTCCCGGTGTCAAGTTTTCTAATCACAGTCACTTGTTCATGTCGTCCAGTGGTAATTTTCAGTCCAATTCGAACGCGCTAGCACTTTGTAGAATCACATTTCCAGCGACGCCGCACCGCGCACGAACGAAAGTAGGCAATCAAGATGGCGGAGTGTTCCCCGTGTTGTCCCCGCCGTCAACGCGGTGTGACAGGTTGGTCGGACAACAAATCGGCCAACATTGTTCCCGTGCGGCACTAACATGTTGCCCGACTGTTGTTGTAGCCGCGATGTGATAGGGTCGCCGGCAACGCGATTTCCTCGTGTTGTCGGATCGATCGTTGTCCAACTGTTGCCTGAGTGTGACAGGGCCTCAAGAAGCGCGGGGCATGGCTTATTATGTTAGTTCACAATCCTTGCTTCGTGATTGGTTCTTCGGTGTTCCTATTGACTGATAGGGCAATCTGATCGGCTGCAGAGCGATAATGATACGCTTTAAACCGTCCCGCATTCCGTAAGCAGTCGGTGACTTTAAGGTGTTCTTTCGCGGACAGTTGGTGAGGTAAATTCGTCGAAAATGTAGCTAAAACATATTATCTGACGCGTATGCGAGAGCACCTCTATGATGTGCGATCACCTAATACTCTCTAAAAAAATCCCGTGCGTGTGCTTTCCCGCACAACATTCGGAGAGCCGTTCACCGCAATTTACGGAGGCAGCTCAGCGAATGACAATGCTGAAACATATGTTTAGACCAAAAAACGCAGTCTGAGTTGTGACATTAAGCAATGGAAGCGTGACGTTTTGCATTGCTTAAAGGGATACTGAACCAAAGAATTTAGTGTCCATAATAAGTGGCGCACGTTCTTTCCATGAGCCAGCAGCCGCCGGTGTGCGCGAGCACACGCAACGAAAATGACGTCAAAGACCTCCATTCGCGCTTAAAGGGATTGTCCGGTGAAAACCGGAAGTTCTTAAGATTTCGTGATGGTTACCTGGTGGGAGCCTAATGATTAACATAGGCCATTTTTATTCCATTAAACGACACCCCAATTTAGTGTAATCAACGACGGATAATTGAACGAAACTCCATGCCGAATTTCGCAAGTATCAACGGCTGCACTCCCATCCCTGACGTGACGTCACACCAGTCTTGCAATTGTCATATCCTATGCCTCATTCCTCCGTGGGAACACAGTGCTCCCGACGCACCGCAGCATTCCATATTACTCGCCACTGTAAATGTCGCGGAGAAGTGTGGAGCGTGACAACCGCACAACGAAAATACCCTTTCATTCTTAAAAAAATCTAGCGTAGCAGCGAGGGTGAACCACGTCGTACCGCTCACGAGGAGGACAAAATTCGAAGTGCACTTCAGTTCGGCGCGTTCTTTGCCTGATGTTACCTCAGAAACTCCGCTTCCCTGAAGGTGGAAGAGGAAAACGACGTTTATGCACGCAGGACAGGAAATGCATAGGGCAACAAATATCTGGGCCAAGAGAATAATAAGGCTTTTCATCTCTACAAGTGAAAGCTCTGCTCGTTTAGACCAATTAATCCGATTACCTCTTTACACCAAGACACCACGGTGAGATGAAAAACTTGTCTTTATCCTCCTTTGGCCCGAAGCCCATACATTTCCCTGTCATCTTAACCGCGAATGGAGGTCTTTGACGTCATTTTTGTTGAGTGTGCTCGCGCACACCGGCGGCTGCTGGCTCGTGGAAAGAACGTGCACCACTTATTATGGACACTAAATTCCTTGGTTCAGTATCCCTTTAATGGCACAACTCAGACTGCGTTTTTGGGTTTAAACATATGTTTTGGCATCGTCATTCGCTGAGCTGCCTTCGTAAATTGCGGTGAATGGCTCTCCGAGTGTTGTGCGAAAAAGTAGACGCACGTTTGTTTTAGTTTTTTTTTTTAGAGTGTATGACGAGGTAACGAATATGGGTGGTTATCGTTTGAGCCTGTTCTCGTTTCGACCTTGTCTTTTGGACGTTCTCAAAAGGACCACTCTCAAAACGTTCCTCTCGGCTGGGCTCGCCGCATTTGGTCCGTTCTCGTTACATTCTTCGTGTTTCATTCTCCAAAGGAAAACATAACAGGGGAGGGGGGAGGGGCTATTCGAGGTGTCAGTGCGATGACTTGGTCATCGAATATCCCCGAAGAGGCTTCTTCAAGTCCCTCCTCCTCACCCCATATCCCAACACCAGTGCTTTGGTTCCGTGGTCCCGCGGTTTGGCTTATGGTCCCTGGGAAAAAGTCCTGCGCTTAAATCATTCCGCGAAGGTCAGGACCCGCTCGTAGGGTTGTCCGGACGTGGTCGCAGGCACTAATAAATAACCGAACTGCTTATCTGTGAAAGCGCCCGGCTTTGTATGTCCCCCTCTTCCCTAGGCCACGAAAGGGAGCGCTCGGAGTGCCCCCCCCCCTACTACACACACACACACACCACCACTCCATTCGCAACTTTCACGACCTATAGGGGGCGCACTGGTGCATATCAAAATGGCTGTCATCTGGATGATCGTCGTAGAACAGCACTACGAGGCTGGGTCTGCGACGCGTAAGTAATTCCAGTTTTGCTACATACGCGCTGTGTTAGAGCCTTACGTTATTTTTTCACGCCAGGAATGTGTAGGCAAGCCCATTTATTATGAGGCCAATCATCCAGGAGCTAGGGAACGCGATTCTCACACCGCGGTACCACCATCGCTAAAAGTTGCGAATACTGAAGCCGTCGGAGCCAATCCAGGGCTGAGAACGTACCACGTGTCATTCGGTCGCATAGTGCGAACGGAACCAAATACGAACAAACCGATTTGCAGGTTTTTGGAAGGTTCAAACGAGAAGGCCCATATGAGAAATGGTTGAATAGATACTGAGACGTTTTATGCTGAAGCTAGGGTTTTGTCATCGTGCAGCTTTTCTTCCTCTGATCATTGGTTAAAAAGGAGCGTAGTCTGAATTTCATTCTGCCGAACCTCAGGAAACCGCTCCCTTCTGAGAAATGAACTTCCACCCATCTTCAGTGGATAGGCGTCTTCTGCCGCTGAAAGCCCACTACTTTTTCTACCTTGCCGGTGAGTACCTTAATCATCGCACTAACACGTTCAACTGGTGTTCCGCGTAACTGCTTACCGTGCACAGAGCAAGCGGTCGCTCCTTAATGACATCAAACATGTGCATACAGTCGTGAAAAAATACAACTGGAACACGTAAATGCACTTCGTAGCTCGCATTTTAACAGAAGACTGAAAGAGGCCAACGACACATCATATTGAAGTTACAAATTGTGTACTTGCTGCTATTTTTGTTGATGAGTTACTTAGCATCGCGCAAAGTTTCCCGCTTTCCTTGGAGCTCTGGTGCACGTTGTAATGACTACGGCACTTGCAGCGCGCCTCCGACTCTTTTGTTTGGATGGATGCTAACGGCTGTACTTATATCGGGCGGTAGCTTGCGCCACCTACCCTAGAAGTTAAAAACCACAAATATGATTTCTTTCCTTTGCCCATTTGCTCACCCTCTGCAATTTCGTAACTATCACCAGGCAGTGTGGGGTATCACCAGGGACCAGGATGACCATCGGGGATCGGGTGAAATGACAAAAAAACTTCACCCTCCGCCTCTTCCCCCCGGCGAGGGAGTCGCCAATTTTCCTCTCGTCAAACCTAGTCGGCGTTACCCCGGCACTGGGCCCACCTGGAGACAGGGTGGAGACTTTGGGCCGGAGCCACGCGGGAGGGAGTCCCAATTTTCCTCTTTCCCACCATTCCCTAGTTGTGTCAGCTAGTTGTACGTCATTCAATTCTCCCTAGACAATTTCCACCAGTCGTCCAATCTCCTCTTTGTTATTAAAATGCACTTATCATCCATTCTTCCATTCTCGTCTGCAAACCCCAGCGCTCCGGCCAAATCCGTTGCCCCATCCGGGAGGGCGGGAGCAAGCCCTCTTCACCTCAACACCACATGTTCCATTGTCTCGTCTTTCCCTTGACATACAGCACACTGTGTATAGATTTCCTCATAGTTTGTCCTATATGTCCTAGTCCTCAATACTCCTCTTCTAGCCTCGAATAACAACGAGCTCTCCCGTGAATTATCATACCAATGTTCCTTCCTAATTTTCTGTTTTCGTCTCCTATTTTGACCTCGTCTCCACTTATAAATATCTTGGAATTCATTTGCAACCTGATCTGTCATGGCACTACCATGTAAAGCTCACCCTGGCGGCTGCTAACCGCTCTTTCGGATTTCTCAAGCGTAACCTTAAACAGGCTCCTCCTAACATACGCAAACTTGCCTTTTCCACACTAATACGTCCGAAATTAGAATATGCATCAGCCATTTGGGATCCCGAACATGCTTACATCATAAACGACATTGAATCACTGCAAAATCGTGCCGCTCGCTTCATATTTTCAGAATATTCGCGTCATTCCAGCGTCACAGCACTAAAACGCCGAGCAGAGCTACCCGAACTACTCCATCGTCGCAAACTTTCACGCCTATCACTTTTCCATAAACTTTACCACCACGCGTCACTTCACGGTGATTTCTTCGAGCCACCTGCCGTTATTTTTCCACGCCGCGATCACCCCTACAAAGTTAAACGCGTAACCTGTAAGTCATCTGCTTTTTCCCGGTCATTCATTCCACGTACCACAATCGATTGGAATAATCTACCATCGCACATTGCCTCAGAAAAAGACATCACGAAGTTTCAAGAACCAATTCAAAATACTGATGCCATCTAACTTTTGCTGTTTTACATTGTTGTTTCCTCTTTCCGGAACGTGCAGAGCAAATGTGTACTATTTTGTTTTTACCTTGACTCAGCTTTATTGCAGTGTGATGAGTGAGTGTATGTTTTTTATTCGTTTTTGAGTGTATCCTTTATTTTCATTTTATTATTAAGTGTATTGATTGTTTTCTAGTATTCTCATATGTTGTACATTGTGCACTAGTTTTTATTGGAACGATTTATGTAACCCCCCTATGTAATACCCTCTCACGAGGGCCTTTAGGGGTAATATGAATAAATAAATAAATAAATAGTTAAAGCTGATTTTCCCTGCACTCCTTCCTCCGTCATCTTTCTTTCGGCTTCTTTTACTTCTTTTTTCACATGGGTAGTCTGCTCTGCACCCGCAATTGACTGTTGGAATTTGAATTTTAGTTTTCGGGTTCGGTTTGTCCATTTAGTGTTCAAACTTTTTATGTACAGATGCCTATATACCTTTTTCGTCCATCGTGTACCCTCAAGTGTGTCCAGCCTTTGTTCAAATTTCAACTTACTGATCGCCTCTCTAGCCTCGAAAGATGCCCAGCCCATGTCTCCCTGCACTCCTCCATTTGATGTATTCCCATGCGCCCCCCAGTGCCAGTCTGCCCACGCTCCTCTGCCGGATCTCTAAGCTCGTCTGGACATCAGATTTCATGCATAATACCGCATTGCCAAAAGACAACCCCGGTCAATTGCTCCTTTCTATATTCCTCTAACAACTTCATATCTATTGTAATTCCATATTGCCATATGCTTCATAATTGCAGCATTTCTTTTTCCTTTCTTTAGCATATTTCTTTTCTGTTCTTCTAAGTATTGTTTTCCCTCATTCAGCTCTAGTCCTCGGTATTTATACTTCTCTACATGTCTTACTAAAACGACTTGAATTTTCAGCGGGTCCCTTTTCTCATTGTTATGAACCATTATATCCAACTTCTCGGTACTGAATTTCAGGCCCAGACAGTCTCCTTCCTCTCCACAGATCTTAATCAGCTCCTGTAACCTATCCCGGCTATCTGCAAACAGTACAATGTTGTCTGCGTACAACATTCCTGGTATAACTTTGTTTACTTACCCCCCCCCCCCCTCTCCATGTATGGCACGTAAAAACCTAAATTGCACTCTTCTAATATCTTGTCCGTTCTACTCGGGTATTAGCATAACAAGTAGAGGTGATAGGGGACAACCCTGCCTGAGTACTTTTTTTATTTCTGCCGGTTCTGATATTTCTGTTTCCTATGTTATAACAACCATATAATTTGTGTATACCTGTTGTAAAAGCCTAATCAAGTGTGCATCTAAATCATACTCTTTCAGCTGTACTCAGAGTTTTTCCTGACTCATATTGTCTTACGGCCATTTAATGTCTAGAAATGCTGTTCATAATGGGTTGTTTTTTTTCTCTCATCAGTGCCATCTCTGTACATTGCGTGATGATGAATAATTTATCATCTAATCTTCTATTTCGTCGGAATCCGTTCAAGTGTGCATCTAAATCATACTCTTTCAGCTGTACTCAGAGTTTTTCCTGACTCATATTGTCTTACGCCCATTTAATGTCTAGAAATGCTGTTCATAATGGGTTGTTTTTTTCTCTCATCAGTGCCATTTCTGTACATTGCGTGATGATGAATAATTTATCATCTAATCTTCTATTTCGTCGGAATCCGTTCTGTTGCTCACCTAAAATGCTTTCGGCCCATTCTTTCATTCTTCTTTTTACTACCTGCATCGCTAGTCTGTACAGGACAGAAGTTACTGTTATTGGGCGGTATAATGTTATGCTATCCTTTTTATTTCCCTTGACCTTATGTAGCAATCTCATTCTGTTTAGTCTCCAACCATTGGATATCTCTCACCCCATTATTATTTGGTCAGTTGCCTGTCTTAACTTAATTTGCTTTTTGTTCCTAGTGTCTCGACTAGCCTCATTTCTATGCATGCCATCTGGCCTGCCGACGTACCTGCAGGTACTTTACTTTCTGCTCTGTCCCATTCCCTCGTGGTCGTCTCAGTTGTCTCGCCAGTGTTCTCGTCTCATGCCTTGTTGCTGTTTGTGGTCTGTCCGATCTCGTTCGGTTCAAGTTCTGCGAATTTCGCCTCGATTGTTCGTCAAATAAATTGCCTTGCCTCCTCGCCCTCTACATTTATCCTTTCTTGTGTGGTTAACAAACACTAAAACTCTTCTGGTTTTGTTTCCGGCGCATTAATCTGCTCCCAGCACCTTTTCGCTGCATGCCTATCATTTTGATTTACTTCCATCATCCACTGGACTCCAGCTCTACCAATCGTGGCCTGGAGTAGAGCAGATGCCTCTTCTTTTCTTTGCTGAAAGGTATTTCATTTCGATGCTATTTCAGCGGGTGTGTTCAGCCTTTTCTTCGCCCACCTGTGTTTTCTTGAGGCCTCTTGTTGCCCTGCCATGGCCGCCATAACTTCACTGTCCCACCAGCTTTATGGTGTGTTTTCTTCTCCTTCTTCCACTTTGTTCGATTTTGAACTTCTTTAACTTTGCTTTAACGGTGTTTACTAAATCGTCATATTTCCATTCTCTCTCCAGTTGTATGGATACTATAGTCTCAATTCTTTCTGAAACTTCTTGTAACTGGTCATCGTTCAAAGTCAGTATACTTTCTCGTTCCAGAATTTCTTTCTCTGGTTCTGCTGCACCAAACTTTATTTTAAGTCGCTTATGATCACTTCTTAAGCTTTTCGTGCCTTCCTTATCTATTTCCATGTGCCCTAATTTGTTATATAATTTGCTAGACATTCGACCACGTTATTTTTCCGTCGCATTTTTCTTGCGGGTTAACAAGGAATAGATCAAGAGCATCGCAGAATTCTTGTAGCATCTTCACTGTAGAATCTGAATATCCGTCGAAGTCTTCTAAGTGCGCATTCATGTCTCCCAAGATAACTATTTCCCTTTTAGTGCCGATTTCCGCAACGATTTTTGTTTAGCGTCCTATCCTGCCCACACATCAAAAGTGATCCTGAAATACCGTCAGATGACGTCACAGAAGCCGGCGTGTCAAGCTGTCGGATGTCGCGACCCTGGTGGTTGAGCGTAGAAGTCTCGGCAAAATGTTGGAGCAAACGCGAGTGCCGCGTAGCATCGGCGTTCCCACTCCTGGCTGTTACAGATTCCGCAAACTTTCAAGTTGGATAGCGACCCACAGCAGAACCGGCGTCTAGCACAATCACCGCCGCTGCTCTGACACCGCCAGGATCGCTGCCGCGACAACATGACACATCTATGACGTCATAAGGCGGAAATCGAGAGACCACCTTTTTTGGACGCGGTAAAAACACCAGTTCAGGCGTTCATAGTTGTGACCTAGTATTTTTAAGCAACCCACCCACCATATTCGAGTTGAGAGCGCCGATCCACGGCAACAGTGGAAACCAGGATCGGTTGCTGAACGCACGTCGTTTTTGATGCACACAAGAGGGAATATACATTTATTTTATGTGTTTGTACAGGCCTAAAACGAAAGAGAGGCCGCATTGAGGATATTCATGCACGTTAACTTTTCTTTCTTACTACAGCGATGGCCTGTGTACAACCGTACTCTTCGGCTGTGGGTCGTGGTAATGGAATTGCCGAGACGACCGTGGCGTACATCTTCACCTTAATTCCCCTGGCTGTCATACTCTTCACGCCTCTCTGCGGCTTCATTATTGATAGAACTCAAAACGCCACCGCTGTGTTGTTAACTTCGCAAACGATCGCACTATTATTCTATGGAGTTGCATTTTCGAGTCAGTACATTCCAACAGGGGAAATATATCTCACAGGAATTCTGTCATGCTCTGGAGGAAAAGTAACACTTCTGAAAGCATCTTCGAGCTGCATTGAACAATCACTAAACTGCAACCTTTCTTGTTGGCGAAGCATGCCAGATGCCGCCTTGTTCAAGATTGAGGCAGAGTTAAGCCTCGACAACACTACCTCCGAGGTCTGCAAGACACTATGGAATCAGAGAGGCGGCGACCGAGAAGGAAGCTGTGATTTCACCTGCCCGTGCCATGAACGCTCGCCCAGGTCGCTTGCGGTCTACCTTTACGCGGTGTCTGTGGTTCTAGCATCTCTGGCTTCTGGGGCAGCGTACACAACATCCGATGCTGCGGTTTGTGAACTATTGGGCGATAGAGCCAAGTCCTACGGACGCCAGCGACTTTGGGGCACCTTGGGCTACGGGGTCTGCAGTCCTCTTCTGGGATTCTTCATAGATGAAGCAAACAGGTTGACGGAAGGTCGTTCCGGCTACACTCCGTGTCTCATCCTCTTCGCTGCTTTCCTTCTTTTAGACATGCTTCTACTCTGCTGCATTCCGAGACTAGCGATGACCAAGGCTCCTTCTACTTTCCTGAAGGACGTGGGGTCGGTCTTTGGACGCCTGCATGTGGCAGTGTTTGCCCTGTGGGCGTGTTTTCTCGGAGCATTGTACACGATAACCTCATCCTATAGCACGTGGTTACTGGAAGACATAGCAGCACCCAAGCTCATTGTTGGGCTCTACAGAGCGGTGGGCACTTTCGTAGAATTACCTATGTTTTTTCTGTCCGGACCACTCCTGAAGCAGATGGGCTATTTCCCGGTATGTTCACTGGCGTTTGCCTTACATGCGGCGGGGCACGTTGGATTCTCGTTTGTTCGCAATCCGTGGTACACGCTCTTCACTGCCATCCCCAGTGGGGCCGCGTTTTCCTTGGCGCTCTCCTCAATCACAGTGTTCGCCAAAGAGGCTGCTCCGCCTGGAACAACCGCCTCTGTGATGTGCATCCTGAGTGTTCTAGGCACCGAAGGCGTTGGTGAGTGCTTGATCTTGTGACCTTCATGTTGCGTAGTTCATGCCACATAAGCATCCGCCGCCAGCGCAACATGATCAGAAGGTACTACATTGTCACAATTTGGAAAACGTTTAGAAGCTATCTGTTATATTATATGGTATGCTGTGATCCCTTCTCGTCCGTCTGTCCCGTGATTAGATTATATTCTCGTGTACAAGGTTTCGTCATCAGATAGCGGAGTGAGCAGAACTACAATAGGAGAGAAATTAGCAAAGACGGCGCTTCCACATTTGCCTAAAAGAAAATAATTTATTGAAAGGCGAAGTGGTAAAACAGGTTATATAATGCCAAAGGTAGCGTAAGATAACGCCGGTCTGCTGCTTCTTGCAAAAAAAAAAAGAAAGATAAATAAATTAAAAAAAAAAAAATAATTTTGGGAGAGATGAAGAGAAGTCAAAATCTTCGAAGCACTACACAGTAGCAAAAATATAAACATAAATTAAAGTGAGTTACATAAATAAATAATAAAATGTCAGACTAGTGTCTCCCTAAAATCACAGGATGGCCCTGGTCTGCTATTTTAGTAGTTAACAATGCAGCCAGAGTATAGGAAGTATTCACTGGCGGCCATATCCGTGTGCGCGACTGCTGAGCGCGTGCTGATGGCGAACTTCCACAGTTCTTTTGTAACGTGCATTTCGCACCCTCAAGAATGCCTATCTTTGCAGCCTATTAATGTGGGCTCGTTCAGAGCATGCGCTCTAGACATCACCCACAAATATGGCGCCCAGTGAATACTCCTTATAGCTGCGTTGTTTACACGCTGTGAATTGGAAATGTATCCAATGCAATACCTGCCGGGGGGCCGCGAACCCGCATCACGTCGTAGTGCTACACGACCGTACGAGGCTACGATCATCATCCAGATATGGAGGGGCAGATGTGAGTATTAAGCCCAGGATCTCTGAATTTCGCAGCACGAGCTTTCGCAAGATTGAAGGTTTTTATTTGTACATGACATATGAGAGCCCAACTACCCGGAACACAATTTACGTCTCTAAATTCGTTTTCTTTCCACCCGCAAACCGCAGATCGAGAACTGGCCGTTTTGAGTCGCTCTCACTCTCTTTTTTGTGGTCACAAGCCGTTTTCTGTGGTTTAGACGCAACCATCAAAGATATTCAAAGTCGTGGATCATCGAAGGCACACACTCAGTACTAAAAATCGACTGAATATAAGACACCCATTTTTTGTGGCTTCTAAAACGTTGCAAATACGTTGATCGAAACAAAACAAAAAATAGCTGCACAGCCACGTGACTGCCGGTAACTTTCCGTCTTCCTCCCCAGTTCAGTTTTGGTTTCGGTTTCGAGCAGGTGCGTTTTTTGACTTTTTAAAAAATAGACGTGACGCTGTAGCAAAATATTGAATGGGTAGTCTTCTCACACCATAATGAATCGAATAGCAAAAAAAAAAAAAAAAAAACAGTTTTTTGGGGGTGTCAGTGTACCTTTAAGCGCGGGCACCCACCATTTCAAGATCTATGGCATGTTTTGTCCAAGATTTTTTTTTTTTTCTGGCCAAACATATTTATGAATTCGTTTATATTGTACATTAGGGAATTACGTATAAAACTATACAGTAATTTAAAAAAATGTCAACCCCCCTTCCTTCCGTACTTTGTTCGATCTTGTAATCACCCTTCAGCTACAACTTGCGCAGCCATGGGTGCGTGTGCATCATAGCAGGCGGGCCAAAACGCACGCGGGATCGTTTTTTCGTTTTTTCCGCAGACATCTGTACATTTCTAGCTGCTAAGTATTGTACCGGCGTGCGATCGTGTTTCACTACTGTGTGACGCACGTTAAAGCCGCGCTCGCACCGCTAATACATCATACAAAGCGGCACTGTCCGAGGCGTGTTTCTTCTTTGTACGACAGTCCAGTAACGTTGAACATACAAAAACATTATTTAGACATGTTTCAAGCAAATGTGTGTATGAAGTAAACATCCTTCGAACATGCTTAAGGCGCGTCTCCGCAGATACTTTTGTCATCATGTCCGCAGTGAGCGCCGTGTCTTTCGTATTGCTTTGCACACGCTCCGGATTACAGCCGCTATGCGGAGCGCAAGTTCGTCTGCCTCTACTGCAGGGATTGTGATGACGTCAGAATGCCGAACTCTGATTGGCTCTGATCGAAGGATAGTGGGTATAGACCTCGAGCCAGCTTGCTTCGAGGTTTATACCCACTATCTTTCAGTCAGAGCCAATCAGAGCTCGGCATCTTTCTGACGTCACCACAAACCCTGCAAAAGAAGCAGACGAACTTGCGCTCCGCATTGCTGAGCTTACCTTGTCTTACCCCGATGCCGAGTGAGTGAAGCGGGCGTTGACGAGTTTCCACAACGGCCAATGCTAAGGAGAAGTACATTGTAGAATCTAAAATGGCAATAACACGCCTTGCTGTGGCGCCGATGAAGTGAAGTAAACGTAATAAGAGGAAACAACAATCGAAGGTCGGCTATGGCGGCGCCCATGCACCGCAGCTGCAATGCGTCTGTAACGTATGGGCGGCGTGACTGCGGCGTTACGCGGAGATTAAGTTCGTCTGCTTCTTGCGCAGGAGTTGCGGTTACGTCAGAACGATACCGAGCTTTGATTGGCTCTGATTGAAAGGATAGTGGGTAGACCTTACTGCTAGATGCCTTGAGGTCTACCCCCTGTGCACGAAGCAGACGAAATAACGCTCCGCATTAAAGACCCCAGTATGGCAGTTGTTCTGCATTGGCTAACTTTCTCATCTACAGCAGAGACACGCCCATTATAGGGCTGACCGACGTCCTGCTGTCTGAACGCATAGACACAGCACAATTTTCAAGTGACACGAAGTTTCTTGGCTGCAGAGATACGCCCCCCCCCCCTTTTTTTTTTTTCTCGAATTCTTTGTTCTCACCATTCTCATAATTACGTCGTTCGTTTTTTCTTTTTTTTTTCTTCCTTTTTCTTTCAGGTGCGGCGTTGGGGAACCTTCTTGGAGGTGCCGGATTTGAGAAGTATGGAGGCCGCGCTGTCTTCCGCTACGCCGGCATCGCTGCTTTCGCTTGTACCATCCTCTGCACGCTGTCTCGTTTCATCATGCGACGAAAGGCATCACTAATTGTCGCACGCCGTCCTTCAGAGTGAATCAAAAGTACTGATTCCGCGAACTTTCATCAAATCGGAAGCCTGGTAAATTTCCCAATTACGCTGCCAAACATCGAAAACAGGCCGACTTCCATAACAGTGATATCATATATCCTTCTTTTATTTTTAAGATATTGTCTATTTTTGGAGAAATATTTGTTTAAACAACGAGTTTCATTAAAAACATTATTACAATGTCCGTAATAATTTTACTTTTGTGTAACATTAGTTTAACTTCGTCTTATAAACAAAAAAAACAACGTATTTACTCGAGTAATAGCCGCACTATTTACGAACAAGGCCCTTGTGTTATACTTTCCCGCAAAGCACATATACAGCCAATCATCGCGTTGCGCATAAATAACATAGCGAATACCTAGATCAATAACACGAGTCTCCATACAAATGCAACCTTCACAGATGTTATCTTCGCGCTAAGACGTTATCACTAGCCGCGTTTACATGAATGCGACTTAGTCGCATCGAATCCAGTTGTCGCATTCAATGCGGTTATGTAAACGGCATGATGCGCAAAGAAAGCGCATCGCATTCAAGTCGCTAGACAGAGGTGGATCGAGATGTCGAGTGCGCATTCATTCAGCCCATGTAAACGGAGGTCGCATCGCATTTTGGAACGGGGAGGATTATGGGAAGGCTCTCGCTGCGGAAGCGAGTGAACAGCTGAGAACATGGCGGCGGCCAACCTCGTCGGCGGCGCGGAGAGCGGTCCCGTATGGTCGCCCGCAATATTTTCCCGAGAACAAATGCGAGCTTTTATTGCCATCATAAGTAAGCGGAATATAGCGGAGCTGCTCGGTGAGGGCGGCCCCCGTCCAAGCCTTGCGAAGTATACGACTTGCGCGTCCGAAGGGGTCCCAAAGGCGCGCGGCGCAAGCACGAACGACACCGAGAGCTCCGAGCACTGTAGTGCACTGCATGGTAGCGCAGAACGAGCAGCTCCTACCTCGGTGCCGTTCCTGGCTGCGCAGGAGCCTTTCGGACTCGGGGTCCGGTTGGTCCGCTCGCGATCGGCGAGGTCTGGCGCGGCGAAGCGCGGAGGCTTCCTCAAAGCGTGCGCACACACGTCGCCTCTGGTCCAGAGTGACCCGGCGGCCCGGCCTGGAGCCCTAAACGCTTGGGTCTTGATGTTTCTTCCGTCTCGTAACTTCTTCCACAGCAACGAAGACAGCGGGCACGATCTTTACATTCACTGAAAGCGTCGAAAGGCCTCCACGTGCGATGCACTGGAAAACGTGGTGCGGCTGGTGCCGGAACTGCCGGAACTGCATAACTTCGAGCTTTGACACGGCGTGGCGCCACCTTCTAGTGCGCATTCATGTAAACGTTGCCGCGTCGGCTTCGTTCGAAGAACGAGTGGAGTTGATGCGCTGAAGTCGCTTTCATGTAAACGAGGCTACTGTCCTGTAAACAGCTGGAATCATGCTGTCTATCGCAGTGATTGGCAATCCGCGTGCTTTTGCGGAAAAGCGAATGGTCAGGTTTTCTTCATAAACAGTGCGGCCATTATTCGAGTAAATACGGTATCTAAACATTTTTAGGCTTAACGCTGACGAGATCAATGAAACAACAGCACTTCGAAACCATATTAATTATATTTCAGCAGGGTTTCATCCTATGACATGGCGACGCGTTTAGTATATGCCAGTGCCGAAAACACGCGATCCTAACCTACAGCCGCACGGTCACTGACAAGTTGAGAGCGACAGAGAGGAACTTCAGTTGTCCCCCCTCCAGCGCTAGCTTTCTCTTTATGGGTCTAAAACAGATGACCCCTCGGGCCGCATGCGGCCCGCGACTCTCTGGAACGCGGCCCGCAAACATCCCGTGACTACTAGCCCCCGTTCCCATGACTCGAGCCCCACATGCGCCTTAAACAATACTGTTATATCGTCGATCCACTTCCTCTCGAAAAGGAGCTCTGGTCATACAACGTGTTCACACATTTTGCGCTATTCTGTTTTCTTTTGGACTGAATATTGCTTCGTCCAAATATTTGGCTGTCAGCCCTTTATTATGTAAATCAACCGGAACGGCAATACGACTAGTGGACTACAATTACGAGCTTTTTGCTCAAGGAGGTACGTCGGCTGCACGAACTCTCACTCAGCAGGAGCTACAGCCAAAGATAAAGCTATGAGCTATTGCTTCTTCTAGCTGTCAGACAATACCTTTAAGACACCACTATTTTCTTATAATGCTGGTGTAAAAATAGTCAGGAAAGCAAAAACTGCCGTAGAAAGAAATATTGTTTTTCTGTCGAGCCTAGTTGCTCTCATATTATTAAAGGCAAGCTGATGAGGTTCGTGAAAAAAAACGAGTTAGAGGTGAATTCTAGAGTATTTTTAACCCTAAACGCAAGAAAACACGAAAGAACTCCGACCTGTCGTTACGTTATAAAAGGAACTTTCTGCCATCAAGCGCGTGCAGCTCGTGTAGGTATCGCGTGCAATTGCAAGCTTGACATAACACCAATCGTGACGTCTCTTTTTTTTTTTTTACTTTTTGAAAACAGCAAGACTGCGCGTGCATAGCATTACTAGTCGGAAGGAGGGGCTTCAGCGGTACTTTGAAAATGGTTTTCTGCAGCCTCCGTGCACCACATTGAGAAATAATCTCGATATTCGTGATCCTGCATGGTGGCCAAATGAAGACGATTTAAGTGTTTTAACTCAAATACAGAACAGCTTCAGCTTCCCTTTAAACACTGCGAGTACGTTTTTGTTTACTATCTTATAACATCAGTGTGGGCCCAAAGTACTCGTATATGCAAATGAAAGCTAAAGTTGGTAAAACGGCGAGCTTACAAAAAGCAGAAAACGCAAGGTTCTTTCTCTGGCGAATTACTGGGTTGTGACAGACGGCTTCTTTGCAACGTCAAACACCACTGCTGATTTTTTGTTTGTTTTTGTTTTTTGTCTTACATTATTGAAATATTGCCCCTTCCCGTTGGCCCACAAGCTTTCGGGGTTGGGCTATCTGGCCCCGACACCCGAATGAGTTTGAGACCCCTGCTCTATGCGCCGAGAAAGTGAGGGAGATGAGGAGACGAGACCGCGCGGGGGCGTCATAACGCCGAGCCCTGATTGGAATGATTAGTGGGTAGACCTAAACCTAGCTGCATTTGTCTCCCAATGGACACGTCGAATGCGTGAGAACGTGGAGCGCCGCCGTCTGGCGTTTGGCTCGCGCGTTCAAGTAGGTTTGACGAGTGCAGTGGAAAGGGCAGCTAGCTTTTGGTGTACCCACTAATCCTTCCAATCAGAGCACAGCGTTCTGACGACCCCGCGCACACTAGTCTCCTCTTCTCCCTCCCTTTTTCGGCGCCTATCTTCGACAACGCTTCGACGTATCGTGCACCTCAAGCGTACGCACGCAGGCAAAGCGCGGCGGTCGGCATGGAGCGCGTGCTGGAAGCCGGGCGTTCGAAAGACCCGCCCTGCCGTTTTCATTCTACCCCTGTCAGACGGGCACGTTAAATGACATTTAAGCAAAATGACATTACCGCTCGGCCAATCCGCGTGTTAAATATGCCGCGCTGCGCGTGCACGCGCCACGTGCAGAACCACGATCACGAGCTGATTCGCCGAGCGGTGAATGACATTCGATCAAAATGATATTTACTTTCCTGTCTGACAGGGGTATGAGGTAAGGCTTCCATTGTTTTTCGGTACATGGTTGTTGCTGCTCCTTCGTGATGGCCAGGGAAAGCGAAGACATGGGCGCTGAGAACCGGTGGGGGAGGTTGTTTTTGTTGACTGTGGGAAATAATTTCCGTGTTTACCTTTGTTTTCTACTAGGAGATAGAACCCTCGAATAGTTTGAAAATTTTCTTGAGGAAGGATATTGGTGCAAGAATAGCACTCTATTTGCAACATTACTCACTGACATTGTGATACACGACGACAGTTATGCTCACTCAAATGGTCAGTATGATTACTCATGGGCCGTCAAGGGAGCTAGCGATTGGAATGATTAAAGTAATGCTTTCGCAGATGTTCGCCGTGTTCGTATGTGATCTGTGCTGAATGCATTGTATGAATTGTGTGCTGAAAATGTTTGTGTGCAAGATATGCATCTACTTGCACATTTTGAAGCGTTGAAATAAACTATATATAATCGGCTTCTTTTTTTTGCGTACTTTAAATTGCACGGCGACTAGCGCCACCTGAATTACTCATTCCCAGTTTTAATTTTTGTTGCGCCTGCCATCCGTTGGTAAGTGGTATAGACCTTTCCAAAAAAGGGCACTTGGCAGGTTTCATATTCAGTGTTCGTGCGTATGGCGCGTGATTTGCTCGGTTTCCGAAGCGACGAACGTGCGCGTTCTGGACTGTGATTTAACACGTGTGGACTGTGATTTTTGTAAACAGTGGAAACGTCTATAACCACACTCGCCTTTTTTTCGTCACCGGAAATCACGTGACTCGATGCGTTTCCGGTCTTCTGCCGGGAGGTAGTGCGAGTTACTAGCAGGGTTGGGCATAAATACTCAAAAATGTATTTGGAAATACAAATACTGGGATACAATAAAATAGTAGCTAAAATACTGATACTGAAATATATCTGTAAACTTGTATCGCGATACTTATCGAAAATACTTTTTAAATGGAGGCAAAAAGTCTTTGGAAATACAAATACAGGAATACATTTTAGGGAGGACAGAAATACAAATACAGAAATACTGATACTGCAATACATTTTTCAAACTTGTTTGAGACGCCAAATGAGATGAAGCTTGAAGTTGGAAGTGGAAGTTTTTGATCCCGAAATTACTTACCCGTAGGCTTGGCACTTTGCCTTGAAGGTAGTGGTTTCGGAAGACGAGGAGTCTTCAATGGGCTCAAAAAAACGTTCCAGAAAGGACTGACCGCGGTCCCTTCCCTGACATCCTGTCAGTCTGACGAGGGATGCGAAAAGACTTCGACCTCTGAATAAATTTTATGTCATCGTAAATCCCATGAAAACGTCACCACGCCCCTGTCCAATAAGGACGCCCCTGTCAACATTGCTCACATGACGTCACAGTGGAATGAACGGGTATTCTTGATCTGTAGGTGTGGCTTTGAACATGAAACATGAACATGAAACGTACTTTCGTTGTAGGTTATTTCGTTGAAGACCGTGCAGGCAGTGTCATTTTGAATTTCCGAGAATAGTGGACCACCTGAAGCATTTTGGAACACATGTCTTATTTTCTGTTACGGTTGAAAAAACGATACAGTGGCATCCATGTTCTGAAGGTCCTTCCTGCCGACCCTCCGCCACCGACGCATGGATTGCAGTCCTTGTTCGAGTCCCCGACTACGCAACACTTCTTAGAAGAAAGAAGAGGACGTATAGAAAAATAGTTTGGAGAATCGGAAGGAACCTTGGCAGCATGGTAACAATTATCTAGCATCTCCTTGACCCTGGTGCCCTCAGAAGTAGAAAAAAGAAGAGAAACAAATGCGTTCGGACTTGTACCTTTTTTTCGGGGGGGGGGGGGAGTATTTAAAAACAAAATGTAACAAAATACATTCTACCCTGATTGTATCGCGATACAAAGAGACATTCAAAATGTATTTCGATACAGGAATACAGATACCGGTGAAAAAAATGTATCGCGATACAGAAATACAGATACGAAATGTATCTCTGAAATACTATCGCGATACATTTGTATCGCTATACTGCCCAACCCTGGTTACTATAGTTAGAGGTAGTGAAATAAACGAGTCCTTTCAATGGTTCTACTTTAAAGGGGCGATGCAACAATTTTTGTACTTTGCGCAAATACCGCTTTGAACGGATCCCTGACGTTAAAGGGGCGATGCAACAAATGTTCTACTTTAAATAAATACAGCATAGGATTATTCCCGGATATTTATTACCTAAGAAACACAGGTTGCTTTTTATCTCTACGCAGTGGCAGTCGCAGAGAAAAATCGAGAAAAACGGACGCCATTTACCCGCTCAACTCGCAGCCAGAAAAAGCGACCACGTGATCCGGAGCCGATTATATGCCGCCAATATTTTTAACATAGCCACGCGCTAGAGCTAGCAAAGCACAGGGCGCGCGCTGAGCTCTAAACATTGTTAAGGTTCGGCTGTTCCCGTCCTCCCAGCGATTGGGCACGAGCCACTACCCGAATGCATGTCGAGACATTGATTGTCACGAACCAAAATCGAATGCCTGCGCAGTCTTCGTGTCCACTGTATGAGCAGCATTTAAATATCGTCACAGCGGGGATCGCATAACTTGATGGCGCACGCCTGGGGATCGCATTGTTGGCATTGTCCCCGCAGCTCCGTCATCAAGTTTTGTGTATGAGAGACTGCCAGAAAAAGTCCGCTTCTATCCTTGAAATTCCACCGCGACGAAGACGCTTCTTGGTCAGGGGCGTTGCGTTCGAGTATTCTTGGGTCCCACTAGTGCCAGTAAGATGTTGCAAAGTGAAAAACGTTCCTACCCAATATTGTTGCACAGCCCTTTTAAATATCGTCACAGCGGGCATCGCACAACTTGATGACGCACTCCTGGGAATCGCATTGTTGGCATTGTCCCCGCAGCTCCGTCATCAAGTTTTGTGTATGAGAGACTGCCAGAAAAAGTCCGCTTCTATCCTTGAAATTCCACCGCGACGAAGACGCTTCTTGGTCAGGGGCGTTGCGTTCGAGTATTCTTGGGTCCCACTAGTGCCAGTAAGATGTTGCAAAGTGAAAAACGTTCCTACCCAATATTGTTGCACAGCCCTTTTAAATATCGTCACAGCGGGCATCGCACAACTTGATGACGCACTCCTGGGATCGCATTGTTGGCATTGTCCCCGCAGCTCCGTCATCAAGTTTTGTGTATGAGAGACTGCCAGAAAAAGTCCGCTTCTATCCTTGAAATTCCACCGCGACGAAGACGCTTCTTGGTCAGGGGCGTTGCGTTCGAGTATTCTTGGGTCCCACCAGTGCCAGTAAGATGTTGCAAAGTGAAAAACGTTCCTACCCAATATTGTTGCACAGCCCTTTTAAATATCGTCACAGCGGGCATCGCACAACTTGATGACGCACTCCTGGGGATCGCATTGTTGGCATGTCCCCGCAGCTCCGTCATCAAGTTTTGCGAAGGAGAGACTGAAAGAAAAGGTCCGCTTTTATCCTTGGAATTCCACCGCAACGAAGACGCTTCTTGGTCAGGGGCGTTGCGTTTGAGTATTCTTGGGGCCCACCAGTGCCAGAAAGATGTTGTAAAGGGAGAAACGTTCCCATCAAATATTGTTGCACAGCCCCTTTAATGATCTATGAAACACGCGTTCGTTTTTCATCCCACGCAATAGAAGTCCCAGTAAAAAATAAAGAAAAACGAGCAGCTTTCACCCCCTCAACTCGCAGCCAGAACAAGCGGCCACGTGATCTGGAGCCGATTATATGCCTCAAATGTTGATCATAGCCACGCGCTGGGGTTGGCAAAGCACAGGACACGCGCTGAGTTCCAGACATTGTTATGGCTCGGCTATTGTCGTCGTTGCAGCGATTGGACACGGGCCACTACCCGAATGATTCTCGAGCTAGTAATTATCACGAGCCCAAATCGAGTGACCACGCAATGCTCGGGTCCAATCTATGAACAGCATTCAAATATCGTCATATGGGTGTACTGCGATCCCCACCTTACGTCATCAATCAAAATATTCTGGCGGGCTTTACGTCATCAAATTTTGCAAAGGAGAGATTGAATGAAAATGATCGCTTTTGTCCTTGAAATTACACCGCAACAAAGGAGTTTCTTGGCCAGTGGCGTTGCGTGCGAGTATTTTTGAGTCCCACTAGTGCCAGTAAGCTCGTGTAAAGTGAAAAACATTCCAATTGAATACCGTTGCACCGCCCCTTTAAGTGTAGTAACAGTTGCTAGCTTCTTGACCTATAGTCAGTTACAGGTTAACGAACTTTTCGAGGGAAGGACTTCTGTGGAGGAGGATGCAGACAGAACTCTGGAGAGAGGAGGGGGTTTCCTCCTCTCCTCTCCAACATTCCGTTGGCTTCCTCCTCCCCGGCCCTCCTTTCCCTCGAAAACTTTTCTTAACCTGTAACTGGCTACAGTAACCGTTACTAGCTTGATCGTTACTACCTACGGTACTACGTTCTTAGTAACATATGTGACAGGCAGTTACTAGATTTTACCTGGTAAATACTACTAGCTTTTTTTTTTTTTTTTTTTTAAGGGTGAGCATGCGAATGACGCTTGTGATATCGTCTGCTATTTTGTGCGTTTAGAGCGCACGCTCAAATTTATTGCGGGTAGTTGCGGGTAAAGCGCGGGGTGAATTTTATGACTTGTGCATGCTGGGACGCGCTTGAGCCAAAAATGTCCAAGCGTCGCCGCCAGTCTAGTATGACGCGGCGGCGCGGCGCCGACATCTACAGTAGACCAATAGGAGCCTGTTCGCAAATGGTGGCCCGTCACCGGCAGCCACAGCAGACCAATTAGGAGCGTGCGCGTCTGGATGTGGGATACGCCATGAGCCAAAGATGGCGACGCGTCGCCGGCATCCAATAGGAGCGCCCGCGGCGCGATCGAATGAGGGCGGTACTTGGGTTAAGTCAGGATATCGAGCGCTTTAGTTGTGGGTAGAGTAACTGCATATGCTCCGCTTGCGGAGCAGAGTACCGCAATGGTGCCATTCTGGAGCCAAGCACTGCGGGAAGCCATGGTCGGTTTTTGCAGGGGCACGAAGGCGCAGACGCGAGGCGGCGTGCTGCGGCGTGCTGCGGCGCGCTGCGGAAGGAAACTAGTGCGGCGTGCGGCGACGAGCCGCGCATGCGCCGTGATCGTTGTCCCGTCGTTTCCTGTCTCCCTCTCGCAAAAAGCGCACCCGCGTACGCACCCGCGGGTCCCGCGGGTCGCGTGTGAAGTGAAGTCGTCAAGTCGCTGTTGCTGGGACGCAGATAGCGTCGTGAGCCCGCTGTCTGTCTCCCCAACTTTTGGTGGACCTTTCCCCTCGAGCGATCGCAAGAAGCAAAATTACGCAGGCCTGCTTATTTTCCTCTTGTGTTTAATCGAAGAGCAACTGCCGCAGCTCAGCCTGTGACTTTTTTTTTTTTTTTTTTTTTTTCAGCAGGCAGTTTACTGGGTATTATGTAGACGGAACAGTGCTTTACCTTCGTGCGTTCCAATTATATGCGAATCTGAGGAATGTCGAGCACCCCCACTTTCATGCTAAAATAGTGTACAACTTTTTTTTTTCTTCTTTATCCGAAGTTTTTGCCATTTCACGAATTCGAGACGCCCGAATTGAGAGCTCTTGGAGACCGGAATTTTCGCATGCTTTCAAGCTGGGCTAAATTTTATATTCGCTTGAATCGCAAACATTAGGGGCTCGCGAATAATAAATGTTAGACGGTGCTCCAAACTTTGGGAAATGCCGCGAGGTGCAAACTGCCTAATGTAAAAAAAAAGTCCACCGACGTTCCACTTTCATTGCGGATAAGTCTTTGAAAACGCAGTCCAATTCGTTGCAGGGACCCGAATGATGCCGAGATTGACTGTTTTTCTATTGACCAGTATATTCTGCCCCGAGAATAGGGCGATAGAGCTCTGTCTACTTTCAGTGTGTGACACCAACCTACATCTCGCTTTCTCTTCTATTTTGAACATTTTGCTGAACCTATTAAACTGTTTTACTACCACCGACATGGTCCCTTGAAGAAATTGCGAACAGGCACAGCACTAATAGTCTCTAAAACATGTTTATCCACACAATTGCCTGCATAAATCTTTTGGGGTATTGTAAAAGGGCAGACAATGATTAGAAACGATCACCTTCCCATACGAAAAAGCCAGACGAGGCGGCGTCTCACATCGTGTCTCGCCGTCGGCATCCGGTACAAGCTCTTGCCGCTGTCTGCGCGATTTGTGCACTTGGTAACACTACAGCCTGTCATTTTCACGGGGCTCTTTCTAGGCGCATGCAAAATTTAATGCGGTAAACGACGTAGCGGCTGACGAAAACGCCGTCCCCCCGCTTTCAAACGAGAGCTCGCCGACTCGCCAAGATGGCCGGATGTGCCGGTCGCGTATCGGTATCGCGTATCACTCCGCGAGAGCCGCAGACGCGGGGAACGCGATCGTCGTCCGTGTCGTCTGCTTCACATACCCTGAAAACGAATGCCCCAAAACATCGCTCGCGTTATAAAAAACGGGATTCTACTGTACTCAGTTGATACACATAATGTTCAATGACTTAGGAAGCTTTCGGTTCGTTCGAGTTTTGTCTAGGATCTATTTTGCGAACGCAAAGCGGAAAATATGTTCCCCCCAAAACTAGGCGCTCTGGAAGGCCGCTTTCCCGCACGAAGGTCGGCTCCAGTTCTGCGCACGTGACCACTGCTCCGCCAATACGGAGATGGCGGCGAAAGGAAAAGGAACGCGCTACTCTGGCTCTGCAAGCAGAGCCTATAAGAGCCTATACAGTTACTCTATACCTGTTTTCACCTCAAGAAAAAAGTACGTTTTGCGCATTGTTCCTACGCGGCGCGAAATAGTTCTCACGAGATTCGGTTGTCGGAGGGAAAAGCGATGCCTTTGACGTTTGGAACGTGTACATCTTGATAAGATAACATATATCTAATCTAAAATTCACCTACATATGTCTTCATTATCCACATAAAGGGGGAAATTAGTAACGTTCCGCGAGGAGCCGGACTTGTTTTACTTCGGTTCTTAAGGTGAAAACAGGTATAGTTGTGGGACAGGAACTCTAGTTGTGGGTCACTCGCAGCGCCCTCCGGCATTAGCTATATAAACCAACTTTCACGTTTTTACTCGCCGCTAAAGGGCGCCGCTGTAATCGCATCTAGTACGATCTCTGTGGACGCGAGCGGTCCTGGTTTCGAGAATGAGTTTCCCACTCCGCCACTTTCCCGCCGCTCCAGTTCCGACGCCACCGCGTACAGTGGCAAGTGGCACGCTGTGGCAGAGCGGCAGGCAGAAGAGTACATGTAATAAAAACCTTGCTCTAAAAATGTTCCTCAAACTCCACCAAGGTACTAAAGAGGTCGGTGACGTCAAGGCTGTAGTCGTTCTTGCAACAGCTGGTGGTTCACCGCAAAACAAAACCCATTTTCGCTCTCGCCCATCGCCGTCGCCTCTGGCAGAGACAAGTTTTAGACGATTAGATTAGGTTAACAATGGTGGAAATTTAGTCTTATAACACTCGACATTCGCAGCTAGGAATAGCACACTTATCTGGGAAGCCATACTGTGACCATACTTAGTTGCACTTAACGTCCGAGCGCACTCAACGCCACGACCTGAGAGGATCAATCAAGCGGCGCCAAAAGTGAAACTTCACGGCCTTCGTAATCTCTATGTAAGTATAATGTAATCGGATAAACGAGTCAAGCGCAGGGAGTGCGCTCTGACTTTGCGCGTTTAGTATGCGTGTTCGTGTTTGCACTATGTGCGGCTCTAAGGACTACAATAATTGTCACGCCTTGCAAAATTCGAAAACCAAACGTACATAGCTTAAATTGGGCACGCGAACCTAGTTTTACAGAAAGGTTTATGTGTATCCAGAGCTCAAATCGGAGGTAATAAAATATTTAAAAAATTCGGCACAGACACGTAAAGGGCCCATGAAACGATTTTAACATCGAGAGAACGTGCACCTTATTACCCTTTTTTTTGTTTACTTTAACACAAGGACCATAAAACACGACCACTTCTCTCGAAATGTCGCGAATGCGCTGCGTAACCGCTAAAACAAAAGGAACTATTTCTTGACTTGACTTCACGTACGGCGGCCATAGAAACTAACTTTGTGACGTCACGGCGGGTGCGGTTATTGAGATCGCTTTTGAACAAGTATATTCTCAGTTTAATGGTAACGTTTAGAAATGATTTCGCTCCAACATAAACAAATTAATTGAAAGTTTTATATTCTTGTTCAGTACACGAAGTTTTCGCAGCGCCATCTATCCAGAGTAAGTCAAAGCATCCCCTCCCCGCTGCTCCGCTGCCTAGCAACGTTGACTGGCTGCTACCGGACGAGCGGTGTGATCAACGCGATATAAAAACCACATTTCGGCAGCAGGGTGGTTCGTTTTCTTTCTCGTGCGCCTGGTTCGCCTGCCTGCAACTATACTTCGTTTCACCTTATGTTGTACCGCAGCGAAGGCTAGAAGCGCGAGCTCATAGCGTTGGCAGCTGCCCTTGGTGCACGAGAGCTTGTGCCGCCGAGGTGTGCCATAGAGCAAGGAGCTCGCGCTTGTAGCCTTTCCTGCGGTGCAACACAGGGTGAAACTAGGGTGCCTCAAAAGCGCACATGAAGGCACCCTAGGTGAAACAGAGTATAGGAAGTATTCACTGGGGGCCATAGCTGTGTGCGCGACTGCTGAGCGCGTGCTGATGGCTTCCAGGGTTCGTTTGCAACGTGCATTCCACACCGTCAAAATGGCCGGTCTTAGCAGCCTATTAATGGGGAGAGAGGGGAGAGTCTGCTCTCGCTGTTGCAACGTCCACAGTGCTAAGGAGAGGACAAGACCGGAAGCCGCGTACCCCGCGGCGCGTCATGCGCACGTGACCCGGGAAACATTGTATGAGTTGAGGGGCATCCCCAAACGCCATCTTATTTGGCCGGAAGTCCGAAAATCGTTTCATGGGTCCTTTAAGACTGCTTATGTGTAGGAATGCGAAAGCCTTCCAACACGCAGCGCATTCCTACAAGCAGCGCGCCACGTCTTCCTTCCGCACACGACGCTCCGGCGGTGACATCACGCTCCCCCACTGCGCAGGCGCAGCGAACCCCGCCGGCTTCACGACGGCTTCCGTCACAAAGCATTGCACTCTGAGAAAAAATGGAGCAAAAAGGTAGCAACGGCGCATTTTCCTCCCTTCTACTGACGCGCCCCCAGGCGGACACGAGAAGAAGGGGGGAACGAGATGTTTTTCTCCTTCTCCTGTCAGACGGGAGAAAGCTTTCGCCCGCCCTAGAGTTCCTGTATAGGCTCCCTACGGGAGCCAGAGTTGCGCGTTCATGCATGGCATGTGGATTCAGCTCCTCACGTGACTGAATTCGGCGATTAGCAGCGCCGCGCGTTCGAGGTGCGCGGCGCGCTCAAAAGCCGGGGAACGTACGCCGGGGCGCGTGCAACGTCTACTTTGCTGCACGACACTTGATACGGCTCCTCACGTGATGGGATCTCGGCGAATAGCGGCGAGGGCGGCACGCGGCACGTGGAATCAAACGCGCAACTCTGGCTCCCGTAGGGAGCCTATACAGGAACTCTAGCCGGCCCGACTCATCTTCTTTCGGTTTCGTTTTTCGAGCACGTCGCGCACGTTGTTTAAAAAATGTTGTTGAGCTGATTGAGTTTCAGCGGCAGCGAAGGCCGCCTGTTATTCCGTCTCCCAGTCCAAACGTGCAGAACATTTTGGTTGCATTGACGTTTATGTCACTAATTTTATCAAACGAGCATACGAAGCCGCTATACTCTGTTTCACCTTGTGTTGTACCGCAGGAAAGGCTACAAGCGCGAACACCTTGCTCTATTGCACATCTCGGCGGCACAAGCTCTCGTGCACCAAGGGCAGCTGCGTAAACTGACGTAAACTGTCGGGCATTGATGCCGCTGGTCGGGCCGTGATCGTAGGGGGCGGGGTGTCGCGGGGTGACATTCCGCTTTACATTAAAAACTTTCAGCCTTTCAACTCTGGTGAAGAAAGAAGACCAGCGGAGCTGTACAGTGGTGGGAATAAAGTATTTGTAAATGTAAGGGTTAAGGTGTGAAGGTGCAATTGGTTATTTGAAGGATTAAAGGATGAGACATATACATAACGATGCGGGGTTGTTGCTTATTTCGTAACCACAGCGACCATGGCCTTGCGATCGCTGTGGTACACCGCCATGGGCTGTACGCTGACGGCAGGCACGTTCTTCGCAAAGACGAGGTCTATGCACGTTCGATGCCTGGTGGTAGGCACAGTAGGTTGGATGACAGACGCAAGCCCGAAGCGTTCGAGCATAAATGAACGGAACCACTTTCCCACCTGGCGTGCAATTTCAACGTTGAAGTCACCCGTCACTACGACAGACGTGTCGTCGCTGTGCATGACTCAGCCGACGAAGTCCACCATGAATGCCTCAATGTATCTCTTGGGCGTCTCGGGGGGGGGGGGGGGGGGGGGGGTGACGTTCACGACGGCGACCACCGGACCATCGCGCACCTTGACGGCGCACGCCTCGGAGCACGCGGAAACGATGGCTTCGTTCGCGACCGGCATCTGGTAGTGTTCTGCGGCACCGAGGAAATCATTCCACGCGTAGCTGGCAACGCCACCGGATCGGGAGTGGACGGTCTTGCTACATGCGAGTCCGGTATACCTGCCCACTTGCAGGAGCACATCCGTCCATGTCTCCGACAGGCACAAGAGTTGCATCCCGGTCAGCACGGTGTCGTGTGTAACGTCGCTAACGTGCTTGCGTATAGGGACAGTACGTTTAGCGCGGCAAGCGAAAGGTCGTGCGGCCGGCCCAACTCCTCGACGGATGCCTTTTGCACCATGTGCAGGTGGTGCGCGTCAAGGCACCTGTATTCGTCCAGCAAGTCCCGATCGACATTGTCTTTGCAATGGTGGAACGTAAAGTTCCCCTTCACGTTGGTCAAAAACAGCCCCTCCAGGTCAGTGCACCTGCTCAAAGCAACGTAGACTAATTTTTGAGGGTGCTTCTTATCGTACTCTTACACGACGGAGGAGTATAGTCCTCCCCCGGGACTTGTGCACGGTGACCACACACGCCTGCACGACGGGGAACTGCTTACGCCGGCACGCTAGCCCGGTCTTGCGGTCCAACGTCACCGTGGCCGTGCGAAGCTCAATCGGCACCCAGTCGGGCATGATGCGAACGCCGCGCCTGCACGCCGCTTGAAGAAGTGGCTTTGCTTTAAGGCGCGCCAGATGGCCGTTGTCGCCGTTAAACTTGACCCACAGCCGCACTATCTCGTTCGTGTTATCTTCCTTATATTCGATCTCTTGCAACACCCGACGGCACCGTTGACCAGGCCATCCCTGACGTTGGTGTTTATCGTCAACATATAGGGTTTGCCCATAGCTAAACGAATCACCCGCGCCAAGTTACCGGTCTCGGTGTGCGTCATGGAGGCTACTGTGGCTTGCGCACGTTGACACTGAAGGCTCGACTTACAGCCGGCGTTCGCATCGCACGCCAGCGATTCCCGCACATTGTGCAAACCCTGTAACGCGTCGTCCGTGTTCTATGCATCAACTTCTTTGTTGGAGTAGAAGATGCGCACAGCCCCGGGTGCAAGGACCGCCGCCCTATCGACCGTCACGAACCGACTCTGGATTAGCTCGACCTCTTGCGGTTGCAATGCCCGCCCGTCTTTGATCTTGGTTAGGATACCAGAGAAGACGGCGTCCTTCTGGCGCACCACCTGACGCAGAGGAAAATACGACAGGTTATGCCACTTTACCTCGGAGCTAAAGATCTTGTTGTGACAGCGAGCGCGCTTGAAGACTTCACTTGCCCACACCGGTGGCAACTGTCGCAGGTCGCCGCACATGACGACGTCGAGGCCCCCGAACGGCTCGTCGTACTCGTACGTGATCTGCCGGAGACGACAGTCGTTGCGGCGGAAGGTATCCGCCGATAGCATACTGATCTCGAGGATGATCACGCACCTGACGTTTGCGAAAGCGGCGCGGAACGTGTTCAGATCGCTGTCCCGGAGCCCTCCGTCCTTGTGCCGCATCAACTTGAACGCCGCGTGGATGGTCGTCCCTCCGACTGCCACCGCCGCCTTCCCCGTGCTGGCGCAGACGACGTAGGCGTTGTAGGAGCGGGAGGCGTCCGCACTGTCGTTGTAGTACCGGCTGTAGATGTCCATGATGAGCCGCAGGACGTACGTCTTCCCGCACCCGGCGGGGCCCGTAAGGAAGACCCACAGCGGCTTGGACCCGGGTGTCGTGGCGCAGTGAATGATCTCTCTGAGGATTTCGTGCTGCTCCGCGTTCATCCTCCTCATGAAGTCGTAGAACTCGTCGGTGTCTAGGATGTCGTCGTGCTTGCGCACGGCGGCACACGGGGTACTCTCTCTACGCATGGCAGCAACGTACTCCGGGTCTTGCACGATATTCATGTCCTCGTCGGCGTGCACGACGGAGGGAACACGCGATTCGCGTGGACGGTCCTCTCCAGAGTATTTCTCCTCGCTGATGATGCTCCTCGCCAACTCCATCATGGCTTCGGAGTCCATTCCACAGTTGTACTCCTTTTGCCGCTCCAGGACGGCAGGTAGATGTGCGTCGTACATGGTGTCGAACTTGTTGTGGTCGAGTACGTCCACCTCCCGGCGAAACGGGTGTAAGAGGAGGACTTGTTCTCTGTTCAGTGGCGTACCAACTTGTTTTTGAGAGAGGGGGCAAACCAGACCCCCCCCCCCCTCCCCAAGGGCCGGGGGGCGGTGCCCTTGGTATCCCTTGGGCGCCGCCGGCCAGTGTTCGCCCTGCCCAGTGGCGGCTGTTTCAGGGGGGGGGGGGGGCAAAACACATGCCTTGCCCCCCCCCCCCCCCCACTCTGAGAACTGGGGGGGACAAGCGCCCCCTTGCCCTCCCGGTCGGTACGCCCATGTCTCTCTTATAATCCAACGTCTGCTCGGGTGAGTAATGACGGAAACGGATGACGACCGATTGTTGCCTGGCAACGTACTGTTTACAATGGCTGTTGTACTTGTACTTCGCCACAAAGTCGGCCAGGCACACGTCATGAAGGTCAGGTGGGCGGTCTTCGTACTTTTGCACGATGTTGCGATTCAACACTTGCGTGGATGTCGCGTCCAACCCCTCCCCCGCCATCTGCTCTCGAGTTTTGCGCACGCGGATGCGCTCTTCGGGCAAGCCGGTCGGGATGTAAATCACGTCCCGGCTCATGGTCGACAGGTCTTGTTTCAGAAGATACCAAGCCGCTTCCTGCGACGACATCTCCACCGCACGCAACATGTTGGCGGTGAGAACCTTCAGCACGTCGCGGTACTCCATCGCGGGGTTCTCCTCCATGATCTTGAGTACTGCCCTGTGGAGATCGGACACCCCCCTATCCGCTTTATTTACGTAGTCGTCCACGTACGCCGCGCAGGCGTAGTGGTCACGTATGCACTGAAGGTCCATGTTGAATTCCAAGAGGGACTCTATCCACGGGTTGAAGGGATCCCCACTTTTGGTCCACTCGCCGCGCGTGCACCACGTGCGGCCGGGATGCGTCCACCGGCCACCCTCAGGATGTCCAGGTACTGGGCCCCGGTCGTCACTGCAAAGTTGTGCCAGAAGTCTTCGATGTCGTCGTAGTTCGTGTTCTCGAGTGCCACGTGCATCTCCGCGTACCGCTCCTTGAGACGCCTGCAGCGCTCGACCTCGTTCGGGTTGTCGGTTGGCGGAAACGGCAGTACGACGCACGTGGTCTTGCAGGGCACGAAGGGCGCACCAAAGCGGCACTTGTCCTTGTTCTTCTTGTAGCACGTGAACGTGTGGCAGTGGGTCTGCGTGCGCTCTCGCCGCAAGACCGATGTGTCCAACGACACGAGATGTTGAAGCATGTCGACAGTCTTGGGCATGTTCATACTCAACACTTCCGACGGCGCGAATTCCAGCCACACCAGGGTGTGAACGTGGGCGCTTCCGCGTTGCTGAAATTCTACCCTCTTGAAGTAGTCCACCACCCTGTATGGCTTGAAGGGACAAAACCTCGCGTCCTTCAGAATGTTCAGGATGACGTTGAACAATTTGTTGGTATGAATTGCACATGCCACGAGGTCGTTATTCACCACTTCGTCCTTGTCTTCGAGTGTCATGTCGTCGATCGCACGTTGTACGGATGGGTCGGCACGCGCTCCCAGGCGCTCGAGGAGCTCGACAATTAGTGGCGAGATGTTTCGGTGGCGACCTCGTTCGGTTACCGTTCGTGACGTCATTACCTTGTGAACAACAAGTTCGATGGTGTTTGCAATGGGCATGGTGGAAGCCTGAAATCATAGCGCTCTCAAAGCAACACTGCCAACATCGTCAAAAGTGAAGTTCTTACATTCCTCTTATTTCCGTCGATGAGACATCCTTTGCTGACGTCATAGTCAGCATTCGGCCAATTGTGGTGGGCCAACCACAGCGACGCTTTCGTTCGCTCACGTCGCCAATAGCCGATCCCAATGTAGCTCGGAGGCGGACATGGTGAGAAACGCAGTGGGTCTCCCGATTTGGCGGATCATTGCGAAGACCACGCGTTTACGCTCCATCCAGAAATGAATGGAATTCGAAACTCCTTGCATGAACGCCAGGTCCTGTTCGATGGCCCCGCACACAAAGTCACCGTCTTCCAATTGTTGCCTGGTGATGCGGTCGACGGCGGAAGACCCGCGGAACGTGAGCATCTTCTCCACCATAGAGTAGCGCATCACCTTCATCGCCATGTACAGCACGTGGCTCGGCTCGACGCCGCGGCGATCGGAACGTCAGATCTCACTCATTGCCTTCGCGAACGGCGTCGGGTGCGCGCTCGTGATCTTTCTGGCCTGCCCGAGGTATAAGACTGGGGGAACGACAGTTCCTCCGCGTGCTCGTCGTAGAGCAACGAGATTGACGTTTTGTGTTCCCCCGGTGCGATGGCGAGGTAGTGCGTGCGCTGGCCCAAGTCTGCGCCGTCGTTGTACACCACCGTCTGGGCCACAGCGTTCAAGGCAGTGGCACACTGCATGGCATCGTCGGCGTCCGTCACGCGCTCTCCTTCCTTGATGTTGCAGTCTTCATCACTTTCCGTGTCGTCTACCTCGGCTGCGTCTTCGGGGTAGTCCGGCAGGGCGCGAAGGAGGGCCTCGTCCACGCGCACGCCGTAATGTCGGTACAACTCGGTGTCGCACAGAAAGTGGAGCCACGCCTTCACGTTGGCCCTCTTCACCAGGCCCTGTCGGTAGGAGCGCTTGAAGAGCAGCCGGCGTTTAATGTGAACGTCGATCGCAATGTCGTCCCTGATGTTGCGGGGTAGGCTCCGAACCGTGTCTTGAACGTCGATGGGAACGTTAACCACTTGGCCTCGTATATCGTACTGTCCCCGGTTTTCTTTGTTGCACCACGTCAACCGCCGAAGGCTCATGAACGGGAGTCGAGGCGCCACTAGTCGTTCCTACACCACGTTCAACCCCGGTATGTGCTCCGGTACGGGTGGGTACTTGCAGCCGTTCACGGTCGCGAACCGGGGCACTGCGCCTTTGAGCAGGGAATCATGGCACGTTCTGCACGCCGGTTCTTTGTAGACGTCCGCCGACTCGATACACTGCCGCAACGCGCACGCGCCTGTTTCCCACTTCTTCTTCTCGTCCGACACGCCACCGATCGTGGATACGTCTCCGGCGAACCAGAGTCGGTCGCACACGGCGCACGTGACGCCAAACGGGTTCTCCACGAACTCCCTCCGGAACCTCGCCGTCGCACCCGGGAACTGTTCAGCCGGCGTGGAGTGCAGTCGTCGCCGGGCCTCGCGCTTGCACTTGGCCTCCGTGGTACGATCGTCGTCCGTAACGTTGGCCCGCCGGCGCCATTTACATCGCTGGTTCTGTTCTCGGCGGCGGCTTTCCAGGCGAGCGATGTGCTCTTCGTTCGCAAACAAGGGAGTCTGAAACGGTGGACGCAGTGGAAGTCGAGGCGACAGCGGCTTCGCGTCGGTTGCATACCCATTCGCGCTGCTGCGTACGTCCCCGCCGCTCCTTCCGCTCTTTCCACGAAAGGGTGCGCGGCCGACCCATCGTGAGTCCAAACCGAAACTGATAAGAGCGTGGGAAACAGCGCGCAAAACAGACGAGGACCAAGAAACACACGCGACGAGCGCTGCGCTCGTCACGTGTGTTTCTTCTTCGTCCTCGTCTGCTTTTCGCGCTGTTCCCTACGATGAATTTCCACCAACGCGCCGCCCAACTATCCATTCTTCTATGATATTTTTTTTTTTTTTTTATAGCTGTAGAGCCAGAGTTGCGCGTTCATCCCCGTAACGCCGTCTTTCCTGCATGGCATGCTGATCCAGCTTCTCACGTGACTGAATTCGGCGAATAGCAGCGCCGCGCGTTCGAGGCGCGCGGCGCTGCAGCAGCAGGGGCACAAGCCCCTGCTGCTGCAGCGGAAAGCAGGGGAACGTTTGGCGGGGCGCGCGCAACGTCTACTATCCTGCACGGCACCTGATCCGGCTCATCACGTGAACGCGCAATTCTGGCTTCCCGTTGTGTCGGCAACATTGCCATTTTGTATATATAGAGCTTCCACATCGCGATAAAGATCAGATTTTCGTGTTCGAAGCTCGCGGCGTACGCATCTCTTCTTCGTGGTCGCTATGCCGGCGACCAGGGCTGCAACTATAATATTGGCGACGAGGAGAAAACCATAAAAAGCCACCATGAACTTCGGACTTACGCCGCCGCTGCCGTTTCTGCAAACGCCAGGCCGCCTCTCGTTCCATGGCCGCAATGGGAACAAACGTTCCTCAGGTTTCTTGAGGCTTCCGGCTAAGACAAGTTCAAGGCGTCGCGGCGTGCAGCCATCCTGCTGCACTGTCTTGGATTGGAAGGACAACGGCAGTACAACGTCGTGGCCACGTCGACACCACCTCAGCAGCAGCCGACCACAGAGGCGGAAGGCAAGTCTGCGACTGCGGGTGCGACGGAAGAAAGCAAGCCTGCTAGTGGGGATACCACGGACGAGTTCACTACTACGCTGAAGCTCGTAAGGAGGATTTTTGCAGCCACAACTAACGTACTCGTTGAGCGACATCGATTCAAGCAGAGATTACAGCAGCCAGGCGAGCCGATGGAAGGATAATCACGAGCTTGCGCGAGATAGCCGCCAAATGCGAGTACGATAGCACCACCGACGTGATGATTCGGGACCAGCTCGTTTCAGGCATTTCATCTGGCAGACTTCGGGAACGTCTGCTGTTTGAAGGGGCACCACTGACACTAGAAAAGGCCGCATCAATGGCAACGCATTACGAAGACACCCAGCGCAACCTGAAAGAATTTGCAGCTGAGGGGGCGGTGCATCGCGTTACTGAAAAGTATAAAAAAAAACGAAGAGGAGGTGACGGAGCGTCGTTGTTACCGTTGTGGGTCGGCAAGTCACGTGGCAAGTTCAGTGAGCTGCAAAGCGCGACGGGCTCTGTGTTGGAAATGCAAAAAGACCGGGCACTTCGAGAAGGTTTTAAAAGCACCACGACGCAGGGCCTGGACGTGAAAGAAATCAGCGAGACTACGAATAGTGACGTCGTACTTCTTCAAGTGAATACGGACAGCGGACAACGTGGCATCTACGCCGATCTGGAAGTAGAGACAGTGAGTCTGCGCTTTCTGGTAGACACAGCCTCTTCAGTGTCAATCATCACCGATGACATTTATCGGCAATGGTTCCGCGAGCGACTGGCTCTGGCACCGCCGTCTGTCAACCTGCTGGACTATTCGGGCTGCAAGATCGAAGTGAAGGGACGATTCCTCGCCAACGTTCGCTACAAGGAGCGTTCGACTTGCGTACTATTTTACGTGGTGGTGAAGGGGACGATTCTCATCGGACTAGATGCGATCTGCAATTTACAACTTCAGATTGAAGGAGGAACCTTGCAATGCCTGCACACGCAAACCGATGAGAACCCGCTACCTGCTGACATGAAGAAACAATTCTCACACTTATTCACCGACAAGCTGGGTCTGGTGAAGGGCTTCGCTCACCAGGTCAAGAGGCGGGAAACAGTTAAGCCCGTGGCGGCAAAACTGCGGCGGCTGCCTTTAGCATTGCGGGATGCCGTGTCCGTAGAACTGCGCCGATTGGAGCAAGTTGGAATCATTGAACGGGTCGAAGCCTCCGAATGGATATCTCTAATTGTGGTCGTAAAGAAAAAGGACGGCACTATCAGGCTAAAAAATAGTTAGAACGTTCCACTTGGCCTCGTATATCGTACTGTCCCCGGTTTTCTTTGTTGCACCACGTCAACCGCCGAAGGCTCATGAACGGGAGTCGAGGCGCCACTAGTCGTTCCTACACCACGTTCAACCCCGGTATGTGCTCCGGTACGGGTGGGTACTTGCAGCCGTTCACGGTCGCGAACCGGGGCACTGCGCCTTTGAGCAGGGAATCTTGGCACGTTCTGCACGCCGGTTCTTTGTAGACGTCCGCCGACTCGATACACTGCCGCAACGTGCACGCGCCTGTTTCCCACTTCTCGTCCGACACGCCACCGATCGTGGATACGTCTCCGGAGAACCAGAGTCGGTCGCACACGGCGCACGTGACGCCAAACGGGTTCTCCACAAACTCCCTCCGGAACCTCGCCGTCGCACCCGGGAACTGTTCAGCCGGCGTGGAGTGCAGTCGTCGCAGGGCCTCGCGCTTGCACTTGGCCTCCGTGGTACGATCGTCGTCCGTAACGTTGGCCCGCCGGCGCCATTTACATCGCTGGTTCTGTTCTCGGCGGCGGCTTTCCAGGCGAGCGATGTGCTCTTCGTTCGCAAACAAGGGAGTCTGAAACGGTGGACGCAGTGGAAGTCGAGGCGACAGCGGCTTCGCGTCGGTTGCATACCCATTCGCGCTGCTGCGTACGTCCCCGCCGCTCCTTCCGCTCTTTCCACGAAAGGGTGCGCGGCCGACCCATCGTGAGTCCAAACCGAAACTGATAAGAGCGTGGAGAAACAGCGCGCAAAACAGACGAGGACCAAGAAACACACGCTGACGAGCGCTGCGCTCGTCACGTGTGTTTCTTCTTCGTCCTCGTCTGTTTTTCGCGCTGTTCCCTACGATGAATTTCCACCAACGCGCCGCCCAACTATCCATTCTTCTATGATATTTTTTTTTTTTTTTTATAGCTGTAGAGCCAGAGTAGCGCGTTCATCCCCGTAACGCCGTCTTTCCTGCATGGCATGCTGATCCAGCTTCTCACGTGACTGAATTCGGCGAATAGCAGCGCCGCGCGTTCGAGGCGCGCGGCGCTGCAGCAGCAGGGGCACAAGCCCCTGCTGCTGCAGCGGAAAGCAGGGGAACGTTTGGCGGGGCGCGCGCAACGTCTACTATCCTGCACGGCACCTGATCCGGCTCATCACGTGAACGCGCAATTCTGGCTCCCCGTTGTGTCGGCAACATTGCCATTTTGTATATATAGAGCTTCCACATCGCGATAAAGATCAGATTTTCGTGTTCGAAGCTCGCGGCGTACGCATCTCTTCTTCGTGGTCGCTATGCCGGCGACCAGGGCTGCAACATAATATTGGCGACGAGGAGAAAACCATAAAAAGCCACCATGAACTTCGGACTTACGCCGCCGCTGCCGTTTCTGCAAACGCCAGGCCAGCCTCTCGTTCCATGGCCGCAATGGGAACAAACGTTCCTCAGGTTTCTTGAGGCTTCCGGCTCAGACAAGTTCAAGGCGTCGCGGCGTGCAGCCATCCTGCTGCACTGTCTTGGATTGGAAGGACAACGGCAGTACAACGTCATGGCCACGTCGACACCACCTCAGCAGCAGCCGACCACAGAGGCGGAAGGCAAGTCTGCGACTGCGGGTGCGACGGAAGAAAGCAAGCCTGCTAGTGGGGATACCACGGACGAGTTCACTACTACGCTGAAGCTCGTAAGGAGGATTTTTGCAGCCACAACTAACGTACTCGTTGAGCGACATCGATTCAAGCAGAGATTACAGCAGCCAGGCGAGCCGATGGAAGGATACATCACGAGCTTGCGCGAGATAGCCGCCAAATGCGAGTACGATAGCACCACCGACGTGATGATTCGGGACCAGCTCGTTTCAGGCATTTCATCTGGCAGACTTCGGGAACGTCTGCTGTTTGAAGGGGCACCACTGACACTAGAAAAGGCCGTATCAATGGCAACGCATTACGAAGACACCCAGCGCAACCTGAAAGAATTTGCAGCTGAGGGGGCGGTGCATCGCGTTACTGAAAAGTATAAAAAAAACGAAGAGGAGGTGACGGAGCGTCGTTGTTACCGTTGTGGGTCGGCAAGTCACGTGGCAAGTTCAGTGAGCTGCAAAGCGCGACGGGCTCTGTGTTGGAAATGCAAAAAGACCGGGCACTTCGAGAAGGTTTTAAAAGCACCACGACGCAGGGCCTGGACGTGAAAGAAATCAGCGAGACTACGAATTGTGACGTCGTACTTCTTCAAGTGAATACGGACAGCGGACAACGTGGCATCTACGCCGATCTGGAAGTAGAGACAGTGAGTGTGCGCTTTCTGGTAGACACAGGCTCTTCAGTGTCAATCATCACCGATGACATTTATCGGCAATGGTTCCGCGAGCGACTGGCTCTGGCACCGCCGTCTGTCAACCTGCTGGACTATTCGGGCTGCAAGATCGAAGTGAAGGGACGATTCCTCGCCAACGTTCGCTACAAGGAGCGTTCGACTTGCGTACTATTTTACGTGGTGGCGAAGGGGACGATTCTCATCGGACTAGATGCGATCTGCAATTTACAACTTCAGATTGAAGGAGGAACCTTGCAATGCCTGCACACGCAAACCGATGAGAACCCGCTACCTGCTGACATGAAGAAACAATTCTCACACTTATTCACCGACAAGCTGGGTCTGGTGAAGGGCTTCGCTCACCAGGTCAAGAGGCGGGAAACAGTTAAGCCCGTGGCGGCAAAACTGCGGCGGCTGCCTTTAGCATTGCGGGATGCCGTGTCCGTAGAACTGCGCCGATTGGAGCAAGTTGGAATCATTGAACGGGTCGAAGCCTCCGAATGGATATCTCTAATTGTGGTCGTAAAGAAAAAGGACGGCACTATCAGGCTAAAAAATAGTTAGAGTGCAGGCGAGCTGGTGTAAGTTGAACATTGTAAACCTGAGACTGGGGCAGGAAAGAGAACACAACCTTCTGTTGTGTTCTCTTTTCTGCCCCAGTCTCAGGTTTACAATCATGTTCAACTATCAGGCTGTGCGTAGATTTGCGCGAGCCAAACAAGGCCATTTTAGTGGATGTATTTCCACTCCCACATACAGAGGAGCTTCTTCACCAACTTGCAGGGTCGACTCACTTCTCGAAGCTAGATTTGGCCTCGGCCTATCACCAAGTTGAACTGACAGCAGACAGCCGGGAGCTGACGACATTCGTCACTCATGACGAACTTTTTCGTTTTCGAAGAGTATGCTTTGGGTTGGCGTCAGCTCCGGCGGCGTTTCACAGAATGATGACCACCATCCTGGATGGCTGTAAGAGGGTGCTATGCTACATTGACGACGTGATCGTATTTGGCAAGTCCGAAGCAGAGCACAGGGGAAATTTGCAGAAAGTTCTACATCGCATTTCTGCTGCTGGACTTCAGCTTAACCAGAAATGCGAGTTCAACGTGCAAGCGCTCGACTTCCTGGGACACACCGTGAGTGCAGAAGGACTAACCCCTCTTCACTCCAAAGTAGAAGCGGTGGCTAAAGCTCCAGTACCAAAAGATGCAGCTGCTTTGCGGTCGTTCTTGGGACTTGTCGGATACTACGCAAGATTTTTGCCAAATTATGCATGCAGAAGTAGCAGAGCCTCTAAGGAAGCTGTTGCGTCAAGAGGTCCCATTTATATGGAACAAAGAAACAGAACAGAGTTTCGAGCAAGTCAAGACATCACTCTCTACATGCGATGCTATTAAGATGTTTGATCCTGCACTACCGGTAGTTGTCACTGCAGATGCATCCATGCATGGGCTCGGTGCTGTGCTTCAGCAGGGTGTTGGCGATGACTTGAGAACAGTGGCGTTTCCCTCACGAACACTCTCGCCGGCTGAACGCAAGTACTCCGTAGGAGAGAAGGAGGCCTTTGCCTGCGTGTGGGCGTGCGAGCATTGGCACGTGTTTCTCTGGGGACGGCGGTTCAAGCTACGCACGGATCATCAACCGCTAGAAACTCTCCTGTTCTCTCAAGGGAATGGCCGAAGGCCACTGAGGATCTCAAGGTGGTCATCTCGCCTTCTTTATTACAACTGTGAAGTTGTAGATCACCGAGGAAGCGACAACAAAGTAGCAGACACTCTGTCAAGGTTGCCATTACCTACCGGTCATGAAGAAGAGGAAGAAATTGTATCATTCGTGTCATCTTGCATCACAAAACATGAACTACAAGAGGCTGTACAGAAGGATGAGACATTACAACTTGTCATGAAGTACATTTCAGCCAGGTGGCCAGACAAGAAAAGCTTGGCTTCCAAGTTACTTCCTTTCTTCCGAGTGAGAGACGAGTTGGCAGTGGTGGACAACTTGCTGCTGCGAGGAGAACGACTGGTCATCCCAGCGACGCTGATGGCCACCATGATTGAGCTGGCACACGAGACCCATCCTGGCATTGTCAGGACCAAGCAAAGGTTGCGCGAGCGATATTGGTGGTCGGGTCTCGACCAACAGGTGGAGCAAGTCATCAGGAACGGCTGTGAATGCCAGTCTGCAGACAAGTCTGCCAAACCCGTCACCGCACCACTTCAGCCAATTCCGTTTCCAGAACGGGCCTGGCAGGAGCTGGCTCTGGATATTGCCGCGAGCGCAGCTGACCAAGCAGGCAGCGCGCTCGTGGCCTAACGGTTATCGCGCGTGCCTTCCGCGCAGAAAACCAGGGTTCGAATCCTGGCCGCGGGGACGCCTTTTTGTTGACATCTAATGTAATGTTCTGGTAAATTCGAGAACCGTGTTGATTGTTCAAGGTCAGAATGTTCCACACGCAGAACGTTCTACGCCGATTCTTCCAGAACCCCACGCGTGTACATAAGGGGCTCCGCGTGGCGAGCCGCGGTCAGTTTCGCCCCAGCGCTCGACTCAGCTGTTTCGCCGACTTCGACGCTCGCGACGCTTTGTTATTATTTTCTATTCCCTTTTTGTTTTCGGCACAAGTTCGCCACATTAAACGTTTATTTCTTCCTGTTCATTTATTGTTATTCTGGTCACCACCCGTGACATTCTGGTGGAGGTGCGGGGTAGCGCATGTCCGTGCAGCGCACCCCTCCGAGTTCCCGCAGTGCGAATCCGAACCCAAGCTCCCGAAGACCCAACGAAGACACCACCGAGACCCGAGTAAGCCGCCGCATCCAGGGCCTTGACCCGGAATACGGACTGCTGCCAACCAAGACCAAGGAAACAAGGAGGACGACGATGGCCAACCAGTCGGAGACCCCGGCCGCTCCTGCCGTCGTTTACCTGCCCGTCGTACCGCGGACGGCTACTCCATTCCACGGCGAGCAGTACGAAGACGTCGAAGACTGGATTGACCAGTATGGACGCGTTGCCCGCCACAATTGCTGGACCGACGAGCAGCGCCTGCACAATGCCTATTTTTCGCTTGAGGGGACCGCCAAGCACTGGTACGAGAATCATGAGTCCTCTTTGACGTCATGGGACATTTTCAAGGCCGAACTCAAGACTACATTCATCAACCACCACCGCCGAGAGAGAGCCGAGGACCTACTGCGAACCAGAACCCAGGGCCCCAACGAGAGTGTCACCGGCTTCGTAGAGGACGTTCTGCGCCTGAGCGCCCGCGCCGACCCTCGGGCTACAGAAGAGAAGAAGCTACGAATCCTCATGAGGGGTGTGAGAGAAAACATCTTTGGTGGCCTTGTCCGCAGCCCTCCGACAACTGTCGAAGATTTTGTCGCCGACGCAACGAACATCGAGCGTGCCCTGCAAGCCCGAGCCAGCCACTACAACCGACTCGCCGACACGCCTGTTGCTTCGACGCTGGCATCTTCCCGATTCGACGAGGGCCTCATCCGCGCTGACAACCTTCGTGAAATTGTCCGGGACATCGTTCGGGAAGAGCTCCGGAAAATTCTACCCGACACTGATCGCCCCGCCTCGATCTCCATCGCCGAGGTCGTGCGGGAAGAAGTGCAGAGAGATATCCAACCAGAGGCTCCCTTCGCCGTGGACGCCACCGAGGAGCCCACGTTGACTTACGCCGCAGTGGCCCGACGGCCGCCGCCTCCCTTTCGCACCTACGTCGCGCCGCCCCGACGTCAATCTCCTGCGCCGCAACACGACAGACGCAACGACGACCTGGTGCAGTACGCCCGCCCGGAGCCTCGCGCACCCCGGAAAACCGACGTGTGGCGAACGTCGGACCGACGCCCTCTGTGCTTCCATTGCGGGGAAGCAGACCATACCTACCGCCGATGCCCATACCGACGACTTGGGCTGTGCGGGTTCCACCCGAACGACCCGCGCCCCCGTTATGGTGAACGACCTCGGGAGATCGACGAGTACTTGCGACGACCTCAGTCCCCCGAGCCTGCGTCCCGCCGAGAGTTCCGGTCGCCGTCGCCGCGTCGTCCAGCTTCGCCGATGCACCGACCCCGACGTGAAAGCCTGTCGCCCCTCGCTCCTCGCCGGGGAAACTAGGCGCGGCAACCCCTGGAGGTGGAGTTGCCGAAGACGACCGACGCCAAGATCCTCCACGAACGTCGGAGGGCCCCCACTCGAACGCTACCAGAGACCGAAACGACGCCCCTGCAACGGTGTCCAATAACCTAAACGTCGTCGTCGACGGCCACGACGCATCAGCACTCGTGGACACCGGAGCAGACTACTCAGTCTTGAGTGGGAGACTCTCCCGCCTCCTTCGAAAAGTCATGACACCGTGGGATGGACCACAAATAAGAACCGCCGGAGGACACCTCATCACACCAGTCGGGAGATGCACTGCTCGCGTCGAGATCCACGGTGAGGCGTGCCCTGTCAAGTTCGTCGTTCTGCAAGACTGTTCGAGGGACGTTATCCTCGGAATGGACTTTCTCTGCGAGTATGGCGCCGTCATCGACCTCGGGGCAAACCAGTTGACGCTGCGAAAGCCTGTCCTGCCCCCGGTGGAGGCTAACACGACGTCATCCGCGATCCGAGTTATAGCCGACCATGTGAATCTGCCGCCGCGGTCGAGTGTTTTCGTCACCGTCATAACCGACGCAGCCATGCACGGTGAAGCCCTTCTGGAAGACAGCGTTCAACTGCTCCTTGAAAGAGGAATTGGCGTCGCACGAGGCGTATCGGATCTTCAAGAAGGACGAACAACTGTTCTCGTGACAAACTTTCGAGAGGAACCGCAGCACCTAACGAAGGGTACCACCATGGGCTACGTCGAGGAGCTTCAGACGCCAGCCGTGGTCACCGCAGTCTCAGAGGAAACCTCGTCGCCGCAGCAGAAGAGCACGACGCCGCCGCCGCTCGACATCGACCCCGAGCTCCCAGCTTCGAAGCGCCTGCAACTGGTTGATCTCCTCGCCGAATACAGTGACTGTTTTGCCACGACATCGAAAGTTCACCAAACACCAATGGCGAAACATCGCATTATTACCGACGACGACGCACTCCCTGTTCACCAGTCGCCGTATCGAGTCTCCTTAAAGGAAAGGAGAGTGATTCAAGATCAAGTTCAGGAGATGCTCGACGACGACATCACTCAACCTTCAAGAAGTCCATGGGCGTCCCCAGTCGTGCTTGTAAAGAAGAAGGACGGAACCCTGCGGTTCTGCGTGGATTATCGTCGACTGAACGCTGTGACGAAGAAGGGCGTCTATCCGCTCCCCCGCATCGACGATACGTTAGACCGACTGCGCCACTCTCGATATTTTTAGTCGATGGACCTGAAGAGTGGTTACTGGCAGATCGAAGTTGACGAACGTGACCGGGAGAAAACTGCCTTCGTCACTCCCGACGGACTGTACGAATTCAAAGTGATGCCGTTCGGACTTTGTACAGCACCAGCCACCTTCCAGCGCGTCATAGACACCGTGCTGGCAGGTCTGAAATGGCAGAGCTGCCTCGTCTACCTGGACGATGTCGTGGTATTCTCACGAGATTTCGACGAACACCTCAGACGACTTCGAGCCGTGCTTCAAGCCATCAAGACCGCCGGCCTGTCCCTCAAGCCAACGAAGTGTCGGTTCGCCTATGGGAAACTAAAGTTCCTTGGCCACGTCGTGAACAACGAAGGTGTTCTACCTGACCCCGAGAAGACCCGCGCTGTAGCTTCATTTACGCCGCCGTCCGACAAGAAGGCCGTGAGAACATTTCTCGGACTCTGTGCCTACTACAGGCGCTTTGTTCGAGACTTCGCCAAGCTGCCCGCACCGCTGACACACCTCACGAAGGACGCCGTAAAGTTCGAGTGGACAGAAGAGCACCAGAGATCATTCGACGAGCTCAAACGAAGACTCCAGACGCCTCCGATTCTTGGCCACTACGACCAGTTTGCTGAAACCGAGATCCACACCGACGCCAGTAACACCGGACTGGGTGCGGTACTAGTCCAAATGCAGGACGGCGCAGAGCGAGTCATCGCATACGCAAGTCGGACGCTGTCTAACGCGGAGAGGAACTATTCAACTACTGAAAAGGAGTGCCTCGCTGTCGTCTGGGCAATAACAAAGTTTCGCCAATATTTGTATGGAAGTCCTTTTCGCGTGGTCACAGACCACCACTCGCTCTGCTGGCTGGCGAATCTGAAGGACCCTTCCGGACGCCTCGCCCGGTGGAGCCTACGACTGCAGGAGTTCAACATGACTGTGGTCTACAAGTCAGGCCGCAAGCACAGTGACGCCGACTGCCTGTCTCGATCGCCCGTCGAAACACCTTCCGGCAGCAGCGACGACGATGAAGACGAGTGCTTCCTAGGCGCAGTGAACACCGACGACATGGCACGACGTCAACGGGACGATCCTGAGCTGCGCGCACTAATAGAGCACCTGGAAGGGCGCGGGAGTACCTTGCCACGTGTTTTCTCACGAGCCCTGTCGACCTTCGTCATGCGACAAGGTGTACTCTACAAAGAGAACTTTAGGGACAACAACTTGTCGTGGCTGCTGGTAATCCCGACTGACCTTCGAGAGGAGATCTTCCAAGCCTGCCACGACGACCCGACGTCCGGACACCTTGGTTACAGCCGGACACTGGCCCGTATTCGTGAAAAGTATTACTGGCCCAAGCTCCCCAAGACCGTCTACCTATACACACGATCATGCCACGAGTGCCAGCGACGCAAGAAACCTCCGACGAGGCCGGCCGGACTCCTGCAGCCAATTTCTCCTCCAACTGCACCCTTCCAGCAGATCGGAATGGATCTACTTGGCCCTTTTCCGCCGTCGACGTCGGGGAACCGCTGGATCATCGTAGCCACAGATTATCTCACGCGGTACGCCGAAACGAAAGCCCTTCCTTCAGGGACTGCCGTGGAAGTTGCCAAGTTTTTCATTGAGTCCATCGTCCTCCGGCACGGCGCTCCAGAAGTTCTGATTACAGATCGCGGATCATCGTTCATGGCACAGCTGACCCAAGAAATCCTCCGACTCAGTCACACCAGCCATCGTCGTACAACTGCCTACCACCCGCAGACCAACGGGCTGACGGAGCGACTCAACAAGACAATCGCTGACATGATCTCTATGTACGTCGACGTAGAGCACAAGACGTGGGACGAGGTGCTGCCCTACGTCACGTTCGCCTACAATACGGCGGTTCAAGAGACCACTGGATTCACACCCTTCCAGCTGGTACATGGTCGGAAAGTAACGACCATGCTGGACGCGATGCTGCCCCATGAGCCAGCTGACAGTGAGAGCGACGACGCCCAGGTGGTTGCTCAACGGGCCGAAGAAGTCCGCCAGCTCGCCCGACTCCTGATTCAAGACCAGCAACGCGTCGACGCCGGCCGCTACAACCTTCGTCGCAGGGACGTCCACTTCCAGCCCGGAGACAGGGTGTGGGTATGGACGCCCATCCGTCGCCGCGGCCTCAGTGAGAAATTGCTGAAACGATACTTTGGACCGTACAAGGTACTTCGACGCCTCGGGGAGCTGAACTACGAGGTAATGCCCGACGGAACAAGAACATCATCACGCCGCCCACCACGGCCTGAAGTCGTCCACGTCGGCAGCCTTTGAAGAATTTCTGAAAGAACGAGGAATTTGTCACCGCTGCTCGTCGGTGTATTACCCACAATGCAACGGGCAGGTGGAGCGGTTTAACAAGGTCTTCAAGGGGTTCACCCAGGTGGCAGCACTGGAGCATCGGCCTCTTCAAGTGGCCGTCCTGGAGTATCTGAGCGTTTACAGGTGCACACCTCATGCCACAACGGGAGTGCCGCCTGCTCTGCTCCTGCATGGTCGAGTTCCTCGGTCGAGGCTGGACATTGTGGGGTTCCCGTCATCAAAGTTCTTTGTGAACCCTGGCTCTGAATTAGCTGACCTCAGAGCGCGAGTACAGCAGCGGCAGGCTTACAGCAAGTGCTACACGGACTTCAAGAGGGCAGCAAGGGCGCCCACCTTCAAGCCGGGTGATTTCGTCAGGGTCCACAAGCCAAACATACCGAAGAAAGGGACATCGCACTATACGCGCCCAACGCTTATCACTGGTACACATGGACCAAGTTCTTACATCCTCAGTGACAACCGGACCTGGAATGCGTCGAAGCTTTCCGGTTGTGGAGAAGTGGGGAAGCGCCTGTCGACAGCATCACAGCAAGCGGCGTCAGCGCTGTAGTCGGCTGATGCGGCTGTAGCCGAGATCCCAGAGACTCGTCCCGTGCCTTCTTCGGCGACAACCGAGACCGCGGAGATGGATTCCGTGTCGGCTTCAACGGTACTGACGGTACCCGAGACCTCAGTGGCTTGTTCGGAGTCGGAGGCAGCTTCGGCCCAGGTCAATACAAGAACAACGAGAGCACCTCTGCTGAGGAGAAAGCCTGTCTGGCAGAGATACTTTGTAATGAACTAACTATGTTACTGTTTTTACTAACAGTTACACTGTTCCTTTTTTTATTTCTTTGTATTTAGTTTCTTGGGTTGTTGTTTTGAGGGAGGGAATATGTTTTGTCGGCAACATTGTCATTTTGATATAGAGCATCCACATCGCGATAAAGATCAGATTTTCGGGTTCGAAGCTCGCGGCGTACGCATCTCTTCTTCGTGGTCGCTATGCCGGCGACCAGGGCTGCAACATAATACTCCCGTACCGCTCATTCACACTGGAAGCGGATCCGCGTTCGCAAAGCGGTTGCGAAGGCGGTTGTATAAAGATCCAGTACAATTGCACGCGCACTCGATGACATCAAGTGCGCGTGTAATTGTACTGGATCTTTATACACCTTTTCTACGAGGGCGCCGCCATCTTCAATTCTGAAACTTGCGGTATCCGTCAAAACATCGCTTTCTTCTCGCCTTCTATACTTTTTTTACTTGTTGGGGGTTATAATCTCTTGCTTTTTGTTCAGAACGCATACCGGATAGGGGGACAACGTGGCTGGGTGCGAGGCTAAACGAAAAAGGTGTATACAACCGCGTTCGCAACCGCCTTGCGAACGCGGATCCACTTCCAGTATGAATGAGCGGGTAGGGAATTCCCTTAGCTAAGGGACCTAAGCTAAAGGTACCTTTACGCTGCCGGGTGAATTGGGTATTAACACCTGCCGCAAGTCGCGGCTTTCACTGCGTTCAAGTTGATCGAAAAACGATTTCTCTGCCCGTGAAGCATCACTTCCAGCTGAGTGAATATCCGCTCTACAGAGATTAATTAATTTAAGACGAAAATTGCAGCCTTGCGCGAACAGCACAAATACAAAAACAAACACTACAATAGAAATACTGGCTACGACGTGCCGTGCGGGGAAGCAAACACATGGCTTGGAACCGCATTGGAGTGGCTTGATTTATTGGCTTTCAAATAATTATGGCATTATCGAGCGTTTACTTTTTACTAAGAGATTCATCCCCTGAGCCATTCAAAATACTCTCAGAAGTTTGACATTCCCGAAAAAAATCAACATGCTGGGAATATTTTTTATTTCTTAGGTAGTCACCAAAAAATTCCGTACGTTCAAAACGAACAGTATAAAAGACGGAGACGCAGGGCTCGGGAGTCGGGAGTAGTGATCGGGTTAGTGTGCTGTTGTGTTGATGTTTGTATGTGCTGTGTTTGTGTATGCGATCAATGTATATGTTCTGCTGATGCTTGTAGTATGTGTAATGCGTCTACATGTGTGTATAATAAAGGTTCCCGAAGCTAGATCCCGAAGCGCAATGATGGTGTAAGAAAATAAAAATGTTTTTGGTAAAACATGAATTGGGCGCTACCTAGCGCCACCTAGCGTAGCTCAATTACTCTGCTTGACCCTGCCATCTGGTGGTAAGCGATTTAACCTTTCACGCTACGTGATAAACAGCGGCTTCGAGTTCGTTCTTTTGAGAGCGGCTTTTGGTTTCGCGGATTGGTTTGCCATTCCTCCGTGATGTGCGGTTGACGAAGGAATTGACTCGAGGAATAGCAAAGGTAAGACATAAAGTGCGCGAAGTAACTGGGTATCGGTTGTCTCTGTTTAACATCTCAGTGCTGACGACGAGAAGACTGAGTAACTGCATTTGAAACGCAAGTTTCTTTACCTGCGGGGGGAATCTGGCTGCGGAAATAAACATAGTTCGTGGAAAGCTCGTGTTACGCTTTTATTTGCTGTTTCTCTCGTCCCGTACAAGTGACGTAGCGTCCTCGTTAAGCCTTATTGAGCTCGATTTTCTCAATTCGGGGCCGCCGCCATAATGAGATGCAGGCGACGGAGGAACTTTGCTCCCCTGCTTCGGGGACGAAAGTTTCTCTTTTTCTAAAGGAACATAGGTTACAAGACCGTTCCTCCTCTTATGGAGGACTATCGATACCCTTTTTTCTAAGAGTGTGCTTTACTGTGCTTTTCTTTGTGATTTATTTCTGAAGCGCTTCCTCTTTGACCTTGAGCGCACCCGCCGGCTTCCGTGACGAGGCATCTGCGTTGCTGTGCTTTTCTTTGTGTTTTGTTGGGAATGGGAATTTCGGTGCCGTTTTTCTGCTACAGACGGTAACAGACAACGCCGGCTTCGTTCCATCGGACAGTTAATGCTTTCGCATTAATAAAGCGAAAACGGCGGTCGTGCATTTCCTATGCCCACGCCGGATGTTCGTCGTGTGTACACTGGTTTGTGAGCTTCCTTTCAGGCGGTTATTGTATTAAGTATCGGGATTATCTCGCTCGTCGCCAGCTTCTGCTATCGGTTTGAAGGGCTTTTGCATTCAGCAAGCCACCCGGGAGCGAGCTCATAAACCAGTGTGCAGACGACAAACAGGCTGGGAAAGGACGGGAAATACACTGCCTCCGATTTCGCTATATTTTTAATATTTAACTACCCCTGAATCGAGCTCTAGAAAATAATAGACATCAAACTTTTTTCGAAACTACGTTGGCGTGACCAGTTTCAGGTATTTACGTTTGGAATTCGAATTTTGCAAGGGGTGCCAAATGTTTTAGTTATTTTCGTTTCTTTTCCTTGTCCGTTGTTTTTAGCGTTTTTACCCTCGAACATTTAGTTCTTACGGTCGCGACCTGTATCTGGCCTAGTCCTAGTCCTTGACTGCGCTATGACTTACGATTATACGAAGTATAGGAACGTCTTGGCAACTCGCGCTAACATTTGCAAGTTCGAAGTGAGGCGCTCATCCCAAGCGGTGTCGGTCCCGTGTAAACTTATTGACTAAAACTCACAAACGCTGCCGGAACAGTGAACAAAATGTTACTGCAACAATGATAATGTTGCCTCACTCCTGTGCATTCCCTGGATCGTGTGACACTATAAAAAACATAATCGGTCAACAGGGATTTTAAACTTCTCTATCCCACATATGACGCCGTATCAAATTAACTATAATAAAAATTAATGTTTTTTGTTGCACACCGATCGGTTTTTGTACAGATCATGAGGAATGTTTTTCGGAGGAGAATGTCGACAGCCTTCGGATTTACCCGGTTGAAAAGTCTCCCCTTTGTTTGTTTAGTGTGTTCGCATGCTCAAAACTGATGGCTGAAACAAAATGGGCAAATACAACTTTGCTAAAACTTAAAAACTGACAACAGAAATGTAAATATTTTTTTCATGCCTTCGTTTAAGTTGTTTTGTGCGGCACTCTATCCTTTTGAGAGTCTCCTGTACCTTCATTTGTCGTTGATTTTCCTTTGAGTGGTTATTTATAGAGATTATCTGTTCTGTCACCAGCGCCACAAGCATCGATTTTTTGTCCGCGGACACAACAAACTTGGCCATTTTATTTTGTTCACGGACCGCTTGACCATGAATATGTTATTCTTTAGTATCAACAAATAAAAAATATATAGTCTTTTTTTGTTGTTGTTGTGGCAAGTTGGTGTTTTTTAAGCGTAGACAAAAATGCTAACGATTTGTATTTGACTTTTCTACGAGCACGTTTTGCCACTTGATCACCCAATCAAAAAATAACCCAAAAGAAGGTATAGGGCTCTGTCAAGCCCTAGTTTTGTTCCGTTTAGTTATTAAATCAAAGCTGTTAACAGTAGACAAGGACAATGAGAAAGGCAAACAGGACGAACGCCTCTAATTTTATAAGTCATGAACCAACTCGCCTCCCCCGCCTTTTTAGTTCCATTTATATTAGTTTTCCGGGGGAAAATAGGTTAATTGAAATTTTCTTTGGCCGAACCTCAGGAGAACGTATCCTGTCCCGTACAAAGAAAAAATGATGAAGTTCTTCCCGGCTTCAGTGAGCACTCGTCTTCTGCCGATAAAAGTCCACTACTTTTTCTACACTGCCGGTGAGTAGCGTATACATTATATTGGTGCATTCGGCTGTTGTGTTTTTTTCTTTTTCTTGGAGTTTTTTGGTTTCTTCGCGTATACAGATTAAAAACACTGTCGTTGCGTCCTTAAGTCAAAAGTTAATGCACAATCTAAACACTAACGCTCATTAAATGGCACTAAATCAAAACTTCGTTTCTCTTTCTGAATGCAGCGATTGCTTGCGTGCAACCCTACGCAACAGCAGTGGGTCGTGAAAATGGCATTGCTGAAACCACCATAGCCTACATCTTTACTTTTATACCTCTGGTTACCGTACTATTCAAGCCAATCTGCGGCTTCATCATCGACCGAACCCAAAACGTCACAACAACATTGTTAACTTTGCAAACAGTCACTCTTGTATCGTTCGGAGTTGTGTTTTCAAGCCAATACATCCGGACAGGAGATACGGATCTGAGAGGACACCTGTCATGCCCTGAAGGAAGAGTGACACTTCAGAACGCGCCTTCGAGTTGCGCAGTTCAGTCACTGAAGTGGAACATCTCTTGCTGGCGAAGCCTGCCAGATGCCAGCTCATCTGAGGTCCAGATGGAATTTGTCCTCGGCAACAATGCCACAGACATCTGCAAGATTCTGTTGAATCGGACGGCCGGCGAAGACGAGGAAAGCTGCGAATTCAAATGTTCATGCCAGGAACGCTCGCCCAGGTTGCTCGCGTTCTACCTTTACGTGGTGTTTGTGGTTATAGCGTCAGTGCTTTCTGTGACAGTGTCCGTCATATCAGATGCTGTGACCTGTGAGTTCTTGGGCGATAACGCCAAATCTTTCGGACAGCAGAGGCTCTGGGGCGCCGTGAGCTATGGACTGTTTAGCGCCCTTCTGGGATTCTTCATTGACGAAGCGAACAAGTTGACGAAAGGACGCTCCGGATACTTTCCGTGTTTCATCCTATTTTCTGTGTTATTGCTGCTAGACATGTTTCTCCTCTGCTGCATCCCGCGATGGACAATGGAAAAGGTAACAGCTACTTTCTTTAGGGACGTCAGGGCGGTTTTCAGTCGCCTTGACGTGACCGTGTTCGTCCCTTGGGCGTGTCTTCTTGGAACATTGTTCATTATCACCCAATCCTACACCACGTGGTTCTTAGAAGACATGGAAGCATCAAAGCTCATCATTGGGCTATACACTTTTGTGAGCACTTTGGTGGAACTACCCTTGCTGTTTTTCTCGGAGCCGATTCTGAAACGAACCGGTTGTTTCTCGGCGTGTTCATTGTCATTTGCATCGTACGCGGTGTCGTACGTTGGTTGCACGTTTGTTCGTAACCCGTGGTTCATGCTGCTGACAGCCATCCCCAATGGTGCCGCCTTTTCTCTGGCGGTGTCCTCCATCACGGTGTTCGCCAAAGAGGCCGCTCCATCAGGGACGACAGCCTCCGTGATGTGCATCCTGAACGCCTTGGGCTTCAATGGTATCGGTAAGTTACCGATGTAGTGAACCTAACGTTGTGCAGTTCACGCCTCACAGGCGCACGCCGGCCGTCCACGCAGAAAGTCCAGAAAGTGCAAAGGCCCGTTCGCACAGTACCGTTTCCTTACGTTGCGTTATGTTATGGGAGCTTACGTCTGCATATGCCGCGGGGACATGCGTGCTTCACATGGACGTGGCGACCAGACTAAGGAGTAGCTTTGCACGCGACACTTGAGGCACGGATGTTCCGGTGACTCATAATGTAAAGGCTGGTTCACACATCTGCGCTGGTTGCATTCGCATACAACCGAAATGACCGTATCGACAAAGTCACCGGGAAAAGTGTTCGCCGTACACGAGCTATGCAAGGGGTAGCTTCGTGAAGCAATCCATGAGTCACGGTTGTTGGGGCGTTTTGGTCGTTACGGTCGTTCGGTTGCATGCGAACGCAACCGTTGCAAATGTGCCGACCAACCTGAACGGAAGAAAACGTAAAGGTCAGTTTACACAGCCCCGTTTGCTTACGTTACGTTATGTAACGATGGCTGAGGTCTGCTTACGCCGAGATCCACCGGCACATCCGTGCTTCGAATGAAGCGTGGCAACCAATTGAAGAAGTAGCTTTATAAGTGACATGCGAAGCACGGATGTCTTGGTTATTCACAACCTTACGTAAAAAAGCGTAAGCAAGCGCCCCTGTGTGAACGGGCCTTAAGCAAACATTCCTGTGTGAATGGTCCTTAATGCCATAAAAAGGACTATGGAAGGTATCTGTATTTAAAGTCACTGGATCCTTTCCAGTGACATTAGCTGTACTCAAATGTTCTCCAAGCTCCGTACATGAATACTCTCAAATACTGCACACTAGTACATGTTACATCCTTTAAGGGGTTATAAAACGATGTCGCGTTTGAATGTTCATGACTTTGCAGAGGCGTTTTCGGTCCTAGTATGGCCCAAGTATACTCGCACAGAACGCCACTGATTCAGAAGCTTTTTTGTCACGGCAAAATTGAGAGGATAAAAGGGGACTATTTCTTTCAGTCTTGTTTCCTTAAAGCTTGATGCCGTAATTGTGAGATCGAAACCACCCGCCTGACGACAGTGGAGCGCGGCTCATAGATTGGGCACGAGAACTGCTTGAGCACTCGACTTCGGCTCGTAACAACCAATGCCTCGGCGGACACTCGGGTAATGGCTCGTGTCCAACCACTGCAATGATGAGAATTGCCGAACTATAACAAAACCTGGAGCTCAGCACGCGTTTTCTACTTTGACAACCCCAGCGCGTGGCTATATCCCAGGCAGCACAAGACGTCGAGATGACGTCGAAATAAGGTCCTAGACGTTGGGCGACGTCGAAGTCCTTAACAAACTTTTTATCGACATCATTGGTACGTCCACATGAGAGGTTCCGACAACCTCAAACACGCGACGTTCTGTTCGACGTCTTGTATAAGGAGTTCTTTGAACGTCGAGCACGAGACGTCATAACAATGTCCTGAGCAACACCTTCACGTCTTTGACATTAATCGACATCAGTTCTACGTTTTCTCCGGGAAGTTATTTGAACCTCGAGCACGAGGCGTCTCAACAATGTCCTGAGCAACACCTTAACGTCATCGACATTATTCGACGTCAGTTCTACGTTTTTTCGGGAGGTTCTTCGAACGTTGAGCGCGAGACGTCCCAACAATGTCTGAGCAACACCTTGACGTCATGGGCAATAATAGACGTCAGTTCTATGTTTTCTCCGGGAAGTTCTTTGAACATGGAGCACGAGACGTCCCAACAATGTCCTGAGCAACACCTTGACGCCATCGACATCATTCGACGTCGTTTCTACGTTTTTCCCGGGAGGTTCTTTGAACGTTGAGCGCGAGACGTCCCAACAATATCTGAGGAACACCTTGACGTCATTGGCATTAATAGACGTCAGTTCTACGTTTTCTCCGGGAAGTTCTTTGAACGTGAAGCACGAGACGTACCAACAATGTCCTGAGCAACACCTTGACGTCATCGACATTATTCGACGTCAGTTCTACGTTTTTTTTGGGAGGTTTTTTGAACGTTGAGCGCGAGACGTTCCAACAATTTCTGAGCGAACACCTTGATCACCCTGAACAAGCGCCTTATTAAGCCCAAGGTGCTGTCATATCACGTTTAAAATTTCTCGTCCATGTCAGCATTTTTGATACTGTGCATGCAATCCACCTTTCAGCCTGGCTGAGCTGCAGAAATCTCTTACAATATTATCATTCTCGTGATTGTTGTTTTAGCAGGAATTGCTTAAAAAGTAGAGAATTCACAACAACAAAAATCAGGATTTAGCTCGGAGTCAGCGGGGCTCTTTATAGCATTTTTAGCGTTTCTAACTTAATATCAGCGTCTTTGAAGCTGGAAGAGAATGATAATAATGTTAGGGATTTCTGCAGCTGAGTCAGGTTGAAGGGTGGATGCACAGTATCGAAAACGATGTCATTGACGAGAAATCTTAAAAGTGATATGATAGGTTCTTGGGCACTATAGGACGCTGTTTAGGGTGACTCTGAATTACACCCGAAACTGTGTTACCATGGAAATGGCCGAAATTACCGATCACTAGGGAGCTGAAGGAACACCGTTCCCATGATTCCTGGAGTGCGGGCCTGGGCGCTTGGGGGATTTAGCAAATAGTCTATTCCAGTGGTCTCAAACTCATTTGAGTTTGGGGGCCAGATAGCCCATACCGGAAAGTCCGAGGGCCAACGTAAGACGGGGGGGGGGGGGGGGGGGGTTGAAGATTTTAATGAGAAGAGACCTCGTGCCCTATGCTTTTCGTAAACTCACAGTTTTGCCAGTAACATTTTTAAATTTGATTTGTTTATATGACAACTTGTGGCCCTGACCTGATTTGATAACAGAAATTAAAATTACAGGGCCCCGCCAACTTGCTGGCATTTTTAGTAGAACAAGAGAGCAAGTAATCTGTCGTTCCCAGCTCAACATGTCTTTAAAAAACAATCATTTAATTTGGCAGTTATTGAATTCCTCACAATTTTTATTAGAACACTCTGAACAAATCCTCGTCTTTTAATTGTGATTTTTTTTTTAATGAGAATTTCGAGCTTATAGCTTTATCTTTGGCACTTGCTCCTGCTAAGCGAGAGTTTGCGCAACCGACATGTATCTTCAACGAATAGCTCGAGGTTGCAGACAAGTAGCGGAATTGTTATACATTACAAAAAGATCGGATGAAAAAAATAAAGCGAAACAAATGGAAAATGGACACAGATAAGTATAAACTATGTGAAGAGGTGAAAAGAGCGGAGCTACTTTCCGAGCGATAATGAATCGACGAAATGAGATCACAATGACACATGTCATTTCTAGCGCTCGAGACATGGAAACCGGGACTCGCAGCCGGTTGCCTGCGGGCCACTTCTCAGCGAGTCGCGGGCCGCATGCGGCCCGGGGGCCACGTGTTTGAGACCCCTGGTCTATTCAGTTCGAATCTACATGCTTTCGCGAACATACCTTCGAGCGACGAAGCCAGATCCGGTTGACTCCATTGTTCCACGGTGACCCAGGTCGAGACCGTTATCAATTGACATCCCGTTCCGTCTCGACGTATGCGGGACGTTTTATGGTCGGTAAATGGGACGTTATTTCAACGTTGACATAACGTTATCACAGACGTGCGCTCGACATTTTATGTCGTTAAATGGGACGTTATGATATTGTTAATATGACGTTCTCAATTGACATCCCGTTCAGTTTAGACGTATACTCGACGTTTTATGGTCGTTAAATGGGACTTTCTGTCAGTGTTGATATAACGTTATCACTTGACTTCCCGTCTAATTCAGACGTGCACTCGACGTTCTAAGACCGTTAAGTGGGACGTTATGTCGACGTAAAATCCACGCTTTTTTCCAGACATTAGCCTTTCCATATTACGTCGAAGGGACCTGACGTTCAGACTTTCGACGTTCTTTCGACATGTGGTTCCTGACGTCATCGACCTTCTATCGACGTCTTTTCAACGTGTCTGTGCTGCCTGGGATCGTTGTCGGCATGGGATAGGCACCAGGCCACGTGGCCGCTTGTCCTGGGTCCGAGTTGTGGGGATAAACAATGCTCATGATTCTCGTTTCTTTCTTTCTTTTTTTTAGACTGCCCATTGCAAAGAAAGAAAAACTAAGGCATGATTATTCAGTTATTAACGTTAGAGAGTGATTCTGAGTAGTATTTAGCGGGAAAACATCGTTTCGTGACCCCTTTAAGGGTGTAAAACGCCATTCGCACGGTCAACATAAAGGTACCTTAACATAGTTCCCTTTGCTATCGGCGAACCGGCCCGTGCTCTTGGGTCGCGAGCACACGCCACGCGCGGAAGATCGTTAATTAATTGGCCGCAGAGAAATAAAGGTCCCTTAGCTAAAGGTACTTTACGGTCGTGTGAATGGGGTATAAATCAGCTTTTCCCAGGGGTGACATAGTTAGGATGCTGGTGAACACTTTTAGAATAGTATGCTGGTGATCCTAGAAGCCTCTTAGAGATATTTGTTTTAAGCGCAACAATCACCATATGCAGTTCTAACATGGAAAAAAACAGCAAATGCCAAGTACAGACGCAATGGATCACACATAAAAGAGGAATCATGACTCTGGTTACTGCTTCACCGCCTTCTATATTTGACAATTCAACGATATACTCATATGCAGGTAACCGCCTCCACAATTACCAAGATTGCACTATGTCGCTTTGTTCTCGTCAATATTGCACGTAATGCATACCTTATCTATGTTCAAGGTACGTATATCCAAGTAAAAAGCATTGCTAGGGGAATACTTCTTTAGGATTGTCGCTAAAACAACCTCAGCTAAAGTCGGTGTCAGGACGGCAAAAACCCTTCAAACAGGGTATTCACCTCACGTCACTGCAGCATCCTTTTCCACCACACTCCTCTTACAGCCTTAAAAAATTAAGGGTGTTCAATGCAACATCACCCCTTTTTACAAAAAAAAAAAGTATATCAGGTCAAAATGAAAAATGTCCTCGCTAAATTTTGCGGAAAATTTCCCCACTAAATTAAGCGGGATTTTTTTTTTTTTTTATTTTAGCGAGGAGGACGGGTATAACCCTCCTCTCCGTACCCTCCCCTCCTCCTCCTCAAGAGTTGCGGCCTTATTCGGCGTTACAGGGGATTGTAAACTTCTTTCATTTTTTATTGTTTTTATTATTCATATAACAAGCAGAGCTTGATTGTTTAGATGAGGGGAGCTACATATGTGCATCCCGTATGAGCCGTATGCGGATGACGTGCCGCTGTTTTTACGCGACACTGACCGTTTTTTAAAAGTATCTTTGCTGGCTACTCAGCACTCTCCGGGGCCCAACTAGACCAAGAAAAAAAGCTAGGCACTTCAGTTTGGCAAATTCCCTAATGCTTCTCTTGGCGTCATTCTCTTTGTACGAGTGGTGAGATTACTGGGTGTCCTTGTTTCGAAAGAGGAAGTAGGGCCTCGTACATGGGGTGATGTTTTTGAGCACGCAAGGCAACAAGTGCAACTGGCTCAATAGTTCGAACTCTTCTTCGGCAACAAAGCGTTTTGAATAAAATCGGTCATTTGTGCGAAACTGTGGTACACGGCGGAAATTACGGTGTCGCCACAGGCAATGACACGTGGAATTGCGTCCCTCATGTTTACGTTCTTTTTGGGACCAAAAAATCGAGCTTGTCGCCAGGCCTGCTCCGCGCCTGCCCCGCGACAGTGGTGGCTGGAGCATACCATGTGTAGTAATTTTTGCAAAGCTGCTTGCTTTGTAGTGTGTGTTGGACCTGCTGGATGACGTGAAGTATACCCAGGCCGCACCCTAGCTAAGTTCTGGTTCGGGCGTTTACATCGGGTCCCCGTTCCTCGGGGAATAGAAACTTTAGCGCAAAAATTTCCTCGCAACATTTAGCGGAAAAAATTCCCCGCTAAATTTACCCGAAAAATTTCCCTGCTAAATTTAGCGGAAACGTTTTCCAGCATAAATTAGCGGGGAAATGGTTTCCGCTGAATTCAGCGGGAAATGTAGCGAAAATTGCCCACCAAATGGGAGGGGAGCAGGAGAGGAGGAGGGGAGGAAGGGGAGAAAGGGCATACCCTCCCCTCCGTAGCCTCCTCTCTTCCTCCTCAAGAGCTGCGCTCTAATTCGGCGCTACAGAGAATTCTAAACGTCTCATTTTTTTACTATTATTCCAGGTGCGGCGCTGGGGAACCTTCTTGGAGGTGCCGCATTTGGAAAGTACGGAGGACGCGCAGTCTACCTCTACGCTGGCAGCGCAGCTCTCGCCTGTGCCATCCTCTGCACGCTGTCCCGCATCGTCGAGCGAAGAAAGGACTTACTCATAGTTTCGCGTTCTTCAAAGTGCATTATGAACCCTCCTTCAGTTTCCATATTACGGCTGCGCTCAACACAATGATCGGATGGAAACAACCGAGTGAATGGCGACTTGGGGTTACTCGCTCGGGGACGTTGAGTCCCCGAGCGAGTAACCCCAAGTAACCTGTGATTCCTAGGGGTTACTTGTGGCATTTTTCAAACGACGTCATTTTTTTTTTTTTCGTATAGAGGGACCTTAGACCACACTCAAACGCAGGTGTGTGAACCAACCGTGACTAGTTCTCCTGAACCCTTGAATCCCGTTGTCTTCGGTGTCTACGAATTGGAGGATCATCCGTGATCTTGAGCAGTGGATGAGAACTCCGAGTTATTGTGTACGTTCTTTCTTACAATAAAGACATTTTTATAAACAGCAGACGTGTGGTAAGCTTGGCGAGTTGGTATGATGACATAGTGAGCACGACAGCGCACAAAAGGACAAGGACAAAGAAACAGGTGCATGCACGACACACAATGTTACTTACTTTAAACACCTTGCTTCCTTGTCGCACCCTCGATTTAAATGGCTGAAGTTCAAATGAGACACATCATTAAGATACGCATGGTGCTTTTTTGTGTTTTTATAAAAAACCAGAAGTAAAAAAAAACATGCGTTGGTGTTTTTAATGCGAAAGCATTATTAGAGAGTTTTCGTAGACCGTTTCCGCCGTCCCGCAACGCAACCCGCTATGATACCAGGAACTCTACAGTCAAGGCCATCGGCGCGCAGGCGCAGTAGTAGCTTCTTCGTTGCGGAGGGCTTAGTGGAGTAGGAAACGCGGTCTATACGAAAACACCCTATTATGTTATTCATCACAGATTGCTGCCCATGTATGTCATCTCTAATGTAGTAAATTTTTCGTTTAATTTAGTGGAAAATTGACTTCACGAGATCTATGTACCATTTTAGGTTCCTCGCTAAATTTAGCAGAATCAAGTTCCCCGTTAAATTTAGCGGAGCATTGACTTCACGTGAGCTATGCACCAATTCAGGGTCCCCGCTAAATTTAGCGGAAAATTAACTTCACGGGGCCTATGCCCCAATTCAGGTTCCCCTCTAAATTTAGCGGAATCAGGTTCCCCGCTAAATTTAGCGAAACATTTACTTCACGTGACCTATGCACAAATTCAGGTTCCCCGCAAATTTTAGCGGAAAATTTACGTCACGTCACCTATGCACCAATTCAGGTTCCCCGGTATATTTAGCGGGGAACCAAAGACCTGCCTGTGTGTGCAACAAGAAATGTTATTGCATTCATAGATAATCATTCCTGTGGTTTCTACAAATTCGCCTCAACCATCAAATTTTCTTTTTGCCCTGGAGGCCTCTAAAAAGCGGCGACATTTGTTAATTTGCTTGTTAGTTAACTGAACAGTTTATATATTTTGTGTTGTCTTGGAGCATAATGTAGTTGAAGAATTCACGCTCGATTTCCTTAAAGTTCGTAGCGGGCACTACGAGACGAGAAATGTCATCCGTATTGGCATTTTCTGACTGGCTCTTAAAATCTCTTTTGTGTTGAATTTGAAAACATACCTTAAGGATTACCGATTCCGTTGTAATCTAGCCCAGTAAAATTTGAAACTTGTGCTGTGTATACTGTTTTTCGTCTATTTTTTTTTTCTGTGTCAAATTTGGAGGCCTGCTGCCCGAGTATTGGTGGTTGGGACCTCGTCAGGGTATTTTAATCTCCTCTTGTCCCCACCGCCTTGACACTCGTGTCAAAATAAAATATGCCAATCAATCGACCAATGCTTGTGCTCTGTTTAAAACCAAAACCAACCCGCCAAGGCCCGTCTGTGACGTCAGTCCATCTGCACTGCGCTTGCGTCGCGCTGGCCACGTTACCTGCAGCGCTGACACGAGGCTTGCAGTGCTGTTATGTGGAGTGCTTTAGGAACATCATCTATTGAGTTTGTAACCTTTCACCAACTATAGTTCATTGCTCTCGGTCTCGAATGGGTAAGGACTCCTGAGAGGTTTATCTCAATATCCTCAGTCTGTAGGGTGGAGGTAATGGTCTTCATCCTTCTACAGGGAGATCATTGGTTGCGGCTTTCTATGACAGCCGCAGTGGAGTCAGTGAATATGTGGAAGTGGACAGACCGAACTCTTTTTCAATGAAGGAGCGCGAGTTGTATGACTGCAAGATTCGCACCTTTAACTGATGTACGGCCAAAAAAAGCCTGTGTTACGGTACTACCGAGGCGTGGGATGACCACTGCTACCTAAAGTTTCAAGGAACTTTACTGCTGCCGAGCACGAAGGTTCCGGCTAGGTCCCCCGGGAAGTGAGGGGTTTTTGCAGGTCATTTCGCTGCTGCACCTCTCTGGGATTCTGGCTGACTTGATACTCTCTACGAACGGTTCGTGTGGGACTAGAGCATCGAGGAGCGGGGCGCTCGTCGTTGATGTTGGTGTGATCGCTCTGAGGACAATTAGTTCAGTGCTATAAGCTTCGTACGCTCCTCAGGGCTCGCTAAGCACATTTAGTTCCCTCTCACCTTCCCCCGGCTATACCCTTCCCTCTACACCCTTCGCCACTGGATCATGTATATCAAGAGTCTGCGATGTGACCCCGTCAACAGATTCATCGATAAATACCTGTGAATTACAACGCGGTGGCTCGGCGATCGTCGTCCATGTGTATCACGCCTTAAAGTGATACATCAAAGAAATTTGAAATATACCCGTCGTGTTTAGAAATAGGCTGATTATGATCCACAATATCCGTAAATGACAATCGCACGTTTCAATTTTGAGCCTGATGGCTGCATTTTTCGTTATAAACGGCCCACTCGGGCAAGCGCTCGGAGAGCAGCCAGCGGAGAGCACGTCCCATCCGGGGCAATCATGACGTACCCTGCGTCGGGATGAGCAAAGCTGCGGCGAGGCTGACTTCGTCAGGATGCCCTGGCCTGGCCGTTCCAGCCACCGAAGCGGTCGAAGCACGCCAGCGATAGGGCCACCGCAACTAACCGCGGAGCTGCTTTTGTGTGCATTTTGAGTGACCGTGTTAATCTATAATCTTGTAGAGGGAGAATAGTGACATCTGGGACACACAAAAGAGGGTCCCATTGAGCGGGGAGTTCCTCCATCCCCTCCTCTCTTGTGATGGCTGTAGAGCTGTCGGGATGACGTCAGGTAGGGGAGACAGTTACCGTCACTACCTGTCAAGGTTCCTAGACGGGCATTACAAGCTTTAGCAATACCCACCAGGTGCTCTTTGCTGATCGTTTAATTCGTTTTAAAATTCCTTTTCGTCTCTTTTTCAACAAGGGATTGGTGTGTCCAGTCTGATACTGCTCCTTTGAACACGTATCGACCAAAAATAAACCCCGAAATTTCGTTGTAGTATTCCTTTAAAGAGATACTACATCGAAATTTCTACGCTTATTTCTTGGTCTATTCGTGTTCAAGGGAGCATTATCACATCAGACACACCAATCTCTTGTTGAAAAAGACACGAGAAGGAATTTTAAAACGAATAAACGATTAGCAAAGAGCACCTGGGGGGTATCGCTAAGGCCTCGCTTGTGATGCCCGTCTAGGAAGCCTTGATAGCCTTTCACACTTGTTGGTGTTATACTTTGTCTTATCCTACGATGGACTAAAGATCAAAGCCACAGGCCGCCAGGTCCAGTCACGTCGCACGTTAAACTATGACATGCTTAACATTGATTAGGGTGGACGAATAATGCTCCGAATCAAAAAATTGCGGTGGCTTAGCTCGGGTATGCCAGGATATACGTAGCGTGAGCTTATGCGCACAAAATGAGAGGCGCTATCAAGCGGCTCCGAGGCAGCGTCATACTTGGCTACTGCGCAACGGAGGCGGACAGCTGGGCACGCGGTGGCGCCAGTGCGTCTGCCACGGCTATGACGTCACTCCTCTGGAATGTGCAGACCGGCAAGGCGCGCGCGGTGGCGGCGGTGGCTCCGGCGCGCCAGCTGTGCGCCGTGTGACGTCACTGCTCCTCGCGCATGCGCAGCACGGAGCACGGCTCATTATGCGAGCCACACGAAACTGCTCAACCTCGGCCAGTGTAGCTCACGCTACAAAAGTGCAGCATCATTTCTGTAGCTTCAACACTGCAAAGAGCCTGCAAAGAGCTTTCTTTGCGATGTAAAAGTGGTGAGTCACACAGTGCTATTCAATTCGAACCACTGTCCGCCCATTCCCATTAGACGCGGGCACCGACACTTGCATTGAAGCCAAACACCAGACAATAGAGAGTTTTAGTAGATCGTGTTTTCAGGCCGCTCTAATTGTAGCGGGAGCTCGCGCCGCCACTTCGATGAATGCTCTAAAGCGCGCGCTCGTAGCGGTAGCGGGCCTATGAAAACGATCTACTAAAACTCCCTATTATCCAAGTGGCTCGTGATTGGATCTGGTGGTCCGTAGCTTTTGTCTTTAGTCCATCGTAGGGTGAGACGAAGTATAGACTGGTGGCAGCTGATAAAACCTCTTTGCTCTGCTGACGTCTAACCCCTGGTTAGCTCGGTTGGTAGAGCGCTCGACTGGAAATGGAGCGCTCTACCACACACAGCTATAGGCACCAGTCACCTAGCTGTGTGTGGATATTTGTGTTTGTTCTTTGTTTCTCTTGTTCCCCTTCTCCAGGGACGATTTGCGTCTTCCCTGCGTTGACGGCGGGAAAGGTCCAAGTAGATCCTTTCCCATCTGATGGAACTGTGCAGTCGGGGGCGCGATCGGCTGAAGGAGGCCTGCAGGTTTCGTCGGTGGTTTCTTTCGTCGCTATAAAGTTGCCGGCGTCGTTCACAGTCCGAAGGGCATCACCTTGAACTCGTATAGTCCATCAGGTGTGACGAAGACAATCTTCTCTCGGTCCCGTTCGTCGACTTCGATATTTCAGTAGCCACTCTTCAGGTCCATCGACGAGAAATATAGGGAGTGGCTCAGCCGGTCCAGTGTGTCGTCGATGCGGGGGAGCGGACGCACGTCCTTCTTCGTCACCGCGTTAAAGGGGCTGTGCAACGATTTGAGTGCTGAAAGAATTGGCAATTTGTATTTTTATATTATTTATTCAAGCACAAGAGACCAAAAACGCGTCACCCTGCCCCGAACAACTGCAATTCCGGTGCGCAATCGCAAAAAAGAAAACAAAATATTTGCCGACCTGCAGCCGCTTGTGGTCGTTAACGGAACTGATGTGTGACGTACCCTGGATGCGTGGAAGGGAACAAAACCTGTCCCCCTCTGCTGCTACACTTGCCGTCACCCCCGTGGCGAACCGTCTTTTGTGCCGATCGATTGCCGCGACCTTCGACGATGCTAAGCATTTACAAGTCGATAATCACGAAGGAAGCGGCTGGGGTCTCTGAAGAGAGAACCCACGGGGAAACCACGTGATCCCCCAGAGTACGTCACTCGAAAGGCGACGTGGAGAGTTGAGAGGAACTTTGACCTTCGATTTGTTTCATTTTTTTTTTTACATAAATACTAGCGCTCGCAAGAAAATCCGGCTTTCTGTTCTTCGTTCCATGGGTGACACAGATTAATTTTCGCAGCTAATTGGCCAAAGTCTGAAAATTGTTGCACCACCCCTTTAAGCCGCCGGTAATCTACGCAGAATCGAAGCGTTCCGTCCTTCCTTTTCACCAGAATGACCGGAGAGGCCCTCGGGCTGCTTGAAGGCTGAATGATGAAGAGAATCGCCTCTCTTCTTTTGGGGAGACTCGGTACGGGGCCTCACGTTGGCCCCGTACCGAGTCTTGGTTTTGGGGCCTCAGATTACAACTCTGTGTTTTATGAGTCATTCGCTCTATAACAACATATTAGGCTGCCGCATATCATCGCGAGACTGCTATATATACTGCACAACTTTACAATTTGGGCATCTACTTCTGCTAGCTTTGAGAACATCGCATTTCACCAGAAAACTTAACTGTTTAACATGGTTTGCACGTGACTTCATCGCACTATATGCTGGTGGTCATTGCGGTTTGTTTTTGCTGAGAAAATCAAATCCGGTGGTGCAAAATGCACGCTGCAAAAGGATCGCGCTCAGCGAAAATCATGCATTCAAGAGACAGAAAAGTATTGCTTGGTGCAGCGTCGTGAGGAACGGCGCGAATATCTGGCATCACAAAAACGCGCTTTCTGGCAGGAATACTTTTGCCAACAAAGTAGTTTCCGGGATCACGCTGTCTCGTCTATCTGTGTCGAAGATACGGAGCAGACGAACCTTTACAAAAGAGTATATTCTTAAAACTCCCTACCCTTCTTTTATTTTTTTTCAACGCTTCTCCAGGAATTTTTTTTTCTTTTTTTTTAATATGAGGGACTCTTTTTTTCTTTTGTTGGGGGGCGTCAATTCGATAAATATATTTGTGTCATTTGTTAGCAGTACTCATCCATTTCTTTTCTTTTGCACCCAAAGGCTGTGAACTTTAAACAAAATACGGAGGTGGTCAAAGCTTGGGGAATCTGTGAGAATTTGAGCGGCGGCCAACGTTAAAGGGATACTGAACCAAAGAATTTAGAGCCCATAATAAGTGGCGCACGTTCTTTCCACGAGCCAGCAGCCGCCTGTGTGCGCGAGCACACGCAACAAAAATGACGTCAAAGACCTCCATTCGCGCTTAAAGGGATTATCCGGTCAAATTTCGTATTCATGAAAACATTTAGACTCATTGTCAATGGCTGTAGGAGCATCTTCCACGACAAATCTGAATTTTGTGTGCTTCCCTGGAGGAGTAATTGTATTTTAACCCAAGCGTCCATAAACGGCGTTTTCCTCTTCCACCTTCAGGGAAGCAGAGTTTCTGAGGTAACATCAGGCAAAGAACGCGCCGAACTGAAGTGCACTTCAAATTTTGTCCTCCGCGTGAGCGGTACGACGTGGTTCACCCTCGCTGCTGCGCTAGATTTTTTTTTTTTTTAGAATGAAAGGGTATTTTCATTGTGCGGTTGTCACGCTCCACACTTCTCCGCGACATTTACAGTGGAGAGTAATATAAAATGCTGCGGTGCGTCGGGAGCACTGTGTTCCCACGGAGGAATGAGGCATAGGATATGACAATTGCAAGACTGGTGTGACGTCACGTCAGGCATGGGAGTGCAGCCGTTGATACTTGCGAAATTCGGCATGAAGTTTCGTTCAATTATCCGTCGTTTCTCACTAAATTGGGGTGTTGTTTAAAGGGGCGATGCAACGATTTTTGTATTTTGCGCAAATACCGCTTAGAACGGATCCCTGACGTTAATGACCTGTGAAATACTCGTTCGTTTTTCACCACACGCAATCGAAGTCGCAGAAAAAAAATAAAGAAAAACGAGCAGCGTTCACCCCCTCAACTCGCAGCCAGAACAAGCGGCCACGTGATCTGGAACCGATTATATGCCGCCAATGTTGATCATAGCCATGCGCTGGGGTTGGCAAGGCAGAGGACACGCGCTGAGTTCCAGACATTGTTATGGTTCGGCTTTTGTCGTCATTGCAGCGATTGGACACAGGACACTACCCGAATGCTTCTCGAGCTATCGATTATCACGAGCCCAAATCGAGTGTCCACGCCATGCTCGGGTCCAATCTATGAGCCGCATTCAAATATCGTCACTGGGCGGTACTGATACCGCCCAGCTACGTCATCAGGTTTTGCGAAGGAGAGATTGAATGAAAACACTCGGTTTTGTCCTCGAAATTACAGCACAACAAACGAGTTTCTTGGTCAGTGGCGTTGCGTGCGAGTATCCTTGTGCCCCACTAGTGCCAGTAAGCTCGTGTAAAGTGAAAAACATTCCAATTGAATATCGTTGCACCGCCCCTTTAATGGAATAAAAATGGCCTATGTTAATCATTAGGCTCCCACCAGGTAACCATCACGAAATCTTAAGAACTTCCGGTTTTCACCGGACAATCCCTTTAAGAGGACAGTGAAATGCATTTGCTTCGGGCCAAAAGAGAATAAATACAGGCTTTTCATCTCTAGAGGTGAAAGCTACGTGCTTGTTAGACCAATTAATCGCTTACCTTTTACACCAGACACCACTGTGTAGATGAAAAACTTGTCTTTATTCTCCTTTGGCCCGAAGCCCATACATTTCACTGTCATCTTAACCGCAAATAAAGGTCTTTGACGTCATTTTTGTTGCGTGTGCTCGCGCACACCGGCGGCTGCTGGATCGTGGAAAGAACGTGCGCCACTTATTATGGACACTAAATTCCTTGGTTCAGTATCCCTTTAAGCTGTCCCTCCGAGGCCACTTGGATCTTTCTTTTCAGGTATCCCTTCCGGCCCGAACCGCAGCGACAGCTACAGGGGCCCTGGAATGAGGGCTCCTCTCACCTCGGAAGACCCAAACTAATTGTTTATTAAAAGTTTTCTCTCTCTCTCTCTCTCCGTACACACTTGTAGTTATGTTTATCGTGGGAATAATAAGTTACATTTTCTTCTTTCAATGTTCCAATTCTCAGGGCAACTTTTTCACACAGTTCAGAAACAACGAAAACATGTTTGGGTGCCTGAATGATGTGTGCATGTAAAATGGGTTGTGCAACTATTTTTGTACTTTCTGTAAATACCGCTAAGAGCTAATCCTTAACGTTGATAACTTTTGAAAACACGCATTAGTTTTTCTCTCCGCTCAATGGCAGACGCAGAAAAAAATAAAGGAAAGAAACAGCGTTTCCCACCTCAACTCGCTATTAGAACAAGCGGTCATGTGATCTGACGCTAATTACATACCGCAAGAGCTCGTCATAGTCATGCGCTGGGGTTGGCAGAGGTTAAAGCGTGGGTTGAGCTTTAGACATTTTTAGAGCTCGACTATTTTTACCGTTAATTGAACACAAGCCATTACCCTAAAGTTTGGCGATGCTGATTGTCAAGAACCCGAGCATTCGACTCGGGCTCTTGACAATCGAGTGCGTCACGGTGTCACGTGACTCACAGTGAGAAGTCGTCATGCCATGTGACGTGACGGTGTCAACAACGCTAATAAATCTAGTGACATCCTCTTTTTAGGTTGACGCAGTGAGTCACGTGACTACGTCACGGGCCACATGACGTGACGTTATTTGACAGCATGTCTTGACACCATGACGCCACGTGACCACGTGACACATGATTAATCGTAGTGTCAATACAAAAGCGCCACGAAAATCCACAATTTCTCATGCATTGCAATTCGGTATATGACTATTTGATCACCATATAGGAATACAGCTGCCAATTTTTAGTTCTAAAACACTCATCTTGTAAAAATAAAAAAAAAGTACCGTGAACCGTTTTAAACCGGTTACCGTTATATTTTTTTTCCGGTTCAGTTCCAAAATGGCAGCGAAGATTTCGGTTCGGTTCAGTTACGGTTCGACACTCGTAGCTCACTTGACGCCTAAAGTCGGGGTCACACTACTCATACATCATACAAAAGACAGTCCGCATACAGATTCGAATGCAAGTCATCGCGATATACGTACTTCGAATGCCGCATGACAATGAGTTTAAGTAGAAACTTGGCACCCGGCATTCGAACCACGGATATTGCGGTGACTCGTGTTTGCAAAGTCTCTTTGATGTATGAGCAGCGTGACCCCAGCTTAAAAGAAGTTAACCTTCCGTAACAATTGCATTAATAGTTTGAAGCTGTAATCGCTAAAAATCATGCAACAATATGGACTCAACCAATTTCTAGTTTTATTCAGTAAAAGGCAGCCCAATCTACAAACAACTCATTCACCTTGTTTAAAATCATTGTCTCTAAAGCAAAGAAGGGGAAAACAAAAAAGGCATAAAAAATATCAGTCTTATTACAAACGTAAAACAATTCTTGCCGCGTGCCTACCGTCATCAACTACGTCGAAGATGCTGAACTTGAGAACAACCCAGCAGGGCACGTTCAGAAAATTTTCAGCATCAGGAATGATGTGTCCTTAAGAGTCATTGCGAATTCCTTCTGGCGACGACAGTCAACTTCTTTCGAACGAGCGCCGACCGCTTCGCAGCGGCGACCTGCGGTTGAGTTGAATTAATGGGATGCTGAACCAAACATTTCAGCGTCTATAATAAGTGGCGCACAATCTTTCCATAAATCAGCAGCCGGCGGTGTGCGAAAACACACGCAACAAAATTGACGTCTTCATATCCGCCATTCGCGCTCAATAAGCATGAATAGGAGATATGATGACGTCAATTTCGTTGCGCGTGCTCGCGCACACCGGCGGCTGCTGACTCATGGAAAGATAGTGCGCCACATATTAGAGAGTTTTAGAATAGGGGGCCCCAACGCTTTGGGGAACCCAACGCTTTGGGGTACCCAACGCAACGACACCTCACGCAGCGTGCTTATAGAATAGGGTTTGTGACGACGCAACGCGGCACGCTCGCCTTTTTCGCATGCAGCGCCATTGTGGACAAGGAACAGACTTCTTAACAGTGAAAAATTATTAAAACGGTAACCATTTGCGCTGAAACGATACTTTATTGTGGCTTGCGGTACAAATACTGTAAAACCCTTAATGTTCGCGAGCCCCTAATTTTCGCGGATTTCGCGAATTGAAAAATTCGCGAAATTTAAGGGCACGCGAAAATTTCGGTCCTCAAGAGTTTTAATGTAGGCGCATGGAAGTCGCGAAATTTAGTAGACGCGATTATGTCCTCTGTGACCGATTCGCGAAAAATAAGGGCCGCGAAAATATAGGGTTTTACAGTAATAGGGAGGGTAACACCAGTTGGAACGGCACAGCAAGACCCATCTGCCGACCGTCTCTGAATCAGAAGATTTCCTTCTCTGGTCACAAGAGAGTGCCCGCCCTCAAATAGCAGGCTATCATGTGCGCCAATGGAATTATCTGCGAATTCGACGGGCCATTCCCCGGTCACAGGCACGACGCTGGTAAGCGTAGCTTGCTTTTAGCCCATCCTGTAGCTGAAGCAGCACGACAGTTATAAAGAGTTATATAATAGGGGGTCCCAAAGCTTTGGGGCCCCAAAGAAATTGTGGCTTAGCACTGCGCACGCGCAGAACCCAGGGTCTTGGGTTGGCGCGCGCTCCCACGTGAAATTCGAAAAATAGCGTGGGGCCCCCAAATTGCTTGGGGCCAAATTGCGCCGGCAAACATGGCGGCGCCCTTTCCGCTCGCTTCGGAGCAAATTCCTCATGGTCGCTCCAGCATTAGCCAATTTCATTGCCAATGAATGGTGCAACCGGCTTTCGTTTTGCTTTATCTCGCCCAAGTCGCAAAGAATAAGCGGTGGGCTCGCCCCATTTTAAAGATCGTACCTGATTCTGGCCGTTCCTAAGCCTAAACATACGTCGTAACTGTTGACATGGTAACGTATTGCTACTCCATGGTTAAAGACTTGTTCACACAGACCCGTTTTTTGTTGTTTTTTTTTGTTACGTTAACAAAAGTCACCGAGAAATCTGTGTTTCGTATTAAACTGTGCCAGCAGCAGGTCGACCCGGTCGCGGATGGCCCGCGTGGAGAAATTTCTTCCGATTGCTTCGGAGATCCTTTCAGCAATTGAAGTCCATCTCCTGGAATCCTGGAATGGGTTAGTGGCGCACACTTCGCTTAGCAAATAAATGTCATCGTCGATCGAGAAGCGAACGCGCGCGGGGGCCTTCTCTTCCGCCATTTTCTTCTTGCATTGGATCGGCCTCGACTCGTTCGGCTATCCCGCTTCGGGTGTAGCCAAAACAATTCAATCCGTAGCGCTCTAATTTGGCGCTAGTTCTCGTAGTAACATAGAGAGTTGAGCTAGCTGTTACTTAGAAGACATACCTAAAACAGCGCACAAGCACAGGAGGAAGACAACAGAACACAGGAAGGGGTGCTGACTCTTAACTTATGTATTGTGAAAGAAAGAAAAAGAGGAAGCTTCAGACATGAAGCCCACGTTGTTGTTTTTCTTTCTTCTTTTTTCTCATCTTTTCTTCGTTGTGACCTTATAATGTCAGTTTTCTCCTTTTCTGCTGCAACTTTGTAATGTATCTGTTTTTATTCTTTCTTCTTTTTACCTTTTGGGTGCGCGTGGGCTTCATGTCTGAAGCTTCCTCTTTCTCTTCCTTTCACAATACATAAGTTGGAAGTCAGCGCTCTTTCCTGTGTTCTATTTTCTTCCTCCTGTGCTTGCGCGCTGTTTTAGGTATGGCTCGTTCTCGAATTTGTTGGGCGTTTGTGTGCGCTTTGACCATCTGCAGCCGAAGATTTAGGCCTTCAACAATGCCGAGACTGAGACGAACGCGAGCGCGCATACTCTGCGAGCAGCTGCACTATTGAGATCTGAGCTGGAGCGACTGTGAAGCCTTGAAATACTTGCTTTCAAGCTGCAGGTATCGTGTCACGAACGAAATCCCCTCGGAGCCACGGAGTAGCCATACGTTGCCATGTCAACGATTACCGCGTCTCTTTAGGCTTAGGAAAGGCCAGACTCAGGGACAATCTTTAAAATGGGGCGAGCCCACCGCTCATTCTTTGTGATTTGAGCGAGATAAAGCAAAGCGAAAGCCGGTTGCACTATTCATTAGCAATGAAATTGCCGAATACTGCAGCGACCATGACGAATTCGCTCCGAAGCGAGCGGAAAGGGCGCCGCCATGTTTGCCGACGCAACCCGGCCCCAAGCAATTGGGGGCCCAAGCGCCAACCCAAACCCCCAAACAGAGTTTGGGTTCTGCGCATGCGCAGTGGTGAGCCCCTATTTCTTTGGGGCCCCCAAGCTTTGGGGCCCCATCCCTTTAACTCTTCGTTTGCTCTCGTTATGCGGGCGTCTTGCGTGTTTGTCGGCACAGCGTCTGGTGTCAGCAAGGGGGGTCCTCCCCTCGGGGGGTTTCGCTTCTTTTCCACCAATTATACAAATATAACCAGAAAGGACGAATCGAGGCTCGAAATCTGGCTCCCGGATAGCTCTAGCGCATATATGCCTAATCTACAAAAATTTCTTTTCCACACCTTTCTTGGGGCCTAGCCCTCTGGAACGCCGAAGAGAGACGCCTTTCTCTTACATTTCGCGAGCGTGTAGCAAGTGGGAACCGTTCGGAAGCCAGCTGCGTAGCAACAGGTAGATCGCTGTTTCGCCAGCGACATTTCCACATTTCATTTATGCGTCCACAGCACACCCCAAATACGAAACACATACGGCGCGAAAGTGAGGGAGAGGAGGATACGAGAGCGCGGGGACGTCAGAGCGCTGAGCTCGGATCGGAAGGATAGTAGTGGGGACGCGAAGGTACACACAGTTTGAACGCGAGACCCTGCGCGAAGGCCCGACGACGCTCCTCTTTGTTCTGACTGGAGGGTGTGCAACGAAAACGCTTTTTTACCTACAAAAATTGTCTGCGGTGACGCGTCAACGGCGTTACCAGTAGCACGTTACTTTATTCTGCAACGTAGTTACCAGTTACATTTTCAAAACGGTAACTCACAACGTAGTTAAAATATTTCCAGAAAAAGTAACGGCATTTCGTTCCTCGTTACATCTTTTTCTCAAAACATATTAAAAATATACACTACAATTTGTTTTGCGTGTTTCCAGGCGCCATGTCATCCCAACACCCAGTGTCGAAACCAAATTAACAAAAAAGTAACCTGCGTTACTTTTTCGATGTAACGTATGTCTGTAACGCGTTCATTTTATTTGCCAGAGTAGCATATTTCCTTACTTTTTTTTCCCCCGGTAACACCTACAACACTGCCTACAAATTTTTAAAATTCAAAACAAATCGCTCCAAATATAAACTCTGCCATTTGTACGACCCAACCATGTAGGACCGAAAACGTCACATGTCATACATGTTCCCACCGAGTTGGCTTTCTGATTTACATATATTTACCTTACATCAAGACGAACGTTATTGCCTGTTCTATACGACTACGTATAATGAAGCGTTTTAGGAAGCAACAAAGCGTTAAAGTCACGACTCAAAGACCGGATATATCGCAATATCTTATGGCCGCCGCGCCGTGGGATCTCAGCTTGAAGAACGCGTGACTATGAATAGAGCCTTCCTCCGAATGACGATACGAGAGAGCGAGCAGAGGACCGCACAGGTGAAAGCAGCAATTCCAGCGTAGCGGAAGGCAGCGCGTCCTCCGTACTTGCCAAAACCGGTACCCCCAAGGAGGTTTCCCAATGCCGCACCTGGAAGAAAATCGACGTGGTTATGTAGTATAGTAGTCATGAGGAATGGAGAGTTTACACAATCTTAGACAAAAAAAAAAACATTCAGCCTTTCCATTTTGGTGAAGAAGGAAGAGCAGCGGAGCTGTAGCTTCTGTTCTCGGTGGTGGCTTTCCAGGCGAGCGATCTGTTCTTCTTTCGCAAGGGAATCTGAAGCGCTCGACGAAGTGGAACTTGAGGCGATAGCGGCCTCACGGCGGTTCCGGCACCATTCACGCTGCTACGCACGTCGCCGTCACTCATAGATGATGGCACCGAACTCTGGACAGCTACAGCCATCTATGAGCGACGGCGGCAACCAGGCGGTTGTTTGGTTGCCGCTGTCGCTCATAGATGGCGGTAGCTGTCCAGAGTTCGGTGTCGTCATTTCTTTGCTGGTGGACACGATCCCGGGGAAACTAGCTCCCTTAACAGCTCCGCTGTAATAAGCGAAGGAAACCTAAATTTCAAAAGCGGGCCCGCATGTCTTCGCTCCGACTGTGGGCTCTTGTTGCTGTAAGGATATGGGTAGTTCAACAGTTAGACAGACTGGAAAAAAAATATTTGATGCTCTTTATAATATTACATCTTCCATTTTCGCTCATCTTGACTTTCAGACATCCTAGTCGCAGTTTTCATGAAAAACTGACCGTACAGTGTATGGTCAACCAGATTGTCGACTTACCGATTCCTTCGAAGCCTAAGACGTTCAGGATGCACATCACGGAAGTAGTTGTCCCTGGTGAAGCGGTCTCTTTGGCGAACACATTAATGGAGGACAGCGCAATAGAGAAAGCGACACCATTGGGGATGGCGGTGAGAAGCGTATACCACGGGTTACGAATAAAAGAGCTTCCAATAAAGGACGCCGCATACGATGCCAACGCCAGTGAGCACGCTAGGAAATAACCGATTCTTTTTAAGATCAACCCGGAGAGGGCAAAAACCTAACAGTTCCACAAGATTGACTACTGCGTTATATATCCCAAAGGTGAGCTTGGATGATCCTATGTCTTCCATCAGCCACGCGTTGTACGATGAAGTGATTGCGAACAATGATCCGAGGAGACACGTCCAGAAAGCGAACACCATCACTTCCAGGCAATAGAAGACAGCTTTCACATCCCTGAAAAAAGTGGCCGTTACCCTTTCCATCGTCAATCGCGGCGTGAGGCAGAGCAGAAGAATATTTGACAGCAGGAAAATTGCAAAAAGGACGACACCCGGTGTGTAGCCGGAACGTCCTCCCGTCATCTTGTTTGCTTCGTCTATGAAGAGACCCACAAGGGGGCTGCAGATCCCGAAGCCTAAAGTGCCCCAGAGCCGATTGCGTCCGAAAGAGTTCGCATTATCACCCAGTAATTCGCAAAGCGCAGCATCCGATATAATGTACACTGTCCCGGAAGCCACATACGCTAGAGCCACAAACACAACATAAATGTAGAACGTGACCAATCTGGACGAGCGTTCCTGGAACGGACAGGTGAAATCGCAGTTGTCTTCTCCATGGCCTGCCGTCCTATTCCATACAGCCTTGCAGATGACGGAAGTATCGTTGCCGATGGCGATCTCAGCTTCGACCTTGAAGGAGGTGTCATCCGGCATGCTTCGCCAACAAGAGAAGTTGCACTTCAGTGATTGTTCAATATAACTTGAAGATGCGCTCATAGATGTTACGTTTCCATCGGAGCATGACAGAAGCCCACTCATATATGTGTCCCCTGTCTGGATGTACTGGATCGAAAAGACAAGTCCGAACGATACAAGAGCGATCGTTTGCAAAGCGAACAACACTGCTGTGGCGTTTTGCGTCCTGTCGACAATGAAACCGCAGGCAGGCTTGGAAAATATGGTGACCAGGGGGATGATAGTAAAGATGTAGGCTATAGTTGTCTCCGCAATGCCATTTGCACGACCCACAGCCGTTCCGTAGGGATTCACGCAAGCCATCGCTGTGATGAAAAAGAAGCAAAGTTTGACACAGATAAGCGTGAATGTCCTGAAGGCTGCCGCACCGTCGTTCAAAAAACTGAACACACGCGCAATAAAAATAAAAAAGTATTATATCTATTTGTAGTAAAACTACATTTTATTAGTGCGAATGACTTGAATATGAGACGCATAAAAATTATTTAGTGTTGTAGAGTAACGGGCGCTCGAAGTCGTGAAAGACAGTTAAAAAAAGAAAGCAACATATGGGCAGTTCAAAGAAACGTATATATACTTATCCTTCTGTTCCTTTGTTTTTTTTATTGTCGCATCATGTCAACCAAGATACCACAGCCCAAGCCCATATATGTGCACACAAAACAATAGCTGAACTTATTGCGACCACAAGAGGAAAAACTACAGAACTATCTTCTCTGGCATGTCGTTGGTCATGTTAACTTTACAGTAATGAAGTTAAGGCAAGGGTGCAGGCGAGCTGTTTGAATATAGACATTTTTTACCCCTGGAGAGTGGGGACAAGGAGGACAAACACGATCTGTGTCGTGTTTGTCCTCCTGGTCCCCACTCTCCAGGGTTAAAATTAAATATCTAACTTTACAGGGTGTATTTTTTAAGCTTACCAGATTTGTTTAAAAATATCCGTGAAAGCTACACTTATGCAGTTTGTGCAGGTGAGTTATACGGCCAGGAAGACATAATACAGGTGGCTAGTTCTAATGATCAGTCGGCTAATTAGGTAAAATGTGTTAATTAACTTTTGAATTAGTAAAAATATACATAAATTTTCAAGCAGAAACTTCATCAGCGCCTTCAAAAAGCACTAAATCAACTATTTTTAGAAACAAATAAGGTCGGGGCAGCATTTTATGGCGTTTTGAAAAAACGCGCAATTCGGATGCGTTTTTAGATTTCGGTTTCTTATCGGAGCCAGACATGTACAAACTATTCAAAAAAAGTAATCAAGTTAAGTTACTAAGTATAGGCCTCAAAACTAATTTGAGTAGAGTAGAAATTACTCAAATGGAAAGCAATTGAGTAAATTACCAACTACCGAAAAAAGGTAGCGAATTACTTTTAAAGTTACTTCAATATTGTTTATGGTGACAAGAAAGTACAGTGGCCCAATTTTTTTAATAATATCAAGCGAGCGTCGAGCGCCGGGACGGCCAGCGCTGTAGCCGCGGAGAAATGCGGCGTCACGGGAGAGATTAGGCGCGTGTGCACAAAGCTCTTTCCGTTACAAGCGTCGTCTGCTAGGCTATTCCGTTGACCGCACACTATAGAGAAATACAGTACTACTTAAAGAGTGGCCACTCAAGCCGTTTCGCGGCCCAGGAGTTAGGGACTCTACTGGCCGTTAGTAGCCGCAACAGTGCCACTTATCCTGAACATTTGGCAGATATATAATATTAATAAATAACTTTGTTGTATAGAGTAAACTATTATTACGAACTTCGAAAACTTTCAAAAACGACTTCAACGGCTGTGGCGTGACGGTTGGCTTCGGAGTGATGGACTCGACGGAGGGCGGATACTTCGGCTGCTTGGTCTGTGTTTCTTCCCTCGTTGTGTGGGTTGAGTTGGTTCCGCGGCTTGTTGTCTCGTGCGGGTTCCTAGTCATTCTTTCGTTGCGGTCATGGTATACGGTATGCGTAAGAAGTATTGTGACTGTAGTTTCTTTGTTGACGGACATTTGCATTCGGTCACTGAATTTAGAAGCCACTGGGCCAGATTGTTCTTCTATTGTTGCTGTATTAGTCACATGGTCATATGCATGCACGCGCTTTTCATGGAACTTGAACGGTAATTTTTTTTTTTTAAGTACCGCCCATCATATTGGGTTTGTAGCTGCAAGTCTCGCTGTAATACAGTACTGGTTTCCAAGTGTAGCATTGTTGACATCTTATTCGTACATTTTGCATGTGTATTCTTATTTTTGTAATGTATGAATAACATATATCACTCATTGTCTTCAGAATTGATGTTTGTTTTGCTTGTCATAGTTACAAAAATAAATATTTTTGTGTGTCAATCCCTGGTGTCGTCCCATGTCGTCCCTTCAAGAGAGTTAGCACAAATGTGAAAATATCCTTTTCGGTGTGCGGTCAGTTTGACTTATATGTAGCGCTGGATGACTTTTCTTCTGCAGTCCAAGAAAGGTATACTTATAATACAATTCTATTTTAAACGAAAACCATGCTAGTTACAATAACACTGACCCGTTAAACTAGAGGACGCATGCTACTGCCCGATACAAAAACACCGCCAGAATTAGCCTTGAATTCATTCATTCATCAGGCCAGCGGTTACTGCGTGTATCTATCCATTCAACACTCAACTAGGGACTATACTGGCCGCTGGGTGCGCTCGCTGACACTGAATCGGGCCGCTGGGGCCTATGGAAGTGTCCGCTCTTTACGTAGTACCAGCGTAGTACTATATTTCTCTATGCGCACACGGCCCCTGTTCATTATCTGCTGTCAGAACTATACTTTGTTTCAGCTTAGGTCCGAGCGCGGCCGATGTTATGAGCCGAAGGGCCAATCAAACAGCGCAAAAAGCGCAACGTCATGGCGTGCTCTCTGCGCTTGATAGGACTCGCCGGCGGAGGAGCACGCACAGAGAGACGGCGAATACCAGCTAGTCCTATCAACTACAGAGAGCACGCCATGACGTTGTGCCTCTTTCGCTGCTTGATTGGCCCTTCCGCTCATTACATCGGCCGCGCTCGGACCTAAGCTGAAACGAAGTATAACCGCTTTTAAGCAAAGATCTGAACAGCGCTTGCTTGCGTGAAACTGCTCAGGCGTGGCATAAACCGCGCGTCATCTCGAGTTTAATTTACTTCTTTTTCATGTTTGCGTTTACTTTGTGAACACCAACAAAAATGAAAAATACGGTGACGTGACAAACTGAAGGCAATGATGCATTAAACTATATATAGCAGCCAATGTTACGAGTCATTGAAACCAATCCAGTGCTTTCACCCTGCCACGTGACATCGTGCTTCCCCGTGCGGTTGTACCCAACGGGAAGGCCACGTGACACACTTTTAGCGATGGACTGGCCAAGATGGCTCGTAGCGTCGGCTGCGGTACAACACAAAGTGAAACGGAGTATAGACAGGGTTTTCGCTTGGTGTTTTGTATAATGAATTGCGTTGTTGCTGTTGTCATCTAGCTTATGTAGCCGAGTATAGTCACACTTTTCTTTGACCAGCGGGCGCGCGCACATTTTTATGCCTCCTTGAGTGCCCATAGAAACACGGGAACGTGCTGTGAGAATGTCAACGAGCGGAATGACGCAAAGGGATATAGCAACAACAGTCGCGCAGTCGCGGTTACGCAAGCTAACGAGGAGGGGCGTATCGGCGAACTTCGACATTGCAAGCGCCGTGCCCTCCTTTGCTGCGCAGCAGGGGCTCTGTGCGTGCAACGGAATAGCCTAGCAGACGACGCTCCCACCAGAAAGGGCTCTGTGCGCACGCGCTTAATCTCCCCCGTATCGCCGAACGCCTCTGCGGCATGGCGCTGGCCGTCCCGGCGGTCGACGCTCGCTTGATATTATTAAAAAATTGGGCGACTGTACATAGGTTTTGATTCGTTAGCGAAATTCCGCTAACCAGCGGTTTGTGTTTTCACAGAAATGGTTTAATAGCTGGTTCTGTTTCTGCGTGCCTAATTGTTTTTTACTTTTTCTTTTTGGTCAATGATGCGGATTTATCATTTCTACTTTGAGGTTTAGCACTGCCTGAGCTTGATTTTGCAGTTGCTTGTTTACAGAGTTGCGTAAAGTACATCTAAAAAGTACTTGAAATAAAGTACGAAGTAAATCAGAGGTTATGTACTTCAAGTAAAGTATAGTACACCGGGTGCAATGTACTTGAAGTAGTCCTTTAAATACTATGGTCTTTAAAAGCAAAGTACAAGCACTTTTTAACATAACATAATCTTTCATAATGACCTTTGATCCCCTATAGGGTATTAAAAAAAACTGGTATGCATTGCTCCACGATAATCGGGGGTGCATCAGTTTTCTTGGAAAAGGCGGCACATGTTGGAAAAAGTTAAGTCGCCACAGAGTAGTTGTTTTACTCTCGCTGATGAACTATTTAACACATGCACTTACTTGAATCCGGCTTATAGTCGCCATTACTTAACTTAGAAAAATAGCCAAATGACGTCTCAAAAGACGATAGCGCAGTTTCACATGACCATACGCCTTTTTTTTTTTTTTTTCAAATGTATGGAATGTATTTTAAAGTCGGGAGTTGTACTTTCCTCGGAAAGTACCAGAAAAATATTTTAGTAAACTACAAGTACATGCTCAGAGAATTACTTCAAGTAAAGTACAAGTTTTCTAAACCCACTTGAAGTAGTACTTGAAGTGCCATGTACTTAAAGTACTTCCCAGCACTGGGTGTTTATTTTATATTTTTTATGTAAAAACGTTGGGGGAATTATTAAGGTTTTTCAGACGATCTTCGAATCTTGGAAGACCTGCATATTCTGAGCTGTGGGAGGAAAGTCAACGCAATGAGGGCACCTTTCCGTTGCCTTAAGCGATTCTTCAAGTATACAGCACAGTCAACGGGAGCACCACATGAGCTTCAGGGAGGGTGCTGCATTTTGTTGCCTCCGTTGAGTGAGGATGCAGTGTGTAATGGCAGCACATCGTGTAGTGTGCGAGAGTTCCTACGTTGGTGAGAAGCGGGGACAAGGCCTTTCTTCAAATACGTCAATCTCCTTGAGCTTCGGGACAGAAAGAAACGTGTCTTCAGCGCTAATCCCGCAGTTGCTCGGCCTCACTTGCGACGTGTCTGTCCGCTCCCCGCGCCTACTAGCAGAGTTGTTGCAGTGGGGGCTCGTGAAAATTTACGGGGTTTCGGACCCTCCAACCCCCCTCCCCACCGCCTATGCGGCCCGCCACATGCTTCACCCTCTTTGCAAATATCAGCTGATCCTCCAACATATTTTTTTTCTTTTTGTGCAGGAATGTTTGTTGATAGGTTGTGGAGATCTGGCTGCCCTTCCCCGCGCCAACCCTTCGGGTCCCAAATCTCGGCAGAAGCTTAACGCGCCATGTCTCCGAGATGCGTCATGCTCAGGGGAAAAGCAGTGGCCTCGCGTACCAGAACATCCGGCTACACCACTTCCCTAGCCAACTAACGTCACGCGACTGGCTTTCCGGAACAAAGGACCCAAGGCTTGATAAGGGGACGCGGGACAAAGAGGGATCTCTCTCGGGCGGCGGCAGTGAAGGGAGAAGCAGCGGACTTCCCCCCGGCCTCGCTGATGACCGTTCCCCGATCCCGAAGCCCCCCAGGCAATAAGTGAGTGAATAAAGCGCACATTGTATATCTCGATGACGGCAAATACCGCGTTTTTTGTTTTATTGCTTCATCCTTTACGATTAATTAAACATGTAGCGCTTTGACAGTTTCGACTAGCTTTTCTTTTTTGCTACACTGCGTGTCAACATTTTTTAGCAAAGGGCGAAGGCTATGCCCTCGTGAGCCAATTAAAGAGACGGAACGAAGCACGTGACACTTCTTCAAGGCAAGAATGCACTCCGACGGTGAGTTAATTGTCATGTTCTGACATTCTGATGGCCCATGTGTTTTTCATATTTCCTAGTGTGTGTTTTCTTCAACGTTTTGCTGAAAAAAAGATTGAAAATAAAATGTTAAAATCAACCTCACTCATTCGTTTTCGTAGCCGCCCGGTCGAATCAGAGACATAACTAATTTAGTTAAAGTGCTGAAAATTGAAAATACAGAATAAATGTTTCACTGAACTCTTAAAAAGCCGATGATGAAAATATAGGAATGTTATACCAAAAAGGCGCCCTAAATTCATAGCATTTATTTGGAAATACGTGTGCGTGTGTGTACATAATCCAAATATGCAGATGAAGGAACTACTGATCAAACGAATAAGAAATAATAAAGCGCAGAAAAGCAAATAAATAAATGAAAATTTTGGATAGGCAAGGCCGGCGTACCGACTGGTGCCGGCCGTGAAGGGTGAAAACGAATTCAAAACCGCAGTATTTGCAGTCACCGACAGTTACACTCTTAAAAATGTCATCAGTTTACTTTCCCGCAGAATACTGTAGACGACTTATTTTTCGCGATTAGGTCAAAGCTGGAGTATTTGAATAATTTGCGGGTTCTAATTTTCGCGACGCTGTAGGATCTCAATATAGATTGTAATGTGTTTACATTTTAACGGGATTGTTCGCGGGACCTATTTTTCGCGAATTGTAGGCGATTGGCGAAAATTAGGTCCTCTCGAAAATTAAGTAGTTTACAGTATTCGGAGCGCCAATCATTGTAATCTGACAAGAGACCACGGCGATTGACGAGACTGAAAATATGTTAATTTCATCCGCCACCCTACCAAAAAACCCAGTATAACTTTTCCCTATCTGGATTATGGGACCAGAAATGTATCTGGATTTTATCTGGACTCTATCTGGATTTTAGGTTTTCAGAAATTATTCCTTTGTATGCAATATGGATTTCAAGTTTCTATAAACAAAATTCCAGTTCCATAATCCAGATAGCGAAAAATTATACTGGGTTTTTCGGTAGGGCATGGTCAATGTGGCGACATCTATCTTATTTGGTTGCAACTAAAGTCGTCAACTACAACGCGACCCCCAAGAAGGCGGCCACGCCAGCTCATTCGGAGACTAGCGGCCTTAATGCAGTTCTCGGCCGTTATGCCCTACTCGGCCTCAAAGCCACCCCCGGCCCTTTCGCTCCTCTCGGCCTTAATGCATTCTCGGCCGTAATGCGACTATCGGCCTTAGCGAGATGCTCCCTTCGCGATGGCCTGGGAGGCCCACAAAGCCATTCTCGCAGCTCGCAGGGCGGAGGGACGGGATGGCTTTCAGGGTGAAGCCGTCCGCTGATAACCGGAACAAAAAGAGAAGCCTTTTCTTTATTTTTGTTTTGAAAGGCACTATATCGCGTAAGCAGGTGAGTACAAAGGCTTCCTCCCCAGAGCCATCTGGATTCCGGGAAAGTTCCTATCGGAGATGAAATTCTACTGAGATATCCTCTTAAGAGGATATCTCAGTAGAATTCCGAAAAAGTTCCTATTGGAGATGAAATTCTACTGAGATATCCTCATAAGAGGATATCTCAGTAGAATTTCATCTCCGATAGGAACTTTTTCGGAATCCAGATGGCTCTGGGCAGGAAGCCTTTGTACTCACCTGCTTACGCGATATAGTGCTATTTCTAAACAAAAATTAAGAAAAGCTTGTCTTTTTGTTCCGGTTATCAGCGGACGGCTTGACCCTGAAAGCCCCCACTTAACCCACCCATCCCGTCCCTCCGCCCTGCGAGCTGCGAGAATGGCTTTGTGGGCCTCCGAGGCCATCGCGAAGGGAGCCCTTTGTCCCATTCTTACCGGATTAAGAAGGAAAAAAAAACGCTGTTAGAGAACGCCTCTGTTGCAGATTGGAAAGAATTTGACGCTCACCAGAAAATTTACGATGAGAAACTATAAGATTGGAACCGCACGAGCGGAACGAGGCAAACGACAGACAGAAGCCGTTCGAGACACTTCTGTGTAATAATGTATATTCAATTGATTTATTAGTGTAAATACAGTTTGTGTTTTGTTTTTGCGTTAATCGCCTGATTTAAAGTAAGACGCCCACACGACCTCTTCGATTCTGAAACAGCCTCATTTCGCTGCCTGATACTTTGGATTCATTTTGCTCGGTTCTTCGGCTATTTCGCGTTCCGAGATTTTTCGTACGATACGATTTCCAAATAGCATGTAGACTGTTGATATCGTCATTACAAAAAATGAAATATGTCATATCATCATTACAAAACAAGATATGCCATGTGTCGTGTCGTAATGCTGCGAAATAATCTACCACAAGTCAGAATGACATCGCGTACTAGATAGCGGCCCTAAGAGCTTACTTTTCATGAAGCAGTGCTTTGAAAAATAAAGCTACTCACTCTAAAAGTGTCTGATCTCCTTGTGCGAAAAAAGAAACGAAATGAACCAGTTCACGATACCATTAGCAGCCATTAGAGTCACAATTTTTTTTAGATGCGGAGCATCTCTTGCTCGGGTCTATGTCCCGCGGCGTCGGCGTTGTAGTCGGCACTCTAACTACGCACGCGCAACTCTCCTCCTTCCCTCTCTCCAACAGCTGCGCGTTACTCTCTCCGCTCTCTCTCTCTCTACCAGCTGCGTGCACTGCGCGTGCGTTCGCTTCTCCTCACACCGCGCGCGCACGCGCAACTCTCCTCCTCTAGTCTCCTCTCCTTCAAGTGTGAAAAAAAAATAAACGGCGAGCGGCGAGCGTTCCAAGTTTCTCTGCCGCGAGCCGCGACGAAGGCTCGCGTAGGGGGTAACGCTAGGGCAGTCGGTGGCGCCATCTCTCGACGTCAGCACGCAACTGACTCTTTCCTCGGAACCAACACGATGCTCCGCATCACCCCTTGGTTCCCCTCGGGAAGATGGTGTAATTTTTTTTATACTTGGGAGAAGAGCGTGTTATTTCAAGTGATGGATGAAGAAAGAATAATCAATTAACACTAAGACAACACAACCACATCTTTTTTTCTAGAGCACCGGATTTTAACCGTCACCCCAATTTCTAAATCGGTGTGCGATCTCTAAATGGCACGGAATCAGAACTATATGTTGTACTGCCGAAATGCCAAAAAAATCAATAACCACAAGTTGAGATAGTGTTGCGTCTTATATACGTACTGTTCAAAGCGTAGTTCTAGTGTCACAAAGCTATTCTTTAAAAAAATATTAAAACAATACCTTCCATAATTAAGTGTTCCGATTAGTTCCGATAGTGATCTGACGAGATCATTTCTTTGCCTAGCCGTTTCGGAAACGATAATTTTTGTCTTATTTTTGCAAGGCAAAAATTATCGTGCCTACAGTGCCACAGAGCCTATATTTTTATTCGTGCGATCCTAATCTCCCGGGGACAAAACCGCTGGTCTACCCGTGACGTCACGGCGGGGATAGAGCAACCAATCATTACACTGATTTCAAGCTCGTTCTCGCGTCTAATAAAGGCACCATATTGGCGCGGACGGCTTCCAACTTCGTTCTCAGTCGGAGTTGAAGTTTCCACAAACCTGCAAGTTGTTACAAAGAAAGGGTGACGAAACGATGAACATTGTATGCTCCCACTTTGCGCTGGGGATAACGCAACTCTCAAAGAGAACAGACCCATCTCACCAGGCAGTTTGACTACGCCACCGCTGCCGCAATACATTGAGTGAACTTTAGTATTTCAGCACGTGCCCGATACTCGCTGGAACTCTGCGCGTGAAAAGCACGTACGTAACGGCACGAGCCGTCTCGGACACTTCCACCTGCTTCTTGTGAACTAAACTTTTGTCGGCTTCACGCATGCGCGAACGCTTGGTGAGGTCGGTTTATTAGAGGGGGTCCACTGGTTTGTGGCTAGGGTAGGCATCGTTATACGGCATATCGAGGAATCTGGACCTTCTTTGTGTTTTGCCAATTGCTCTTTAGGGGGAAAAATAAAGGGGGAGGGCCACAAAGCTGTGCCCGAGTTGTCGTCGAGCAAAGCAATAATCGGGAAAATAACCCCGAAGGGGAAAAAAAAAAAACGGCAAACGCGTAGGTTCCAGGACATTTCATCGAACACCGTTTCATCGAAAAAGTGGTCGTCCCGTACCGAAACGTTCAATTGCAACAATTGGCCGGTATTTTTAAACAAAGAATCCTAATAGCCGGCCAAAAAACGTTGCTAACAAAACAAAACGAAAAATTCGGGGCTAGTGGAGGGGGAGGTGGTGGAACCCGAATCCATCCGCTTGGGTACACCCCATGCAGGCGTGTCCTCCGTCGTGCCATCCAGGCTTCTGTCGTACGAGAGGACAATGAGAAATTTTCAAATTTTATTGCAGAAACCTATGACGCATTCAATGAAACGGCGTTCGATGAAATGTCCGGTGTAGGTGCGTGTGACCTTCTAGTGCGCAACAGAACCTTAGGTGTCTCAATTTGTGAAAATGTGATGGCTGAAAACCAGCATCGTCTTTCAGGCCCGTGCGATCTTCTGCGGTTCCGATATAAAAAAAAGGTTCAGATCCATGCCGAAGTCACAAATCTCGGGAAAAAGCTAATAGAAGAAAATCTCACCGCAAGACCGACCTACGCGGAGAAAAGCTCATCGGAATCTTGATGAATGCGGTGGAAACTCACCTACGATGTTCGTTTTCGGAAATGGCATTATTTTGGTATATGGATAATAAAAACTTTATTTTTCGTATTTTTTTTTTTAGTAACTTATGACTTTTGGTGTGATAGGTCCTACCGCAATTTGGGGGCTCTCTGTGGCCGTCGGGTGCAATGACGAGGTCACTTCGTTACTGTTCACAGAACTCAACGTTGAGGCAATGTCTTTATAGAAAAAAGACGTGTCTATCCCTTTGTTAATTGTTCCCATTCTGAAAAATTGTGGACTTCTGGTTCTTCATTCCTATTGGTGTCTGCAATATACGAATCTTGTATATATCTCCCCGTTTGCGTTCCCCGCATGGCCCCCAGAGTATATAGCCGCAAATACTAAATTTAAAAGCTTGATCGTATTATTCTTGAGTGGGTTTATCTCAGCATCTGTCATATTTTCGTTGAACTGTTCTTTGGTGAGCTTTTCTCCCGTGATCCTCTTGGTGTTGCGCTGTTCTCCGGCGCAGAAAAGCACTCCGGAAATCCGGCGGATGCGGAGAAGAGCTCACCAGACTTCGGATAGATGCGGAGAAAAGCTCACCTTTACAAACCGTTTTAACATTATTTCTTCGCAGCTCTCGATATGTTATCGAACTCTGTTCTCTCAAAGTCATTTAAATGAACGCCCTGTAATTGAATTCAATTTCATCGAAGCCGTTTCGTAGAACAGCACTTTATCGAACATCATGATGGTTTCTGGCAAGATCGTTTCTCGTTTTTGTAAATAGTGTTTTCTTATTTGCATCTAAAGGATAAAGATAATGTCACGAACGACAAATGATGAGGCGATGAATAACTAAAGAAACTAAACGTTTAATGGGGTGAACAAAATAGACGGTTGGCGTCGCAGGCGTCGATGTCGACGAAACAGCAGGATCGGGACTGACTCCGTCTCTCCACGCGGAGCTCCTTATGTACACGCGTGGGCTTCTGGAACAATCGGCGTAGAAGGTTCGGCGCCTAGAACATTCTAACCTGGAATAAGCAACAGGGTTCTCGAAATTACCAGAACGCGACATTACAGAAACAATAAGAAGGTGAATCCGCGACCACGCATCGAAGATAAGCACGGTAACCGTTAGGCCACGGGCGCGCAGCCTACTTGGCTAGCTGCTCACGCGGCAATATTATGTTCCGTTTTTCTTTGGCTTTGTAGTAAACAATGACATCTTTCGGTTATGCAGCCTAAGACGAACTTGATACTTTTTGGGAGGTCAGAAGTCGTCGGGTGCCGAGACGGAGGTCACATTGTTGCTTTTCGTTGCACTCAACATTGAGGCAATGTCCTGTCTCCATGTAAAACAGAAAAAAAAAACGTTCCCCACTTTTTCCATGTTCACATTCCGCAAAACTGTGGATTCGCCTGCCTCTTCCCCCATTTTTCTTAGAAAGTACGCTATTCTTCTGGGGCTGAACGAGAACACTTGGTTTTACAAATATACGAACACGCAAAAGCGCAGCATGAGCGCTGAGCAAAGTGCGGACATGAGTATTAAATATAAACACCGCAGTGCAAACAATAATAAAATATTGCGTAAATGAGCTTTTCTCCGCATTTGTCGGTTTTGCAGTGAGCATTTCACCAGTGAGCTTCTCTCCGGTGAGCTTTTCTCCGCCGCCCGATCTCCGGTGAGATTTTTTGTCCGCCGCCCAACTGTAACAGCCGACCAAGGGTTCAGCGCAGCCAAGACAGTATAATCGACGAACACCATAATAAAAGATGTGCGGGTTCTTGTCTAATACATTCGCCTCTATTTCATAAAATACTGAATCAAGAGTGTGTTGGTTCGGGTCAAACAAAGAATCTTCAGCGCGACTTTCACAACTTCAAAATAGCAACGTGTCACGCCTACTACCAAAAAACTTGTTCTGTTTTTAGCTTCACTGAAATTTTTTACGCAATGTTTGTTTTATTTTGGTAGAAATCCGCCTCCACAAGTGTACATGTCAAGCGAATGTCGAACTTAAAAAGAAAATCGACGAACTCACGTATGTTTCTTCCACATTTAAAATAAGTAAACATTTTAAATACATATCTGCAGAACATTTGAAATCGCAAGATCAAATCACCTATCCTACTTCGAGCACAAAGAAGTGGTAAGACAGTATCTACTCTTTGACGCTTCGGTTGCTTTTGTCTAACTGCATTTGCTAACTTCAGGCCTCACGAAAGGACCGCTTGAAGCGTGAAATTTTTCACTCCCAATTTCTTAACCCAAAATGCCAACAAAAAATGGAACATCCTCCCAATGACGCGCTCCGGCGATTGAAAACTAATGACTCTCACCCACCCGCTAAACATCTCCGCCGCCAAAAAAAGAAAAGAAACTTCTAACTTTCATTTGTGCGACCCCAAAACACCAACAAAGAACGAAATATCCTCCCAAGGACGCGCTCGGGCGATATACAACCTATTACTCACTAACGCGATAACCCGCAAAATATCTTCGCCCCCTAAACAAAAAAAAAAAAAAACGATCAGTTTCGAGAGGCACCCTTCCTCAAAATCCCGACTGTCAACCCGACGACCCTGAAGATGTAAGTAGTTCGGGTCGCAATAACACATTGCGCAATTTCAAGAGCAAGTTGTGCGGACAGACTCATAGATGGCGCCAGGTGACAGCTGAATTTTTTGACGTTTTGAGAGGCTACAAACTTAGTTAAAATGTATTACAACGAGAATCTCTGGAAAAAAAGATCTTGTAAGAGATATATTCCAAAAAGTCCTGGTCTTGAATATTGTCGAGCCTAAATTTGTATTTTGGCCCGGTTTATTTTTAAATGTTGATGAAGAACGGAACGAAAAAAAAAGGCTTTTTCAAGCATCTTTAAGTTCCCGTAAAAACTTTTAAGCTTGAAAATCGGGAGATGTAGCGCCGCAATATTACTCAGTTTTTTTATTATCTTTCTAATAAAACCATTCCCAAGTCAATCCGTTCGGTGGTTCTCGAGAAAAAATACCAAACATTTGCCATTGGAATTGCATAGGGCTCGGTAGCTGCGATATCCTCTTAACGCGCCATTTCTCCGAGATGCGTCATGCCTCGGGGGAGAAGCGGTGGCCTCGCGTACCAGAACATCCGGCTACACCGCTTCCCTAGTCAACTGACGTCACGCGACTGGCTTTTTGGAACAAAGAACCCAAGGCTTGATAAGGGGACGCGGGACAAAGAGGGGTCTCTCTCGGATGGCGGCACTCTCAAATGGCGGGCAATGAAGTAGCGTCCAGCGGTGACAGGAGACGAGGACGCTGGCGCGGGATTCGACGGGACACGGACGCTGGCGCGGGGAGTGCGGGTGCAAAGTCGAGGGGCGGACTCGGCGAACGAATCGGACGGCGACCCTGGACGACGACGTCCCAATGACGCGGTGTGGATGACTACCGCTGGGACTTGGAGTAGCTGCAGCCGCAGCGGACTCTCCCACGGCCTCGCTGATGACCGTTCCCCGGTCCCGAAACCCCCAGGCAATAAGTGAGTGAATAAACCCTTTTGTCGTGAGCGAAGTATTGCTATGTCATGTTCATCCGAGAACAGGGTCTGAGGGAATCGGAGTTAGAAGTCCGCAAGATAAACCTACCACTAAAATTTTAAAGTAATTTGTACTTTGAGTAGAAGTTACCCGGAAAAAGTCATTAAAGTACTAATTACCGAAATAAAAATGCACTTGAAAGTTACTAAGCTACTGAGAAAAATAGTTAAACTACAGTAACTTGAGTAGTTGAACTACATACAAGTCTGATCGAAGAGCATCTTTGCGCCCGCGGTCCTGCTCCCCGGTGGTCGCGGAACGAAGCAACCTCCTCGCCCTCTCGTAGAATGGAGGGAAGTATCGCGTACGTGTGTTGCGCGTCTCGGCCACTGGGGAGCAGGACCGCGGGCGCAAAGATGCCCTCCGATAACAAACCAAAACCCAGAAACACGCTCAAATTGGGCGTTTTTACGGAACTGTGTAAAATGGTGCCCCTGTAATATTTCTTTCTAAAAAGAGTTGACTTAGTGGTTTTCAATATGACGCTCAGCAAGTTTCTAATTGAAAGCATATGTCTATATCAGTAATTAAAAAGTTAATTAAGAAGTTTTACCTAATTAGCCGAGTGATCGTTACGATTAGCCCGCTATACTATGTCCCCCTGACCGTATAACTCACCCGCACAAACCGCATAAGTGTAGCTTTCACGGCTCGTTTTAAACAAATCTGTTAAGCTTAAAGGGACAATGAAGACGATTTTATTTAATTTTTTTAAATGGTGTTTTTATGCTTCTTGGGAACATAGCATGCTGCCCAATTTTTTGTAGACGTTTGTGACGCGTATTTCTGTGCCTACGAAAGAAGTAAAGAAACCGAAACTGAACAAACTCCATTCTCGTTTCTGGGCCCCCGAAAACGGAGGTGACGTAGGGAGTGGCGTCAAGTGTGAATAGTCGGTATCGGTAGTATTTAGGAGATCGAGACTCTGGTTACCGCGGTGGATTATAGCAGCGCGGTGGCGCGGTTGGCGCGGTCGTTTCGCCGAAGCTGTCAACATGGACGGCAATGCCGCTCTCGCGAGCGAGTTCGAGCTTCCGTTCAGTCACCGAACACCAACGGAACGGGAGTACGTGTGTGGCGGCCCCCGACGGAGACCGCCCAGCCAGCCGGCAACGAGCGGCCCGCATGCCGAAGGACGGACGAGGGGAAGATGCCGAGGGGAAAGCAACAGCGATCCGGCCGTTCCGGGATCCGATTCCTCCGCGGACGTCCTCTTTTCGTCGTCAAAGAACACGAACAGCAACCCACACGTGAAAACTAGCGTCACCCAAACGAATACTGGTCTTCAGTCGACCGTTAGAACAGCCATCTACATCTACTATTTTGCAGAATCCTTCGAGAACCGTGTCACCGTGTTCTTTTTTTTTTATTTTATTTTGTTTGCCCATAGTTGCTCGTTGCCCGTTTCGCATCCAGCGTAGCAAAGAAAAAAACAATTATGCTGCTTTATTTACGGTTTAGTAAGCATTTCGGGTCCGATTTATACTTTTCATGGTTACTCAAGCGGAAATTAGAACAGTATTCCTAAAATGTGCGAACCAAAACGTGACCGAGGGCACGTTTCTCGTTTCGACCAATCGCTGACGCGTCTTTTGTGACGTCGCGCTTCTTGGCCCCGCATCGGTCACGTGAGCTCCGCTTCTCCTGGCTTCTCCCGCAACTCTCGGGGCGTCGCCCTAGTCGATCCCGGTACGATTATTACCGCGACTGTTTAACTGATTTGCGCGGCACACAAGCGCCGGTTTCGGCTGAAATTCGGGCAACGTGGCCTGAGACATGCCTGGAACCAAGTTCAATCGCCAAAAAGATGTCCGAAATTCCCTTCATTGTCCCGTTAAGAAAAGAAAACATTCCCTATAGTATGTGAAACACATGCGTACACCATTATAAACAAGTAAACTATTGACGTCGGCCCCACCATAAGATGTGTTTTCAAATTGGAAAAGCAAGACGTTACTATATCTCAAAAGTTGTGGGGATTCCTGTGGCCTCCCTTCCCCGATGGCTGTGATAACGGCCGCGGATCGGAACGCTCGGCCTTCTTCGCCGTGAGCTCCAACCTGTTTGTGAAGCGGAGGATCACCTGTCTTGGAGGATCCTCCTCTCACTCTTTCCCGGGGGGACCTCTTTCCGTCCAACACCTCCTAGAAGAGAAGGCCAGAGCGCTCCGAGTCGTTACGTCACAATGGCGGAGGAAGGAAGTCATCGCGCAACTACGTGAGAAAAAGTTCTGGGCATCGGCGTGAAAAAAAACGTTCCTTTTCGAGCGGCGCGGGGTATTTCTGAGCGTTTATCCGACATTATTATATGTTCTAAAAGCGCAGTATTATATAATTTATTATATATATAATATAAACATAATATACAACGCGCTACCAAGGTTGAAAGTACCAATTTTTTTATATTTATGATTAATCCCCGTAACCGCGGGACTACGTGCAATCCCGCAGATCCCCACACTTTTTTAATGAACCGGTCCGCTAGGACGTTTTCTTCCCTCGTACGGGCTCCGATTTTGATAAATTTACGTTGTGTGTGAGCTGCTGACTGTCTAAAAAGGAACGCTGATACTTTTCGAAGAGAAGGGAACTGAAAAAAATCCAGTGATCGTCGCAGGGAGCGCACGCGAGCAAGAGATGGGTCGACGACGTTAAGCCTCCCGCACTGCGGCCGCTGCTCTAGTGTGCGTGTGTGTGTGGTTCTTTTGATCCTCCTACCAGTCGTTTTTTTTTTTTTTTGTCGTCACCGCAGTCTCGGGTAGTTTTTTTTGTGTTCGCTTGATACTACGGCATTTACGTGGATTCGCGGAACAATTCCTGCTACGGTTTGAGTGACGTGTGGCAACTAGCCAACGATGACCCTCGTTAATTATCAATAGACCTCTCCACAGAGAGAGGTGTTCAAATGTTTTCGTCACGGATATTGTGGGACGTATGGATACGATCGACAGGTAAGAAACAACTTATTTACGGGCTTTCTTGGTCATGTGGGACGCGCGTAAAGTGCTGCAGTCGGGTTTTCTTTTCTTTTTTTTTTTCGTTATAGAATGGCATCTTGTTCGATCGTTATCCGTGTGCGGTTGCGTTGACATTTGTAAATCTGTGTGGTGATATTCTAGTTTTCACTGGAAGGTGAATAACAAGTTTGTGTGATTATAAAAAGTGCGTTGTTTGTGCTTATGTGTTTATTTATACTAATGTTATTTTATTGCCTTTACCGCTTTTATACTAGAATCTTAACTGTATTAAGGTAATAGTATTATTGTATACAAAATAAGATAATTTTTTCTAAGGCAGCTCGAGCCCATAGGGAGAAGTAAATGAGTTGACTGTAAATAGTAAGTTTAGTACCCCAGCCACACGGAAAAGTTCATATATTTTCATTAAATGATATGGGACTTACTCAGCTCGCGGTCTTGAGTGATTATACGATCGTCGCAAGCTGATTTGTCGACCCCACAATGTCGTTCGATCGAAATTACATTACTTTTGCCATGTGGCCGGGGTATGATGTAAGAATTCAGTGACTGCACGCGATAACATCGCTTACATGATCGTAAGTGACACTTGTCTAGCCGTGTCCGCGTTAACTACGTGTACCTGATTTTTAACTGTGATCTGTTTTGCTGCGTCCAATTACTGCGTGTATCGCCATTTTGTCGAAGTATTTCTGTGTAAAATATGCATTCCTACAGCAATAACTGCGTGACTCAATGTTTTCTCTTCTACGCCTACCTCGTACCATTTCATACCGATTATTTAGCGGTGTAATATTTTGCCCGTGTATTAAAATATTTTCGAGACCCCTTGATATATGTGCAGCTTTCATTTTAGCTAATCAGACACGCGTATGTGACTAAAAGCGCGTTACAACGGTCGATCCACGCGCGTTGCCTTCGCTTCGACGCGCGCCCCCGATGGCCTTCCTTCGCGACGTCACGAGAAGAGCACTCTGGCCTTGTCTTCTAGGAGGTGTTGTTCCGTCCCCCCGCTCGGATGCGAATCACTGCTGACAGGCGAGGAGGCTTTCGCCTCGACTTTTCCCGCTTTCGGGAGGGGGACTCGTCCGGTGACCGCGAAAGAAATAGGACGTGTGTCGGCGACCTCTCCGATGGTTCCCCGGTCTTGGCTCTCCGGAACCCCGCGTCTGGCAGGTAAGGACCTTTTCTTACCTTGCCGGCACGGGGGGGGGGGGGGGGGGGGACATTTTGGATTGGGACATTTAGTTATTTTAGAAGAGTGCTATAATAAATGCTCTTGGACTCTGTCTTTACTCTGGTACGTGTGTCTTCTCTTCCGCTATATTCGAGAGAGTGAGACAAGGTAGACGATCATTGGCACCGACGGAGGTAATTAACTGAACCGACCCGCGGTAATGTAGCCGTAAACGTCGTCTACATGGCCGCGGAGATGTGGGGACCACGCTACTAGGTTTGACGTCTCCTTTGAGATCGCCGCCGCTGTTGAGACAATTCTTTGGTTGCTATATCGGCACCTGTGTTGGTAGCTAGCAGCATCCCACAAAGTTCAACACAAAATTCAATTTAAACTCATCATCAGTCACAGGGCAGCAGACCTTCGAAGCTTACGTATAAACGCCAATGTACAAGCTTACGTAACGACAAACTCTTATTAATGTATACACTCTGAACATGTCTTTTCTGCTTCGCCTTTCTGCTGTTGTTATACTATATAGATGCCCCGGCCAACGTCTCTAGTCAGAGCGACCATATGGTTATTGCGCGCCAACCTCCCTGAAAAGTTACAATACTTTTTTTAAATAAAAATTAAAAAACCCCAAGCGAGTTACTCACCGGCAAGGTAGAGAAAATAGTGGGCTTTCAGCGGCAGAAGACGCCTGTCCACTGAAGCTGGGAGGAACTTCATTCTCAAATAGAGGGCAAGAGGCAGTTCCCTGAAGCAAGACCGAGCGAAATGAAAAGCATAGCTCGTTCTCGTTCAATAATCTGAGAACGAACTTCACATTGACAAGCCCTAGATCCCTTTAGAACTACGCCACATTAGGTGATCGTGCAATGCAACAAGTTCTCCTCTACGTGTCAATTAAAATGTGTAAGTTTTCTTCTCCCCTAGCCCCCAAAGCACACATTTATGAACATTATGCAGCGAATGACTGCCAGGTCAAAACTTTCAGTTTGTTTTGCCAAGAGAACATATCGAGTGTTTGTTGTGTCAACAATCCATCATTGTAAACCATTATTAAAAGGAAAAGAAACTGGAAGCAAAGGCACACGCACAAATCAATACAGTAGAGGAATAAACACAGTGTTGGTAAAGAACGTTTAAAAAGTACTTCAAGTAAAGTACAAAGTAACTGACCGGTTATTTACTTCAGGGAAAGTAGTAAGCACACTGGGCGTAATGTACTTGAAGTAAAGTACTATAAATACAATGTACTTGCAAAGCCAAGTACTTTTAGAGCGCAGCTCTTAGGCGCCCGTTTCCGGGTTGAGCGGCGTCGGCGTCGGCTTCGGCGTAACCGCGCGTTGCATTATGGGACGTTTCCCATTATGACGTAACACATGACGTCACGTGTGACGTCACGAGGGTAAAACTTTCCGCTAAATTTAGCGGGAAATTTTTCTAATAAAGTTAGTGGGACGTTTGCCATAATACCGTCACACGTGATGTCAAGTGTGACGTCACGAGGGTAACCTTTTACCGCTAAAATTGGCGGGAAACTTTTTCGCTAAATTTGGCGGGAAATGTTTCCGCTAAACTTAGCCAGAAAATTTCCCGCAAAATTTTCCTGCAAACTTTAGCTGGCAAATGTCCCGTTAAATTTAGCAGGAAATTGATGTCACGTGACCTCAACAAAGATTCAGTTTCCCCGCTAAATTTAGCGGGAAAAGTTTCGCTAAATTTCCCCGTTAAGTTTAGCGGGAAAATTTTCGCTAAATTTCCCCGTTAAATGTAGCGGGAAAATTTCCCCGCTGCATATAGCGGGAATATTTTCCCGCCAAATTTAGCGAAAATTTTCCCGCTAAATATAGCGGGAAATTTAGCGCAAATTTTCCGCTAAATGGGAGGGCAGCCGGCAAGGAGGTGGGGAGAGTACGGAGGGGGAGGAGGGGCAAACCCTCCCCTCCGTACCCTCCCATTTTCCTCCTCAAGATCTGCGCTCTAATTCGGCATTACAGAGAACTGTAAACGTCTAACTTTTTAACACAATCTTTCATGATGCCCTTTCATTCCCCTATACAGTGTTTTCTTTAAACTGGTATGAATTGCCCCAGGGGTAATCGGGGTTGCTTCAGTTATTTTTGGAAATGACGGCGAATACTGGATAAAGTCAGTGGCCAAATAGTAGTTGTTTTACTCTCGCAGACATGGGCGCACCAACCGGGGGGGGGGGGGGGGGGGGCAAGGGGGGTGCTTGCCCCCCCCCCCCCCAGTTCTCAGAGTGGGGGGCAAGGCATGTGTTTTGCCCCCCCCCCCCCTGAAACAGCAGCCACTGGGCAGGGCAAGCGCTGGCGGGCGGCACCCAAGCACCCCCCGGCCCGGAAGGGGGAGGGGGTGGTTTGCCCCCCCTCCCCCCCCCTCAATAACAAGTTGGTACGCCACTGCTCGCAGACGAGCCATTTAACACAGTCAGCTTATAGGTTACAAGGCACTTATTAGTATAGGTCTTATATCCACCATTACTTAACTCAGAAATTACCCCAATTACGTATCGAAAGACGATGGCACGTCATCACATGACAACGATGTGCCATGTTTTTTGTTAGAAGTTGTTCCCGTTCTCGCACTTGCGTTTGACTACAACCGAGAGAAGTAAGACTGGTTTTTAAGCCTGTTGCGACGACTTACAACCGGCTGCGCAGCAATGCAGTCGGTCTCAAGCCATCCCAAAAGGCTTAAAAACCAGTCTTGTCTCAGTAGCTCGTAGTCAAGCGCAAGTGTGTGAACGGGCCTTTATACTCGGCCTCTAAAGTTGTGAGTACTGGGAAAGCCAAGGAAACGAGCGCGTGGTCCATGAAATACCCTCTAAACCTATTTTAGGTTTAGAGGTCCGTAAAAGGTTCTCTAAATCTAAAATAAGCTTTAGAGGACGTTGTTACGGGACCTAAAAAAATGAAACGCTTACAACACCCTGTAAAGACGAATTAGAGCACAGCTCTTGAGAAGGAGAAGGGAAGGGTACTGAGGGGAGGGTATACCCCTCCTCCCTCCTCCTGACCTCCTCATCCTCCCTGCTACTTTTCCCCTCCTTCCTCTTCATCCTCCTCCTTTTTCTCGTCCTCCTCCTCCCCTCATCCTTCTAGCTTCTCCCCTCCTCTCCTCCCCCTCCCTTTTCTCCTCCTCTTCATCCCTCCTCCTCCCCTCTCCCCTTCTCCTCCTCCCTCCTCCCTGCTCCTCCCTTTCCCCCTCCTCCTCCCCTCCCCCTCGTCCTCCACCTCCTCCCCGCGCGTTGAACCATGAGAAATGTCCCATAATGCACCGCGTGGAAACCTCGTGACGTCAAATATCAAATCAAATCAAATAGTTTATTTTCCCATTTACAGAAAAATGGGGGGAGGCCGAAGGAAAAAGCTGATAAATCAGCTTGACATGGTCCTCGGCCACCCTACAGAGGCAGTGGCGGCGACAGTGGAAAAATATACACTGACGTCACTCAGGTCCCAGGACGTCAAACGTGACGTCCTGGGACCTGAGTGACGTCACGAGGGTCCCGCGCGGTGCATTATGGAACATTTCCCATAATGCGCCTCGCGGTTACGCCGACGACGCTCAAGCCGGCAACGGGCGCCTAAGACCCGCGCTCAAAAAGGTCCTCTAAACCTTGTTTAGGTTTAGAAGTCCTAGAAGGGTCCCCTAAACCTATTTTACCTAGAGCAAGAAGACACTGCCCAGATCAACGCGCTCGTCTTTGTGCCTAATTCTCAGTGCTTTACACAACATATTGAGTATAAAAATCATCTGGTGGGCTAGTTGGCTATACACCTTGGTGAAATTAGCGCGAAGACAAGAAAGGAAGAACATAGTGACAGGATAGAACGCTACTCACAACCGGCGTTTATTGCTAAGTGAGAGAAAGACAAAGAAGTACCGACATTAAAAAGAGAGTTCCCTTAGCATCAAGTATATTATCATCCTTGCAATATGGCACCATACAGAATGACTCTGCAAATCACGCTGTGCACTTTGGCTGTTCCGGTTCAAATGGCAGATCAAAACAAAATAAAAAAGCACTGCTAACGGACACTTGGACGTTGGAACAGTAATGGTTACCAATTGCCGTAGTATTAAAAATAAGGTGGAGGAATTCATGGGCTTACTTCAGACAGTTAAACCTGTGATTGTCTTAGCTACAGAGTCTTGGTTGGATGCCACTGTGGTTTCAAGCGAAGTGTTTCCAGATAATTATACAGTATAGCGGAAAGATAGAAACCTACATGGTGTAAGTGTATTCATTCTTGTGGATAAGAATGTTCCTACCACGCCAACACTCATCCCGGATGTTAACATAGAAACAGTGTGGTGCCAAATCTCTGTTAATGGTAAACATCTTTCAGTAGGTGTTTTTTATCGTCCCCCAAACGAGGGCAGCAGAGTTTTAGAAGAACTAACAGATATAATCTTTGAGGCCTTTAAGGAATATGTTCTTTCGGGTGGAGATTTTAATCTTTCCGATTTGGTGTGGGAGAATGGCAAGGCCCATGGCTCGGGAAGCTCACTTCATACTAAATTTAATGCCATTCTAGAAATGTTCGATTTAACACAATTTGTCACAGAGGGAACACGTCTTTTAAAGTATTTTAGATCTTCGTCTTTGCAATTTGCCGGGTGCGATTGACAACGTTTGCGTAATACCTGGTATTTCAGATCATAGGGTGGTAATAGCAGCGCTAGCTCACCCAACGGTACATAAAGGGAAGTGTCAAGAAAGGAGAGTGTATTATTATGACAAAGGAAACTATGATGCTATAAGAAATTAATAGGTTGTTTTCCTACCACATTTCTTAAAACAAGCAGATGATATTGGCCTTGATGAGGTCTGGAACATCTTTAAGCTCAAAGTTCACGAGCTTGTTGACAATTACGTTCCCTCGGGAGTACAATCTTCTAAAACTAAAGACAAACCTTGGGTGACGAAAGTGGTAAAGCAGATTATTAAGCGAAAACGAAGAGCTTATCTACGATTCAGAAATAACGGGGGAGCAGCTAACAGATCCAGCTTAGAGCAAAGTGACACCCTTTTTAAAACGGCAGTTAAAGGGGTCATGAAACGATTTTCCTACTTCTTCCTCCTTAGCTTTAATCCTCAACTCAAATACGAATTGTGAAATCACGTGGTCGTGACATTCCTTCGGCACCGGTGCGATGACTCCTAGCTTCGACCGTGCTTTTTATGCACACCATAGAACTTGTCATTCTCCAGTGACAATAAGTTCCGTCAGGGCACTCATTGGCCACGAACACGAATTCAAATATTCGTCGACGGATTGATTGTTGACGAGCGCATACGTCCGAGTGACGCAGTTCTCGTGTCCAATGCGTGAGCTGGGCTCGGCTGACGTCAGTTTGGCGCCGGTGACGCGCTTTTGGAACCGCGGATGTATCATAGTGAAAAGGCGGAGAGCTTTCGAAGGCAAGAAGGTACAAAATAGTCCGCTATATTTTCAAATGTTCGTACCGAAAAGCAGACTTTTGACTTTCTAGCCTCTTTCTTTTGGCCAACTAAATGATACGTGATTAGTAAAGTCTCAATTTAAAATCATTCATCCCAACCCAAAATTCGTTTCATGGGCCCTTTAAGGGAGCAAAAGAAAAGTACTACGAAAAGTTAGACGCAAAACTAAAAATGCACCCTAAAGAGTTTGATGGACGATATGTCTGTTCCTCCACTTCTATTAAATGACCAGCTGATAGCGGACGAGAAAATAATTACTTTAAATCTGTTTTTTCCGAAAGCTACTAAGACGATCTGTTACCCTACTGTGCGATCTGTAATGGAACACGCGATGTCACCCGTAGAGATTACGTACAACGGTATAGCTTTATTACTAAGAGATCTTGATATAAAGAAATCATCCGGGCCCGATGATATTTCTCCACTTATATTAAAGAATTGCTCCGTGGAGATAGCAAACTATTTATGTGTGCTTTACAACAAATCATTAAGGGATCAAAAGCTTCCAGCAGACTGGAAAATCGCAAATGTTGTACCAATACACAAATCAGGATCCAAGAACTGCGTCGAAAATTACCGACCTATTTCTCTAACGTACATATGCTGCAAACTTATGGAGCATGTGATTTATAGTAATCTTATTACACACTTGAACATAGATAATTTCCTTATCCGAGATGAGCATTGGTTTCGATCTAGAACGTCCTGTGTGACTGTGCTTGTTGACGTCTTTCACTTTTTGGCGGGTGCCATGGATACTGGACATGAAGTAGACTGTTTGTTTTAGACTTCAAAAAAGCCTTCGATCTTGTAAATCATGAATTGTTAAATTACAAACTTACCTTACTTGCCACTGATAATAATGTTTTAGGTTGGCTCCAGGACTACCTGAGAGAACGAAAGCAGTGCGTTGCGCTAAATGATGAGAAGTCCGATTACGTTGGTGTTACATCTGGTGTCCCCATTTCTGGGACCTTTGCTCTTCCTGGTATATATAAATGATATTATTAATGGAATGCAATAAAATATAAGACTATTTGCGGACGACTGTATTATTTCTAGAGTAATTAATGATTCGAATGATGTAAATTTCTTACATGCTGATCTCAAGAATATTTCAATGTGGTGCAACAATTTGAAAATGAATTTGAACGTTAAAAAATGTGTTCACGTGAGATTTACTCAAAAGAAAAGCTCCATTGGTTCAACCTACATAATAAATAATGAAATAGCCCTACCGAAAAATCCGGTATAACTTTTCACGGTCCGGATTATGGAACCGGAAATTTGTTTCTGGAAACCCGAAATCCAGATTGCAGACAAAGGAATAATTTCCGAAAACCTAAAATCCAGATAGAGTCCAAATAGAATCCAGATAGATTTCCGGTTCCATAATCCGGATAGCGAAAGGTTATACCGAATTTTTCGGTAGGGAATCAGGCTAACTCAAGCGTAAAATACTTGGGTGTAATTCTGTCTAGCGATTTAACGTGGAAAGCTCATGTGGAAATGATAACTCTGAAGGCTGTACGGATGCTTAATTTTATACGACGAAATTTTCGACAGGGTTCATGCAAAATTAAAGAAACTTTGTACTTCACGTTTATTCGTACCTGTATTGAATATGCAGCAGTTGTGTCGGATCCCCACAACAATAACCTAATTCAAAATCAGTGTGCTAGATTTTTTCTAAATAATTACCAACGCGGGGCAAGTGTCACCACCATAAAGAATAATTTAAAGTGGGAATCACTAGCTGAACGCAGAAAAACTTTAAGGTTAAAATTTTTACATGATATATATATATATATATATATATATATATATATATATATAGCAGTCACCATTTAATCAGTCGAGAAATGTTTTTACACGAACCTTTTTATATATCGGGAAGGGCGGACCACCAGACCAAAGTCCGACCCTACTTTTGCCGTACTGATGTTTTTGCGTTTTCTTTTTTTCCCAAAACTATAGAAGAATGGAATAGGTTGGCTATTGAAGGATGTGTTTACCGTATATACAAGTTTGTTTGTGTTTCGATGTTTTTGTTAGAATTTAATGTATTTCGTGTACTCACCCCTGCTATAATGCCGAATGGCGATGCAGGTCTCTATGTAAATAAATAAAATAAAGACATACGAATAAAAATACAGAAAATTGTCAGTAAATGAAGGGGGCGGAGAGAGAGAGGGGAAAAAAAGGGGTAAGGTCTAAGCTTGATGGCTGGTTTACACATCTTCGTCGGCCGCACCCACACTGTCCAAACCGACACCGACCTCCAGGACACTGCGAAAACCGAGGCCGCTTCCCCTCATTCTCAAATTCTCCCGGAGGAAAATGACGTCAAAGACCTCGCTTGATCGCGCCCTTTTTTTCAAAAAGTACGGCCATCCGTTTGAGATATCGATGTAGGAGTGATGTTTTGGAGTTCGTAACGCCCCGTTCAACGCTTCTGCGGCCTTTATTTGCTAAATTCAGATTTTGGTTCAGCATCCTTTTAAACAGCTGCCTCGTTTGCCATAGCCATCATAGTAATCGGTTCAACGAATTATACTACGGCACAACATCCGTACCCACAAGCGCTTCTATTCCAATACTACGTGGTTCGTTTCTCATTTTAAATGACACGAATGCTATATTTGCGGAAGAAAAAAAAATAGATATACCCACCGCTTTGTTGCCTATATCGAACCCCAAATGTCCTGCGTCGACAATGATGGTATAAGGGCAACCGAAGCAGATGTGTTTTCAGGTGAACCGTCGTCTGCTGCCGCGGGCGCCGCGTCATCAGCTTGTTTATGACCTCGCAAAACCCTCATGGGCCCACAACGCACCTCTACAGCGGAAACCGGCGTTTCTTCAACAATCAACGTTTGCATTTTCAGCGGCAGTCGCTGCTACATGTACCTTGCAATTGGAGTTCCGCTCGTCGGTTTTCGACCGTGTTTTTTGCTAGAATTGTGCGGTAATGCTGTACGAGTAAATGTAAGTAAAGTTGTAAACCTTCTTCGTTTAATCTCGTCCCAAGCCACCTGGTAGGCATATCCGGTGTGAGCGACAAAAAGGTAATAAAACATTTCAACCTGTAGAAAATAAAAAAAAATAGAGGGGAGGCAAAACGAGAATGGGTGACGGTTACGCGAATGTCCTAAATGTATTCTATTGGCGTACGGTAGAACATTGTTTACTCCCATACCGGAAGTGACGACACTCAAGATGGCGGCGCCCTTGTGGAAAAGACCTATAGCTATATGCGCTTTATTTCACTTTAAGTCCGACCGCAGTCGACGTTACGATCCAATGGAGCCAGTCACGCAGTGCCAAAAGTGCATTGTCACGGCGCTGACTATCATTGTGGTTCGCTATCAGCGGCTAAACCAACCCCGCACAGTGAATGCACCGTGATGCTGCGCCTTTTTCTGCGCGTGATCGGTTTAGCCAATGATGTAGCAAACGCACAAGAGAGATGAGCGCCGTAACAGTGCACTTTTGCCGCCGCTCGATTGACTCTGTCCATCGGGTCGTAGCGTCCACGACCTCACACCGCTGTGGTGGCGCTGCTGTGGACATGGCGCAGAACCTTCGCCCCAGGCGAATCTGGTTTGTACGCAAGCGCAGTGCCCGCCAACACCTGGTGTGGGCAAACGCGGGCCCGTTTGTGAACGGCATATTGGTCTATATAGTCTCGTAGTGAGGGTTTTCAGTTGCGCACAATTCATTTGCATTTTGAGAGAAAAATTAGAACTGTCGTGTAGTGGCTCCCGTCGCTACAGCCTGCTGCAAAACAAGATCCACAGGAGGCGCCCCACTCCAAAATTCCCGCAGAAAACGGCAGAACTCATTGAATTCAAGCTTTCCTGCGGCGTCGCAGAACGGGAACACCGCGAAACGTGCGCTACCGCGGGTATTCGCTCAAGATATTATACCCTATATTGTACGAAGTTCGACGAGCGCAATGGCATAGCCTCCTCTATACTCACAAAGCTTGGCAGTTCGACGACGGAGCCAAGAGTGCCCGGTCGCAGGTTTGGAGCGCGAGGATCTGGTAGCAGAGAGCATCAAAGAGCCATTTCTCGGGGACCCTAGAGTTCCTGTATAAGCTCCCTACTGGAGCCAGAGTTGGCGTTCATCCCCGTAGCGCCGTTTATCCTGCACGGCATGTTGATCCTGCTGCTCACGTGACTGAATTCGGCGAATAGCGGCGCCGCGCGATCGAGGCCCGCGGTGCGCTCAACGCCTACACACAAAACCTGGGGAACGTACGCCGGGGCGCTTGGAACGTCTACTTTCTTGCATGGCATTTGATCCGGCTCCTCACGTGATCAGATCTCGGCGAATAGCGGCGCGGCGGCATGTGGAGAACAGACGCGCAACGCTTCCAACCCCCCTTTTCAAAACGCTTCCCTGGCTCTCTCCCGTAGGGAGCATACAGAAACTCTGGGGGAACCTAGAGCCATAGATAGGTAAAGCGTTTGGCCATCTATTGTCCTCGGTAAACCCAGGCGGACCCTTGACTTCTCCCACCCTCGTTGATGTTGGCCCTATACTTCGTTTCACCTTCGGTCCGAGCGCGGACGATGTTATGAGCCGAAGGGCCAATCAAACAGCGCAGAAAGTGCAACGTCACGGCGTGCTCTCTGCGCCTGATAGGACGAGCCGGCGGAAGAGCACCCACAGAGAGACGGCGAACACCGGCTGCTACTATCAACTGCAGAGAGCACGCCATGACGTGTGCCTCTTTCGCTGTTTGATTGGCCCTTCGGCTCATAACATCGGCTGCGCTCGGACCAAAGCTGAAACGAAGAATAGCAACCGCGTGGCAACGACGAACGCGCTGCACACGACACGCTCCTGCCCACCATTTTTTTTTTTTTTCATTCCCCGTACGCGCGCGTAGGCTACGCTGGGGGTTTACCGGCTCCTTGATTTGCTGAGCTTTTATTTTCACTTTCAAGACTAATATGATGTGTTGCTGTGCCATTGGATACGCTAACAGCAGCCTTGACGGCTTTCGCTTGTTTATTATTCCGAAAGGAAAAAAAATGACGGAAAGTCTGGCTAATAAAAATAAAGCGCGACAAGTGGACGCCAACGGCAGGTTCCCGACTTTGTGAGGTAAGAATGTTTTCATTTATTCCAAAATTCTCCATGTAAATGGGGATTTTTCTACAGATGCGATCACGCACGGTACGAATTTATAAATAATTGTCAATAACAGTGATCTGGTCAAACATGCAGTTCAAACTTTCGCTCAACTCAAGAAAAGTGAAACATAATTATAGTTCGTTGCAATCAAAATAAGCATGTGGGATCACTAACGCTACAACCCTTGTTTGTTTCATCAAGATACACAAGCACAAGAATTAAAAAAAAACGGCAAGGTTAATTCTAAATATGTGCATTTCTGATGTTCACTATCTGCAACTTCTCAGGGGCCCTGGTTATGAGAGCCCTGTTTAAACTAGTAACTGCTAAATAAATTGAAAGTTATAAGTTGTCCTGGATTTAATGTACATGAAGCAACTGTGCATGTAAATGTTAATTATAGACCATTGTTAGGTACAATAAATTATATTTTTCTAGGCACACTTTGAAGAATCGCAGTATGAGCAAATTCGCTCAGATGGCTGGAAGAAACTGAAGCAGACTGCCATTCCAACAGTGTTTGCCCATTCTTTGTGTGCTTTGTCTTGATGGTTTAAAATAAATGGTATTCGATGTATTAAAAAACCTGATTTTTCTCTCCAGATCAAGTTAAATTAGACTAGCGTTCTCCAATGCCCAGGCACGACAAGCCTGTATTGTAGCCTGCCACTTAAAAAGTGGCATACAACAATATCTGTCATTACTGAAAGCCACCGTTTGAAGAAAGAAAAACGCATGCATGACGAGATCATCTTATTTAAAAATATAGCTCCAAGCTACACATGCCATTTGGCGCATATCGCGAAGAAGTCCTGCTCAGAAGCACGGTTGCAAATAACCATCTCGGGCGAATAGCTTAATTAGCTCTCTTTCAAATTTTAGTTTACAGTCGCTCACAGTTTCGGTGAAAGCGCGTTTCGTAGATTTCGTAGCAAACCCAGGCGCACCTCACATATCTCATGTCGCTGACGCGCGATCGCACGTCGGCGCTCGCTGACGCGAATATGCTGCCAAGAACTTGTTAACTGCGTCGGAAATTTAAATCGTCGAACCCCGACATCAAAACCAACAGATATGAACGGTTTCAACTATAGCTGTAAACAACGAGCGTTTTATTCCACTGGAAATTTCGCGACACACCGAGAGCAGAGTCTGGCCGAGCATATAAGCAATTTTTATGAACCGGGCAGCGTCACTGCACGTACACCCGCCGGCAATATGAAGGTGAACACCTTACTTGGTTCCTTGCCTGTTTTACGGCTCCCTAAAGCTATATTAACTCTCAACGTCTCAAATGGTGCGTGGCCAAGAGTCTAAACTTTGCGTTCTAGCCCTCTTCGGGAACAGAGCTTGTTTCAAAACTTGCAGGAGCATCAAAAACAAGAAGAGGGCTGTTCACCTTGATACCGCTCACGGGTGTATACGGGCGGAGAATAAACAAGGTTACCGTGGAACTGATTAAACACGGCTCTCGCATAAACACCGCAGAGATTAAATGCCGTTAAACACTGACAAAAGCAGAAATCAAAACGACCATCCATTGGCCGTCGCCGAGAGCAGCGTATACGGTATACGGGCGTAGTCGTTCGGGGCGGGTAAAAACAAAAATGGCGGAGTGGGGCGTGCCCGCGACGCTGGCCTGGCGTGTCAGTGACGTGGCTGGCGAGCTGTGAAGCGGGCCACGTCTCTTGTCCAAACTCTTCCCTATCTATGGCTCTGGGGGAACCTGGACGTCAACGCACAGCTTTTGCAGCGGCGAGGGCCCAAAACACACTTGTTCGCTCGAGAGAAATGGCGTTTGGCTTTCGCATTCGAGCGCGTTCGACGAGTGCAATGCAGACAAAGGCAGCCAGCTTTACGGCACCACACATTATACACCGTTCATCCATAAGCTGAGACTAGAAGCTCCGCCTTCATTGCGAGCTTTCTGCTCTTGCTAAAGTGTGAACGCGCAGGCCCGCGCAACCTGCGGAAGCCCGCGAGCTCGCGCTGAAGGCGGAGCTTCTAGTCTCAGCTTAAAGGGGCCGCGCAACGATGTTCGCTTGGAATGTTTTTCACTTGAGCTTACTGGCACCACTGGAACCCATGTATACTCACGTTCAGCGCCACTGACCAAGAGACTCCTTTGTGGTTGTGTAATTTCAAGGCCAAAAGCGAGCGTTTGCTTTCTACCTCTCCTTCAAAAAACTTGATGACGTAGAGTGGGGAGTCGCAGTATCCTCCCGTGGCGATATTTTGAACGCGGCTCGCAGATTGAACCGGAGCACTGCGTGAGCCCTCAATTTGGGCTCGTGATAAATAATCAATAGCTCGACAAGCATTCGGGTAGTGGCCCGTGTCCAATCGCTGCAATGACAAACCGAACGATATCTCAATGTCTGGAACTCAGCGCGTGTCCAGTGCTTTGCCAACCCCAACATTGGCGGCATGTAAGGGGATCCAGATCACGTGGCCACTTGTTCTGGCTACGAGTTGGAAGGGTGAACGTAGTGCCACTAAATAAGCTACGCTTCAGGGTAACGACAGTTGGCCATATTGTGGCTTAAAATCATGGTTGCCAGTAATCTGAAGCTATATCTGAAATCGCAGGAAACGCTCTTCCGTCCTCCACAAATGTTTAAACAGCTCGCGACAAAGCAAAGCAATATTACACGAGCTTCCTAACACCGAATCTACTAATGCTGAGGAAGTCGCACTTTTGAATCACGACGATCGGCGGTTGCGTCTGCTCTTCACAAGCACCAAAATGGCGGCGCACACAGCAATGTCGGGGAATGGAGTGCCGATACTCTGTGAACGCTGCTCATTTTTCTTTAATGTTTTCTGCGACTTTTGTAGACCTATTCTAAATTATACCCAAGCATCAAGAATATGCAGGGAACGTATAGCTACACGCGCTGCGCATGCTGGCGTTGGCAGTAGCATTTTCTTAAGCAAAAATCTAAAACAAGTGGCAGTGCGCAAATGTGTCCGCAACCGCCTTTTTGTTACAATTTCTTTAAAATCTTTAATACAGGTAGGGCGAGCAAGCGCAGCGCGTGTAACTACGTTCTCTACATGCTTCTTGATGCTTGGGTAATTTAGCAATAGGATTATTGCGTATGGTGAAAAACGAACGCGTGTTTTACATCGTCATTAACGTCAGGGATTCGTTCTAAGCGGTATTTGCACAAAGTACAAAAATATTTGCACTCCAAACAAAGCTCGGCGTTCTGACATCCCCGCGCACTCTCGTCTCCTCCTCTTTCTGTTTCCGGCCACACAGCGCTCATCTCTGTTGCCTTTTGTGGACTGAGCCTCTCCTGCTTATGTTGTGTTATTGCGAATGAGTATTGTACGGGTAATTTTAGGCATTTTCTTATTATGCACTGAGATTGTTATTAGCGGCGAGATGTTTCGGTGGCGCCCTCGTTCGGTTACCTTTCGTGACGTCATTAACTTGTGAACAACAAGTTCGATGGTGTTTGTAATGAGCATTCTGGAATCCTGAAATCAGAGCGGTCTCAAACCGACACTGCCAACACCGTCAAAATTGAAGTTCTTACATTCCTCTTATTTCTGTCGTTGAGACATCCTTTGCTGACGTCATAGCTAACATTCGGCCAATTGTGATGGGCCGACCACAGCGACACTGTTGATCGCTCACGTCGCCAATAGCCACCGACAGCTTAGGAAGCTCTTCCTGCTTCGTGATTCGTTCTTCGACGCTCTTATCAGCTAATGCCGAAACCTCATTGGATGCGATAATGAGATTTTCGGAAACAACCACGACCTGCGTTTTTTTTTTTTCTTGACATTTTTAAGGGGAGAAGAAGAGCGGCACGCACAGATATAATCAGCGTTCAAAATGGGAGAGGGCAAAAATGGCCGACTGCGACAGGTCTCCAATCCGACCCCATAGCCAAAAAGTTTGGGGGGCCCCTACAGATATAAGGCATTTGGTCGGGAGGCCTTTGAATTGCCTGTGAATCTAAGGTATTGTGTGGCCTGTCGCGGCTGCCTCATTATCACTCTCTGAACAGTTTATGAATTATCATCCTAATGGAAACAATAAGGGCCGGTTCTCACATGAAGCGAAGCGCTGATGTAGCGCTCCTCACGTGCAGTCAGCTACTTATCGCCTGCCACGAGCAACAGTTTTGGCGGTGCGATACAAAGCTGGTGAACGCTCCGGTCAGCACGCGCTTAGCGCGAGGTTAGCGCTATGCTTGTAGCGCTCCGCTGCATGTGTGAACAGGCCTTAAAGGAGCTGTGCAACGATATTCAATTGGAATGTTTTTCACTTTACACGAGCTTACTGGCACTAGTGGGACTCAAGGATACTCGCATGCAATGCCACTGGCCAAGAAACTCCTTTGTTGCGGTGTAATTTCAAGGACAAAAGCGATCATTTTCATTCAATCTCTCCCTTGCAAAATTCGATGACGTAACGCGGGGATCGCAGTACACCCGTATGACGATATTTGAATGCCGTTCATAGATTGGACCCGAGCATTGCGTGGGCACTCGATTTAGGCTCGTGATAATTGATAGCTCGAGAAGCATTCGAGTAGTGGCCCGTGTCCAATCGCTGCAACGACGACAATAGCCGAGCCATAACAATGTCTGGAACTCAGCGCGTGTCCTGTGCTTTGCCAACCCCAGCGCGTGGCTATGATCAACATTGGCGGCATATAATCGGCTCCAGATCACGTGGCCGCTTGTTCTGGCTGCGAGTTGAGGGCGTGAACGCTGCTCGTTGTTTTTTAATTTTTTTCTGGGACTTCTAATGCGTCGGGTGAAAAACGAAGGCGTGTTTCATAGGTCATTAACGTCAGGGATCCGTTCTAAGCGGTATTTGCGCAAAGTAAAAAAATTGTTGCATAGCCCCTTTAAGGAGCCAGCCCCGTACCGACTAACGCCGTCGTGTTTCGGTACGTGTTCAAAAGGCCCGTTCATACACTCGCGTTTGACTACGACCGACTGAAACAAGACTGGTTTACTGCTTGTGACGGCTTATGACCGGCTACATTGCAGCGCAGCCGGATACAATTTATCAAAAGGGGCTTAAAACCGGTCTTGTCTCAGTCGGTCGTAGTCGAACGCGAGTGTATGAAAGGGCGTTAAAAGTCGACGTCGAAACACGCACATAAAAACTATCCTTTCAAATTCATAACAAGACAGCGTCAACATGGAGTGCACACACTTGGGAAGGGCGTCAATGGCTATTTCGAGATGCTATACTCTGCACCGTGTATCGCAGACCAGGAACTGCGGCCGACGCGGCACATGGACCGTTCCAGTTGACGTAAGCGGCATCTTTGGACCGAGGCAGCCAAGGGTAACTTTAGTATTGATCATCTAAGAGCCCCTTCCAGCTGGTCCGGCTTCGGAAGAGCGCCTAAAAATAAGCGCGCACTCGAGAGTGTTTTCTAACACGGCGCTGGCGGTACTCATTGCTGGTTCCGACTTCTGTTCGCCACCATCTTGCAGCTGCAGGTGCGCGTAGATCGTCTGGTAGTACATCCTTGCTAAGGTGTGCTCACGGCTGCCAGATTGGTACCCCAATAAGACGTTTCCTCCACGGTGGCCAGACTAGCTCTTGAACCGTGGCTACTTGTACGTCCACGTACAAGTAGCCACGGTTAAAGAGCTATAGTCTTCGTACGAAAGCGCCCAGTGGTCATCAGATCGCCAAGCTCTGATTGGAAGGATTACTGGGTGGATCCAATAAAGGCTAGCTGCCTTAGTCTCCACACCCACAGTGTCCCTCCAGTCAGAGCGAGCAAGAGCCTCCTCTGCTCCTCGCAGTGTCTCGCATTCGATTGCCGGGCGCCGGCGGGTTCGAATGCTATACGAACCCTATCCTTCTAATCAGAGATCGGTGCTCTGACGTCCCCGCGCACTCTCACTTCCTTCTGTCTCTCATTTTCTGTCCGTATAGGAGCGATTTCTTAATATGCTTCTAAAAAAAGCGAGTTAGACGCTGGTGTGCTTGAACTTCTACTGGATCCTGATCGTGCCATGCAAGCGTACTCTACCCGGACGTCGAGTTCTTTTGATAACGGAGCCAGGATGCTGACTGTTGTACAGGGTGTGACGATATGAGCTGGTACAGTGAAAATGTAAAACGGGGACGCCGGAGGACTGCCACATTCCCTTTAGTCGCAGTGTGGCAGCAGGTCCTACGGCCTAGCATACTGGAAGCACCCCCATACGGCACTTTTAACCTCTTCGGCTAGCACTCGGCTATCTCAGCTCTTATTGCCGCGTGCATTATCAAGAAGATACTCTTCTCCGTTCATCCAGAAAATTCGCGTACACTCGTACCCCAAGCGTAAACGATTGGAGGAGGCCAGGAGGCCACTTGGCGAAAAAGACGGCGAGAAATCTAACGGTTGTGATTGGCCGACGCCGCACTTGACCTTGGCGCCGCCCAATCATAGCCGTCATATTTCTCGCCGTCATTCTCGCCAAGTGTCCAGATTAGGGCCCCAGGATGACCTTGTCTAGCCAGCTTTGCCCTTGCTCTTTCCCGAACATTGTAGGTAGGTCGAATATTCGAGATGACGAGCATGGTAGATGATGGGAACTGAGACCAGACGACGACGACAACGCACACTCTTCTGGAGCCGAGTGCGCGAGCGGCGTTGTTCGGGATCCGCCATCATGAAGTAAATACGTTTATTCTCCTGGCTCTTCAGTTCTTAGTAGAACGTATCGCCACACCGGCGATTCGGTAGTACTTTACTATATTGGCGACGCCGAGCGCTGTATTGCCGATTCATTCGCTGATTCTCTCTCGCGATAGCCAGCTGTTACGCCAACGTACCGTCGCTTGCTGCTACCGCCGTCGACTCTCGCTGCTGCTTTCTCTTTTTTGTTTCTGGCACAAGTTCGCTTCCATCAAATCTTTAGTTGATTTCGTTTTATCCTGCCTCGTCGTCTGTCATTCGTGATAATATGGCCGCCGACTGTACAAACTACCGTATTCCAGTATCATAAAAAGCTCTAAAACCAGCTTTGTCAAACCATAGTACGATCGAAAGATGTCAAATTTTTTATACAATAAATAATTCAATTATGTTTTTCTCTTTTTAAAAAAAAAAATACGAGTAGACCGGCGGCACCACTGAACATATTTAGGCCAAGCGACCTCCAGAGCCGCCGAAAGCACGAAATCCGTAGATCGGCCAGTCCGTACCCGTTAAACTATCTTTAAAAAACCGGCAGCCGGTGCCATGTATCGAACCCCGGTCACCACAGTGAAAGCCGAGTGCGCTGCTGAATGAGCTACGGACCCAGCACGCAGGAACAGGAGGAGCAGAAGCAAGTGGTGTGAGAAAGTGCGCGGGGCGAAGAGGGGTGAAAAAGGCAAGAAAGAGAGGAGCAGAAACAGGTGGTGGAAAAAGAGCGCGCGGAACGAGGAGTGGAAAGGGTAGGAAAGCGCGTTTCCTCTCTCTTGGTGACCCAGAAAATTCAGCGCAAAGACTTTCTATCCGGGTGGGGCTGAAGGGAAGCACTGCTTCACAAAGAGACAATGACGTGACGTAATTTGTTTCCATAAAAAAAAAACCTGCCTAGACACTACCTGAACTAAGAGCACCACTCACCCCAGGTACTGAACGACTAGTGCCGGGGTCATATTGCTCATGCACCATACAAAAGACGGTCTGCAAACACAAGTCATTGCAACATCCGCGGTTTGAATGCCGCGTGCCAAGTTTTCTTCTTAAACTCATTGCCATGCGGCATTCGAAATACGGATCTCGCGTTCACTCGTGTTCGAATCTGTATGCAGACTATCTTTTGTATTTTGAGCGGTGGAAGCGGGCGAAAATGATAAAAATACTTGACTTTAGCAGATAATGGCAGCTACATGATTACACAAGGCTGATGGCGGTCGCGCACCAAACGGGGCTCTTTCAGGGTTGCTTTACCTGGTCTTGGTGTACGCTAGGTTTGGTGCTCACATCCCACCCCATCTGCAAGTACAAGTCCTCCTGAAAAAAAAAAAAAAAAAACACCTAATCTGGCAGCGAAATGTCGTAGTCTTGCAGTCGCCTGGGTTGTGTCCGATGACTCTGGGGTCTTAGGTTCGGAGGTTGGGCTGAGGCTTCATTCTCGGCAGAAGGCACGAAGTTAGGTTCATCTTGAAGTTCAGATGAGTCGTGTACAGGGGCTTGATCTCCGGCTGCTGGCTCGGCCAGGATTGAATCAAAGTATCGTGGGTGATATCTCTTCATCTGGCTTACATGAACGACTCGGGTGTTTGCTGTAGACCCTGTAGAGTTTGTTATACGTTGAACGTCGTAGGTGACTATACAAAGTCACCGATGTCAAACGATGCATCACGGTGCACGGGTCCTGTCATTTATTCTTTTTCGTGTTTCCTGAGCTTGTTCAGAGTTACTGACTGCTTCGCCTCGCAGGTCTGGCAGTGTTAGAAGCCTTTCTCTGATGTCAGAGGCTTGATGTGGGCGGACGTTCTAGTGTGGCAGCTTTGGTATGAACCCAAACAAAAGTTCGAAGGGCGAAAACCCAATGCTTCGGTGGCGGGTTATGTTCACAGCAAAGGCGGCTTCTTCCAGTTTCATGACCCAAAGTGATTGATCACTGTCGCACAGTTTCCGAAGCAATGTCACAAGTGTTTTATTGGCACGTTCAACAAGTTCGTTGCTAGCTACACGGTATGTTACGGGGAAATGTGCGTTCACACCGCGCATATGGATGAAGCTCTTGAACTGGTGGAACTCGAATGACTTCGCATGGTCGGAGAGACAGTCATCAGGGGCTCCGAATCTGTAGAACAGCGAATGCAAGTGTTTCAGCACATCTTTTGTTGAAGTTGTAGGCACCACTGCTGGGAGAATGTATCTGTTGCGAAGTCAATGACGTTAAGAATGTACTACTCTTCTGTTCCTGGCCTTGTGAAGGGGATCTCCGTAGTGGGTATGTAACACATTGTGCCAACTGATCGTGTGGCGTGCCGGTTGTGTACTTGACAAACTTGACCGGCTTCAACATGCACTTTCGTAGTAGCAGCCCTCTTCGGTCACCAATAGCAGTCTTTGATCTTTGTGAGGGTGCGTGACACATCCATGTGTCCGTTGGTGTCATGAGCAAGTTGAAGGAGCTGACGTAGCGTTTTGGCTGGCACAACTATGGCGCACAGTTCCGGACTCACAACTTTGTACAGGCTCTCATTGATCACAACAAAGATCTCGGTGTCCTGTTCTGCCAGAATCTTTACACGGATAGCCTTGCATGTTTCGTCTTCAGCTTGCAATGCGATGAGTGTCGACCTGGGACACCGTGGCACGTGAGTATCGCGAACGCATGCCAGCCACATAGTTCTGACATCCTGGTCGGTGCTTAACCGAGAAGTCAAACCCAGCTAGGCCAAATCAAATCAAATCAAATTTTTATTTTAAAGAAACCTGGAGGGATCGCCAGACAAAAAGCTATTAAGAAACAGCTTGACTGGTTTGTCATATACAAAGGTGGTGATAAAGACATGGTAAAAAACTATAGACCTATATCCGTGCTACCTGTTTTTCTCGAAAGCACTTGAGAAAATTATTCTTACACGCCTCGATAACGTTTTTTTTGCAAAACATTGTTTGTTAACAGACAATCAGTTTAGTTTTCGAAAAGGTGAATCCACTGATGCTGCAATATTTCAAAAGTAAATTATATTACAGAGTATAACAAGAGACTTATTACGTTAGGTGTAGTCATCGATTTTAGCAAAACGTTTGATGTCTTATATTACAAAATTATGCTTGCGAAATTAAGTCGTTATGGCGTCCGTGGTGTGCCACTTGCTTCACTGAAATTATATCTACAACATAGGAAACAGTGTGTTGTTATTGATGGTCATTGCTCTTCTTTTCGAAATGTACAAGGCGTACCGCAAGGAAGTATATTAGGACCTCTTTTGTTTAATGTCTCCATCAATGATGTTTTGAGTATTGATGATGAAACGCAGTTTATTATTTATGCAGACGACACAAGCCTGTTTTTCTCTGGTGATGATGCTAAATGTAATATGTAAAGCAAACTCTGTTCTAAAAAAAAGTTATCTATGTAGACTGAGGTAAATCGGCTCAACGTAAACGCAACAAAATTCAATGCTATTTTATTCAGGCACACCAATAAACCAATCGTGGTAAATCATACAATCTAACTTGGCTCTTCGGCAATTGAACTAGAAAATAAACACAAAGCTTCCGGTGTATTTTTTTTACTTTTTAGCGGACATGAGAATTTCATGTCAACTATCTATTGGGGAGGAGATTGAACAGTCACGCCTCTAGCGGTGCGCTTCAGCTGTGGGGACAACAAACCGCATTTTCTTGTTTGTTTTTGATCCGAGAAATCGAAGATGGCGATTCGAAGGCCGCTCCTCGTGCGACCAAAGCACTGGTCAGAGTGAAGCGCTCGTGCCCAGACCGTGCTCGGCAAGGTTCAATTTCTTTGTTATGCTGTGTTGGTAAACACCGGGCTGTGGGGACAACAAGCTCGATAAAGCGCCCCCTATAGTTCGATCTCCTGCCCAATAGACGATTGCAAGCAGGGTGACTGGCCGCCGCCATGTCCCCGCTCGTGCGGGAAAGCCCGTGCAATTAGAAGCTTGTCAAAGCTATGTTCACACGCACGCTGCACGAGCCTTCACGCATGGGGCACCAGTGCGAAAAAGACGACTCGTGCGGCTCGTGCGAGCTCCAGTACCGCGCGTGCGAGTGCGAGGAAAGGAGATCAAAATAAAAAAAAGAAAAGGAAGAAATTCTGCATGGAATCTCGCAGGTTGACGTGTATTTCCTGAGCTCGGAGCCCATTTCTCTTGACTAACACAACGAATCGTCACATATGGCGCCCGAACGGGGACCTGGGTCTTCAGGAAATTCACATTAATAACCTATGTGGGGACGGCGCTTACTTCATCTCCACCAACCACTGTCGCCTGGACGGCCATGGTTTCAAGGTAGCTCCAAGATGGCAGAACGTTCCATCGAAGCTTTTCGAAGGCTGGATGACGACGCCAAGGACGCCGCATACCAATCAGTCGTCAGCGACACGGAGATCCTGAAAGCCGAGGTGGATCAGCTACGCCTACAGCTAGCAGAGCTCAAGAACGTGACCTCTGCACAACCGATCGACCGGCTGGAGGACAAATCGCACCCTTGCGACGACGCCACCAACAGACAGCTACAGGCAACAGAGAATTTGATCTGCGGACTGCTGGCGCCTGTCGTGGATCGTCTTGATCAGCTCGAGGCATGATGAGGAGAACTTCGTCAGCAGAATCGCTGTGCAGCGCGATCTCTATCGAGGACGTTTCCGAGAGCAAGTCCGCCAAGAAAAAGAAGCCCAAGGCACCCAAGAAAAAATCTCCTGTTCAGGCTGAGTCAGCCGCAGACACTGCAGTCACATCAGACCGGCCGACAAAGTCGCTGACAAACGTGGCTGTCAGCTTGGTTCCTCAGCAAGGCAAGGGCATTATCGCCTGGTTTCACCAGATGGATTTCTGGTTCCAGACGTTTAAAGTCGCACCAAGTGAGGCCATCCCATTGATTGTATCCAGGCTACCATCTAAGGACTTCATGTGGATGGGGTACCACTTGAAGACAACCAAGGTAACGACGTGGGAGCAAATGAAGATCGCTTTCCGTCGTCGTTACAACCTGGACAACGAAGTTGCAGCGAAACAGAAGATGTTCGGCGCAAGTCAGCGTTCGGGGAGTCCTGCACAGACTTCGCTTTCCGCAAACTGGAGCTCATCGACGAGTGCAACTACCCAGAGATGGAGGCGGAGAAATGCAGGGTTATCCTGGCAACACTGTCTGACAAACCACGAAAGCACTACTTCGATGGACTCTCTGCTTCGTTAGATGAGTTGCTGGACTTATTCCTCCGCTTCGACCAGGTAGTCTTCAGTCAACCAAAGACACCGGCATTGACGGTAGCTGCAGTGCCAGCTGAGGCTGCGAAGGTAACCAAGAAAGCGTCCTCCTTCCCACTCTCGAAGCAGGACCGGTCGCCGCCTCGTCAGAACGCGGACGACGGCCACTGTCAGCAGCCTTTTTCTCCACGCGGGAAGCAAAGAAGCAGCAGGTGTCGCCTCAACGCCCGTCAAAAGCTTCGCAGAATTTTCGGCGTTCTCCGTTTCGTCACCCGGAAGTTCGTCCGTTGTGCCTCAATTGTAAGAAGAGCGGTCACTTCGTCACGCGGTGTCGGCAGGAGCTCACACCAGAATTTTTGGAGTGGCAACAGCGCTTTGAGTCCACTGCAGCACCGACGCAGGGAAACGACAAGCTGATGCCTCTGACGCCTGCGAGAGGTCATCAGTAGTTCGGCGCATCCCATGTGGCGCAGCAGGGGCACCAATAACAATTCAGGTTCAACTGAACGGACAGCCTCTGACAGCTTTCTTGGATTCGGGGGCAATGAGAAGTCTCATCAACGTTTCCATCGCCGACCAGTTGCACCTTCTGATTCAACCTTCTTCCATCCGTCTCCATGGTGCAAGTGGTCAATCCCTCACGAACCTCGGCGAAGCGACTGCCACAGTGACAGCTGACGGACAGACGCTGAACCAGGCATTCATTGTGGTCCCACATCTGGAGGAAGAAAAGTTACTCCTTGGTGACGATTTTTGACAGCGTGCAAGGCCATGATCGATTGGGGTGCAAACAGCTTCTCGATTCCTCCGCCTTCGACATGTCATAAGGTCATCTTGGTGACGGAGCAGCTGATACCTCCGCGGTCACGAAAGCTTGTTCAAGCACGCCTGAAGAATCCTGTCCGGGGACAATCAACGAAGATAGAGGTGAGCGGCACAAAATTGCTCTACGACCGCCACTGCCTTCTAGTTGAACCCATGGTTATGGATAAGACCGAGAGCACGTTCTACGTACTCCTGGCCAACCTGTCGTCTCGACCAGTGGCTCTACCCTCTGATGCTACTGTCGGAGTCGCTAGGGGGATCACAAGTGTCGAAGACATCGAGCTTAGCGACGACAAAACTGCGTCCATCTTAAGTTGCTCAAGCCTGCCTTCGCCGGAGGACCTGGATCGCCCGAATGCTTTGGAAATCGTCGGCTTTCAACATCAACCGCTATCGTTTGAGAGTGTCACGTTCAACATTGGTTCAACGCTGGCACCTGAAGAGCTTCAAAACGTTCAAGAGCTTCTTGCGAAAAACATGGCTTGCTTCGCGCGAACCAGCACTGACGTTGGAAACTGTCGGCTTGAGCAGCACTCCGTCCCGACAAGTAATGGGAGACCTATCTCCCAGAGACCCCGTCGACTGTCGCCGGCGCAGCGTGATCTCGTCAAGGCGATAATCAAGAATCTCATCGACGCCAAGATTGTGCAACCATCGCGCAGTCCGTGGGCATCTCCCTTGGTCTTAGTCACGAAAAAGGACGGATCAACACGAATGTGCGTCGACTACAGAAGGATCAACGCGGTCACTGATGACACTGTCTACCCCTTTCCGCGAATTGAAGCGCCTCTACCCGACGACTGAACTTTTGGAATTTTTGGTGTGTGCACTTGTTTATAGCGTCCCTTCTCATTTAGCATCTTGTATGTACATATTCACTCGCGTACATATCTGAGAGCGCGGTATTTTTTTAATGTTGTTTTGTTTTTGTCTCTTGAAAGCGCACTGTCGGGTCGACAGTTTCTAAAACCCCGGCATGTGACGAGCCGCAAAAGACGACTCGTGTGGCTCGTGCTAGCTCCGGTACCGCGCGTGCGAGCGCGAGGAAGGGAGATCAAATGAAAAAAAGAAAAGAAGAAGTTCTGAATAGAATCTCGGAGGTTGACATGTCTTTCCTGAGCTCGGAGCCCATTTCTCTTGACGACCACAACGAATCGTCACATAGGTATTGTCGCTCGTTGTCGGATTGTTTTACCCCCCAATATTAAGTGCAAATTTACCATGCTCCATTTCAGTCTCATTTAAACTATTGTGATCTCGTGTGCAAGCTTAGTTTTTTGGCTCCTATTTCACATCGTAGTCCTTGATGCCGGGACATACGGAGAGAAGGCCACTGCTGCCGTAGCAAAAGACTTCATCCAGGTTGATGCGAAACGGAGCCAGAAAAATGAAAGACGTTTTCAACTGTCCACTATGTTAAATAGTTTGTATAGAAACGGTCGACATTTAGAATTCCTATCACATAGGGAATTAAAAGAGCTTACTTTTCTATGCGATTTTTGAATACTTCTGATGTTTTGTTATGAATAGGATGTATTATTTTATTTACGATTGTATCATTGCTTTAATTAGTCGTGTTTTCACTGGCCTGTGTATGTTTCGTCTATACTTGGCAAGCATCTATGTATTGTATAAATCAGGCTTTTGCACTGGTGTGTAATCGGCTCTGTCACTGTTAGTGGTGAGTCCATTATTTGAAGTTGTGTAAATTGTGTGTAAAACCTGGATCGCTGAACTGCAACGGGGGGCTGGACCTTTGTCAAGGCGGCTCTTTAAGCAGCTGTTTTGGCCGAGTCCCTGTTGTCATGTAAAATGTGACACACGAAATAAACTTGATTTGATTTGTTTGAACTTGCCTGTAACGCCGAAATTAGAGCGCAGCTCTGTGAGGAGAGGAGGAGGGGAGGGTATGCCCCTCCTCATTTGTACCCACTCCTCCCCTCCTCCTCTCCTCCTCATCCTTCCTC